>JAKSZT010054489.1:28320315-28408529 GCA_026826555.1 Tolypeutes matacus | reverse complement strand
TTCAAACCAGCCACTTACTCCTGCCTTAGCACACTGCCTGCTCTTCCCTCTGCCCAGACCACCCTTTCCCAGACCCCCTTGTATTCTTCTTCCTCACCTCCCTCTGTGACTGTGTGGCTGTTGCCCCTCCATCACTGACTGTGTCAGCCCTCACCCTCCCCTCCCTGCCCTCCCCCCATCTGTTGTCAATATGGTGGCCAATGCAATCCAATCCCTTTTCTGAAAGTCAAGTAAACTGAGGTATAAGCATAGTATAGGTATAGTATATATAACTTATCATGTATTCTATGGCCTTACCTTTTTGGTGAGGCCTTTCCTGACTCCCTTGCCCTCAGGATCTCCTATTCCTACATCCAGCTTTATTTTTTCCATAGCATTTATCACCCTCTGCTATTTCATACTATATAGTTGGCATATTTGTTTGCTGTGTTCCCACCCCTCAGCCATGAAAGGGTAAGCTTCATGAGGACAAGGGTTTTCACCTGCCTTACCCCCTCTATGCCCAGAGCCAAGAGCAATGCTGTCATGGGACAGTCACCGAAGCCGTGTGGGGGGCCGAAGGGAATGCATGCTGAAGCCCAGGCCCCGCAGGGGCAGCTGACTCCCCGACCTTCCCATTCTTTGTCTGTTCTGCCCACCCCAGCTCTGAAGGCCGAGTCCGGGCCCCTGACATGGACTGCAGGGCCTCCAGCACCACACAGGTTGAGAGGGGCGGCTATCCAAGGGCCTGGCCCAAGGCCAGGACAGCAGGGGGTCCGTGTGCAGAGCAGGTGGCATCGGGAAGGGACTGCCGCTGGCCTTCGTACAGGGTCAAGTGGCTCCAGCTGCGTGGTCTGGAGACCCAGGCGGGGTGCTCTGGGAAGGCGGTTTCTGTCCACAGTGAGTAAGGATGTTGGCGCAGCCTCGGCTCTGCCTGGCTTTCCAGAATCTCCTTCAGGGAAGTCTGGGCAGGGCTCCTGTCTCAGCATGCCAGGGCTGCTAAGGCAGATCCCACGTACTGGTTGGTTTAAGTAACAGGAATTTATTGTCTCACAGTTTGGGAGGCTAGAAGCCCCAAATCAAGGGCTCGACAGACCCTGCTTTCTCCCGAGTCGGTGGCGTTCTGTGCTGGCTTGCCACAGTCCTTGTGGCTCCTTGGCTTGCACCTCTTCCTCCGTCGCAGAGCTTCATTCTCTGGCTCCTTCTGGCTCCTACTGACTTCTACTTCCGTGTCAAATTCCCTTTGCTTATAAGGACTCCAGCCAAATGAATTAAGGCCTGATTCAACTTGGTCTCACCTAAATAGGGTCTTTGAAAATCCCGTTAATGGCATCGTCAAAGGTCCTATTCATACCCAAAGGAACGCGTGTTTTGTGGCTTTCCTGTCTTTTCTATTATTACTTCTATTATTAGCCCCATCTAGCTCAGGGGCTACCCAGGGCAGCCACTGGCACTGGCACGTCACAGTTCTGGAAGGTTTCTTGAGCCCTTAGCTAATAAGTGGAGGCTCCACAATCTTCCCTTTACAAGCTGGTTGGCATTCTACATGCAGCCAGAACTCCTAAGACTCTGCCAGCACCAATGCTTCCCCCTCGAGTCCTGCCAATGCATCATCAAGGTGCACAGGGATATCACATGTGCGACTTATAGAATCAAGGTGAGCTCCCTAGCTGCCACAGGTGCAAGCCATGTCTTCAGAGCATATTCCAGATAATCTCCAGCAACATTGTCACCATTGTCCCCATCATCATGCACCTGTTAATAAAAGTCATGATCATTGTAATGTAGTTCATTATAGTTAAGTTTCTCTTCGTTACTGTAGCATGTGGAAAGGACTGGTTAGAGTTTTACCAATTTGTAGGGTGTGTGTGCAGTGGACTGACACTGAACATAGGTATACCCGACAAGGGTGACACACAGCGTCCGCTCTGGGAGTCGCTGACAACGATCCCAGCGGGAAAGGCAGTTATCCTCCAGGGCAGCTGAAATCATGGTGACAAGAGACTGGGTGGGAGTGACATGCCACAGTGCAAAGAACAGGAGGTTTCAGAGGACTTAGTTCCCCTTTGCACAAATGAAAATCCTGGAACCCAAAAGGGTGGATGTCCCAGATTGTAGGGGCTGATTTTCAACCAAGCTGCTTCTCATACGGGCAATTCCATATCCTGCTTAAGAGTGAGTAGCACTGGAAACTTATTTTATGATGACTAATGTGTTTTCCTGGAGAGGTCAGGAAATGGCCTATCCTGTGGTTTTTTTCTGGAAATCCTGTTGACCTGGCTAAGTCAGCCTTCCCACTGATGATGGGCGTGTCCTCAGTCACTGTCCTCGTCTGTGAATGGTCAGGTGCCAGTTATTAAACGAGAAGGAAGGCACGCACCTTTATTGGGTATTTACTACTATCATGGTGTGCCAGGAACTGTGCTTTTCGTGTAATAATCACAGTATTTTCCAAAGCATGTTCCATGTACTGGTAGTCGTACGAGTTGCTCTCCCCCACCACCAAAAAAAGCAAACGTCCATGAACTTCTGTGCTGTGTTCCCTCCTTGGAGAGCTACGCCAGACTTCTTTGAACGCTTACTCTTCTGAAGACCCTTCTGAAGTTGGTTAGCCTCGTGGTTCCAGAGCACGTTTGACTAAGGAATCCCTCCTCCCCACTTGCCTGTTTCCTCCCACCCCAACCCCGCCTCACGCATGCTGGTGGGTTCCAGCTCCCCTCCTCCACCACTGCAGGGCTGCGTGTCCAGGCCCCTGGTGGGTGTGCTCCTGCGCCTGGGAGGGGGGGACAGGGCCACTTCCAGGCTGGAGCACGCATCTTCACCGTGAGACCTTCCAGAACGCTCTTTCCTTCTGTCACGTGATAGTCAAGGTCCGAGATAGCGGCTGCTAAGCCTGGTCCTGAAGGAAGAGGTGAGTGTGGCATCCCCAGCCGGCCCACAGCAAATGCAGAAACAGAGGGGCCAGAAGCCCCTTTGCGTGACTGAGCTGTTGGGGCTGTCGGCCTACCCAGACGCACCAGCATGTTCCTCAGGACCCCGGTCCCTGGGGTCCCAGCGCCTGGCACAGCGGGGCTGAATGGCTGCCCCATCACACTGCCCCAACCAAGGCAAGATGTTTCCTTGGAGATAGCCACTGGCAGGATTGAACCAGTGATTGAACCCAGGACCCTGTATATGGGAAGCAAGCACTCAACCACTGAGCTACATTCACTCCCCAATGAGAGTTGGGTTTTTTTGCGTTTGTTTGTTTTTAGGAGGTACCGGGGATTGAACCTGGGACCTTGTGCATGGGAAGCAGGTGCTCAACCACTTGAACTACATCTGTTCCAGGAATCTTTTTTCTTGGGGCTAAGCCTTGCCCACCCAGTCTCATCCCCATTCCAGCAGACTTGTTTTCTTGTCACCTCTTTTGCATGGTCAGTACTTTCCCTTTTAAATGGCCCTTTTACTTCTAATTCATTGCATTCTCTCCTTACAACTGGCCTGGGAAGGAGGCCACATAAGGGGGCAGTGACACCCTCCATAAACGAGGTGGTCGGGAACGCCACTGCTTTCCTTGTCAATGGTGAGTCAGAAAGTGTGCTGGCTTTGGATAAAAATCCAGATCTTGTTTTTTAAAACTTGTTTTGAGCTGGTGGCAGCAAGGAACAAAATGAATCTCTGCTGTGATTGCCCACGTCAAGTCCTCAAAAAGGACTCGACTCATCAAAGAACGAACTTAAGAAGGCTGGGTGGAGCCCGTGTGCACAGGTCCGTGGCGTAGGTAGCCTGGCCAGCTTTTAAAGTCCCCACCACAGAGTTAGAAAGTCTGTCGACTGAGAAGCTGAAGTCCATCTGTCGTGGCGGCTTTGAGGGACTCAGCCTCAGCCAGACGAAGAATCGTGTTTATAAAACAAACCCAAAGAGCAGGGGGCTCCCCGTGTCTGCCAGCTCTTCCAGCACAGCCGCCACAGGCTGCAGTCGCATCCCAGGGAGGCCCTGAGCTCTGGGGGTGAGGAGGGGTCTGCTTTCTGCACGGCGCCCGTCCCACTGAGTAACCTGGACATTGCAGCTCTCCCGTGGGCAAAGCTGGGCTCTTTTGAGGAGTTATTATTATTTCCATCTCCCCATGAGCCAAGGCACTGGCTGCGATAATGCATGTGGCACTCCTAATAAACGCTGCCTGTGTGCAGGCTCCACTCTGAGGCTGCTTTCGCTGTCGTTACTTTTAGTTCAGCTGTATGCGCTCACCAACACGTTCCCTTTGGCCGCGTGGTCACTGCAGACCATGTGTCTACTATGCAATGTGACTTCTAGCATTTGTTTCTTTACTCCATGTTCCCTTTTCCCCTACTTGTCATAGTCCAGACCTGAGCCAGTCTGCAGACCCCGCACCCCTGGAAGGAAGGGAGGCTGGGTATCTGTGAGGAAGGGCCCTGCTACTCTGCCCAAAACTGTACGGTTAACCTTTCTCACCCATGGCCATCTATCAGGGTGACTGTACTGGGGAAAGGGGAAAGATCAGGCTTTTGGGGGATTACTGGACACCACTTCCAGGAGACCCCAAACGTCCCTGTGCCCAGCAGTCAGAGCAGGGCTTGTGGAGGTCATGTGACCCTCTCTCAGTGTGGACCCCTCCTGTGGCTGCTCCCCCAGCTCCAAAATCTGTGACTGGAACAGACATGCCCGGCGGGGTGCAGAGCCTTCCGCCCAGCCACCAGGGCTCCATCACCCAGCCTGGGCTGATGTGGCCACTCGAGGGCTGCTGTAGGGATGAACGGACCCACGCTGGCCAGAGTCCTCCCTCTCTGTCCCCAACAGGAAATGGCAGGGATGAGCTCTCCGCTGGGCAAGCTGGCCAGAGAGGATGACGCCAGAATCCAGATGTCCCGAAAGGCCCGAGAGTGTTCAGTGTCTGGGCCGAGTCGTCCCTGAGGTCAGACCCACCCCTGTCCTTTCTTCTGGCTGATAACATGAGCTGACCACCTTTCACTAAGCCAGCCTGCACCTGGATGCTCAGGACATGAACTCTACCTGCTCTGCTCTACGTCCATTGCCTGTGGGGCTTCCACTTAGTTAGGCCAGTGGGGAGTCCTGGCAGGAACTCAGAAGGTTGGAGGGAAGGGAGGTGGGGGGCTTTATCCCCTCAGTTTGCCCTGTGCCAACTCTGTGGGCTGGCTGTGTTCCCAAGCAAGGGTCCCAGCCTCCTCAAATTACCCAGGGAGTGTGCCGCGGTCTCCTGCCAGGACCCTGCCAGCCACAGCACCTGGCTGCCACACCCAGACAATTCAGCCTAGGTGAACCGACAGCATCGTGATGTAAGAGCATCTCCTGAGAACTGCGGACAAGTCTTGGCCCCAGAACTGACACGATCTTGGGAAAGTCATTTAACTTGGGCCATCTAGGCAAAGAAAGGAAATGCTTACAAAGTAAGAGTTCTATCACCATGCACTATGCTGGATACTGCCTGGTGCCAGGTTCCCCCTGCACAATCCCCTAAGAACTGAGAACTGGTGCCCTTAGCAAGTGAGGATGGTCTCACTTCAAGCAGAATGAGTCAGGGTTCACTGCATCATTTCTTACGGGCCATCCAACCTCAGCCCATCCTCTGTTGGATGCAACTCTAGACCAAAGATTCTTTATCTTTTTTGAGTTTAAATTTTATCGAAGCATGGCATGTGCTACAGAAACATATGCAGCTTGATGAACTTTCACAAGGTGAACCATCCGTGACACCTAAGCCCCAAGTCCAGAAATTGGACAAGAGCAGCGCCCCAGAAGCCATTCCCCTCCCTTCATAAGCCCCCCGCCCATGCTAGCTATTATCCCGACTTCTAACACCATGGATGGGTTTGGCTTGGGATTGGAATGTCATAGAAACGGAACCATAAGTCTATACTCTCTAGAATCTGACATCTTTTACTTAATATATTTGTAAATCCATCCATGTTACCTGCAGTGTAGCTTGTTCATTCTCACTGCTGAATAGTGTTCCATTCTATGAATATGCCAGTCTGCTGTATGTGGCTATTTGGGTGTTTTTTCCCAATGTTAAGCTATTACCCATAGTGCTTCTCTGATGATTCTGGAGTGTGGCTTTTGGGTTACAAAAGGAGTGGGGTTGCTGTGCCATTGGAAGACTCTGTTAAGGAAGAACATATGTATCTCCTAACAGTTGTCCAGACTCCTGCCCTATGATATGCCTCTTACTCCTCTAACACACTTAGTGCATCTGCCTCCGTGTACCCCAAATGAAACCTGATGGGAACAGCTACTGGTACTCAGAGTAGTTCCAGGTGAACCAACTTGTAGAGACAGGAATTGGGAATTGATGCTTTATTCTGACGATTTAAAGCCATCAATGATTCTGTTGCTCACTTTAATTCTATGGGTGGCTGAATTACAACATTAATTGAATCCGCAAACTCTAATGTCACTTATGTTAAAGGTAGGGCTACTCTCAAATGGAGGGTCAGCCTTCATGCTTACCAGATCTTTCACTCTGGCTTCCTATGCTTACTCAATAATATACGGATCCCAACTCCAGATTCTGAGAGAGAGAATCTGGTAGTCTGACCTTGGTTATGGTTTCCTGCATCTGTGGCTAGGATTATGATGCCCGTTTGGGCAGAGAGAAGATTTCTGAGCAGTGAAAAAAATATTGCAGGTTTGCAGAGTGAGACAGAGATGTGTGGTAGACTGTTTATTCCCACCCAGTTTTAAGGGCCCCACATCTTCCAGTCGATGCCAAGGTTCTCTTGTGTCCTCTTATCCCCTTCTTGGTCTCCTTCCTGCTTCCTTCCTCCCTCAGCCAAGACTTGCCCTTTCATAATGTGGTTGATCCCCTGCCCAGGATTATGCAGCTGTGTCTCCTTCAAAGAGAGCACCTCATCTATTTCCTCTGCTCAAGGCAAAGAGGTGTGGGGACTGGGAGTGGGGGTTGGGCAGGGGAGGGGCTATTGAGAGGACCTGGGGCTTCCAACACTTACATGAGGCTCATCTGCAAAACCGGGATAATGTTTCACTGGCTCAGGCTGCACCTCTGCTCAACCTGAGGCGCAGCACAGCGGGCCCGGGATTTGGGGAGCAGATGGCACCTTTGCAGAAGACAAAGTCATCCCTTCCTCTGGATGGACCCAGCCTGGGGCTGTGGAGCCAAGCTTGGTGAGGGTGTGCTCCTATGCCCCCAGCCCTGCCCCACGCACCATACTGATGGAGCGCCCCGGGCAGGGCACAACGAGTGTAACTGTATGCAGCGCTCTGGTTGCTTGGCACACCAGATAAGTTCTAAAAATATCGTGACAAAACCCATTCAGGGAAGAGACAAATCAGAGACCCAGGGCTGACCAAAAGCTGGATCATAATTGGGCCAGAATTTTGTTTCAATGGAAAACAGACCACACCCTGCAAGTGTGTTTAGCACATGCCTATGCCCTTGTACACAAAACCACGCTTTTACTGAGTGCCGACTAAGGTGGAGTACATTTTGAGCCTTTTTAAAATTCAATTCATTCAAAAAATGGTTACTGTTGGACTCAGCTGTGGAGCCCTTACACATGACTCTTCTGTCCTTCTACCTGACCCCATAATTAGTACTAAAGTTGGTAGGTGCACGTCCAAGAGACTTAAATCTTGGGGTGTCCATGTGCCAGCTGGGTCCTGAACCTCAACGGAGTTGCAACACCTACTCTCCAGATCACTGGACTCACCCAGGACAACTAACAAGGAGGAGACGATGGACAAACAACATTCCAAGGAAGCGAAAGTGTCTACAACTGTAAGCAAGTGAGTCCCATCCATCGGCCATATAGGATTATGGCCCCCCGCCCCCCAGTTAAAGGTGGGGTGGGCATCACCATCACAGAGGCAGTGGTCACTGGAGGTTCTGGGGGTAGGGAAAGGGAAAAACAGGTATAATACGGGGGCATTTTTGGGATTTGGGAACCGTCCTGAATGACATTACAATGACAGACACAGGCCATTATACATCCTGCCATAACCTACAGAGTTGAGTGGGAGAGAGTGTAAACTATAATGTAAACTACTGCTTAGTGGCAATGCTCCAAAATGTGTTTATTAATTGCAATGAATGTACCACATCAATGAAAGATGTTGCCAACGTGGGAAAATGTGGGAAGTGTGGGGAGTGGGGCATATGGGAATCCCCTATATATTCTCTGTAACATTTATGTAATCTAAGTATCCTTTAAAAAAAAAAAACTATATTTAAAAAAATGGTTACTGAAAGCCTATTTTAACCAGGCACTTTACTCTAGGTACTTGAGACACATGAAAGAACAAAGCCTTGCCTTCGAGGAGCTCATATTGTAGCACAAAGCAAGAAACAGTAATCCTAATAAATGGATAAATGACACAGTACGTTTGATGGTGCTGGTGTGGAAATGGAATAAAGGAGTGGGCAGAGCGGGGGTTTGGAGCCCAGGACAGGTAGCAGGTGGTAGGGTACTGCTGGCAGTCAGCGCTGAGCTCAGGTGAACTCTGAGCAAAGACTTCATGGAAGAGAGGAACTAGCTAAGCAGATGCAGGGGACGGTGCAGAACTTTCCAGCAGAGCAAAGGCCCAGGGGGAGCACACTTGGCACATTCCAGGGCACTGGGAGGCCCGCACGGCGGATCCATGCCATGTTCCCGGGATGCACATCCTCTGCCTGCCTCCCTCCGCAGGCCTCCTGTGCTGGCCAGCAGCCTGGCCGTGCCCCTGAACCTGCCCTCTGGCCGTCTCCCGGGCTCTGCTGAGCTCAGCTCTGACTGGCCTCAGGCCTAAGTCCTGGGCAGGCTGCATTTCAAGGACAGACTCTTCCCAGGCAGGTGAGGCAGGTATGGACATCCCATAGAACTGCACCCGGGCGGGCTGGGTGGGGTGTGGAGAGGCAGAGAGGGGACACACCTGTGCCTGCTGCTCTCCTCCCCTTCATGGATCTGGGCTGTGACAGCAGGGTCCTGAGGGGGCCTCAGATTCCTCCTCGAGTGGTGGCTCACAACGGCAGACCAGGAGCACCCAGTGTGTGGGGTCAGTGCGGTGGGATGGGGATGGCTAATGCACAGCCCGCACGTCCCTTCGACGCCTCCCCACCACCCGTGGCAAGGCCGCTGTCCTGCCCTCACGTTCTTTCTGGTGGAGGCGCCAGAGGTGGCCTGGAGGAGGGTGCCTCTGACGTGTGTGGGCTTGTGCCAGGCAGGAGGCCACCCTGCCCACCCACCAGCTGTCCTTTAACTCCCTAGTCTTAGGGAGGGTTGGTCCGAACCCAGCATGGTTCTGGGTGGAAGTGGCGAGACACAGCTGCTGCCAGTGCCTTAGCTCAGGGCTCCCTTTGGAAGCACGGCGTACTCAGCTTTCCCCTCCGTCAGGTAACAGCACCTGACGTCCCCCCATACCCACACTCACAGGGGGTCCTTCTGGTCTTGGGCACTTATATCGAAACGAGCTTTCTGCACTCCTCAGCCAGCACGTTCTCTATGCCCCTCCACCAGGCCCTCAGCCGCTGGGCCTGAATTTGGGGTGAAGGGGAGCCGGTGGGGAGGGGAGGAAGGGGGATCTGTGTTCACTGCTCAGAGCAGGTGACGCTTGCATGCACAGTCGCTCTGCAAATGATGCAGTCCCCACAGAACCATTGGAAAAGCAAGCCTGCTCCCTGGGCCTCCTGCATTGCCCTGTTGCCATGGCAACGCCCCAGGCTGGGCACCAGGAATAGATTTTTTTTGTGGTGGTGGTGGTGGGGGACAATGGCATCTTGGAAAAAATATGAGCAGGTTTGGGGTGAGGGGATTTTCCCTGAAGGGCTCCTCTGAGCCCGTGTGGGACCCTGGGCTCCCGACCCCCAGCACTGGCCTGCTCTCCTCGGGGCCCCTGCTCTGAGGCCCACGAATGAGCCTCCACCTGCAGCCACAGAGGCGCCTGCCCGTCCTGCCAGTGAGTGGCTCTTCCTGTCCTCGTGACAGGTGTGCACCACCTGCCTGAAGGGTGGGCTGTGAAGCACAGTGAGGTATAAAGTCTGGGTACGTGAGTAGATGCTTATTCATCCCAGAGCCTGGGAGGGCAAGGCCAAGGGGCTGCACAGGGCTTTGGGTCAGATGGCCTGGAGCCTCACCCCTGCTGCCCCCTCCCTCCTGGGAGGACCCTGGGAGAATCTGTCACCTTTCAACAAGGTATGAACTTATTTGTGAATAGGTTCTTCAAAGACCCTGTTTATATGGGGCCAGATTGAACCAGGGTGGGCCTTAATCCATATTATAATCAAAGGAAACTGGACATGGAAGTAGCGTCAGTGCAAGCCAGAAGAAGCCAGAGAATGAAGTAGATGGCCATGTCACAGAGGCAGAGGTGCAAGTCAAGGAACCCAAGGTCTGCGGCAAGCCAGCACCAGGACGCTACCGACTCGGGAGAAAGCAGGGTCTGCTGCAACCTTGATATTGGGCTTCTAGCCCCAGATCCATGAGACAATGCATGTCGGTTGTTAAAACCAGCCCCTTGTGCAGTATTTGTAAAAGCAGCCCCCGCAAACCAAGACGTTAGATCTGTAAATTTCCCTCATTACACTCTCTCCAAGGAAACCCATTGGGTGTCTCATCTGTTTCCCACTGGAATCCTGATGGATGCCGTGGGGCCTGGGGAACTGGGAGAGGGTTGAGGGCATCGGGAGGCGGTGAGGCAGGGAGTGAGGAGGCCGCTCCAGCTTCTGCCAAGGGCAGCACCCTTTCTGGAACCCATAGGACAAGCTGGGCCTGGCCCCACTGGCTGTTAAGGGAGGAGCGCTGTGCCCAATGCATCCTGGCATGCCTGGGGTGCTCCTGGCTTTAGCACTAAACGTCCAGTTTCCTGGGAACCCCTTCAGTCTGGGAAGACCGGGTCACCCTAAGTGAAGTGACTTGGCTGTTGTCGTGGAGGATGCTCCCTGGCCTCACCCGTCAGGAGATGTCCACACTCTTCTCCAGGAGCCCTGATCCAGGCCCTGATGAGGAGGTGTGAGGGGACTGGCAACTGGGCAGGTGCCCTCAGTCCTTGCTTCGCCTTAAGCAGCTCACAGGCTGGAAGGGCCACTTCCTCCAAACAATTCTCCTGAATGCCTGGCCCGGCCTAATTGCTTGGCAGATGGCATCCCCAGGGCCCCAGCACAATCACTGACTATTTCACAATTAAAGAGATAAAGCAATCCTCCTCTGTACCTCTCGCAGTAGGGTCTTTATTCTCCTAGGCAGGCTTAACTGCTGTAATGACAGCGTCGACAGGCAGGCCACGTCCTCCTGAAGTTCTGACAGGGAAGGACGAGCAGAAGTTTGTGTTGAGTCCACAGTGCCTGGCAGGGCTTTGGGGCTTCCCAAACCTCCTTGGCACACACCGTGCCCTTTGCTTGGGCACCTTTTCTTCACTGACAGACCCCGGCGCCCACCCTCACGGGTCCCACAGGTGCCCCACTGACTACTCTCTCTGTGGGCCCTGGGGAGGCAACACTAAGCACAACGAGCAGCTCTGAGTGCAGCCCCAGGCCCGTGCCTGTCACTCTCCCCATTGTCCCCAGTGGCTCAGAGCCACCAGAACCACACGGTGTGGGTGCATGTGGGGCCCGCAGGGACTGAGCCTTGTCCAGCTCTGGTCCTCCCGTGACTGAAGTCCCCCAGTCTCAAAAGGGAGTGAAAACCATCACCGTCTGCTCTTGAACCAAATCAAAGCCTCTCTTTTGGAGATGGCTCCACTAGTTTCAGCCTTCTCTGGTAGGCGACAGCCACCTCCAACACGAGGTCACCGCTGCACTGACCACGACGCTGCCGATGGCTTTGGGCAGAGGAGGGCCATTGCCTGAGCTTTTTTTGCCATGGATTCCAAGGCCCATCCACCCTCCAGGCTCCTCTCTTCTCCCCAGCCACACTCTTCTTCACCAAGTGTCCCCACTGCTCAGGACCTGGGCCCTTGCTCCTCTATCTGCCTGCAGTGCCCTCTTCCGGTATCTAGTCAACTCCTCATCCTTCAGGTCTCGCCCTTCCTGGCCCCTCACCACAACTCTGTGTTCCTCTTGTACTCTCTCATAATGACCTAAACTCTTCTTCCATAGCATTTGTGGAAATGTGTAAGAAGGCATTAACCAACTAGACAACAGCACATGCCTCCCCAACTGCTGGGCAGGCTACATGGGGGCAGACTCTGATTTATAGTCGCTGCTATATCTTCAGTGCTTAGATGAGGGTCCTTACCACCCAGAAGGCACTCAATAAATGTTTGAATTAAATGACTAAATAAATGAAGAAAACATGGCTTCCTCTTGGGAAAAAAAATAGGCACTTGTAGAATTGTCCTCTATGAAAAAAAGAATTTTCCTCTCTTATACTCTGTCTATCCCCAAATCTCTTACACAGCAAGCATGTATGTGCCAGGCACTATACTAAATGCTTTATATATATTATCTAATTTAATCCTCACAACAACACTATGAGGTACATATTATTATTATCCCCACTTGACATGGGAAGAAGCTGGAGCTCAGGAAGTTTAAATAATCTTAAATAACTGAGAAGGCTGCAGAGATAGTGCAAATGCGAGAAGGCACTAGGTGATTTGTTCAGTGATCAAAGAAATGGAGAGAAAGGTGGGTTGTCCCAGTCTGAAGAGAGAGTAAAAACTTCATGAAACTTGGGGTATCTGACTTCGTCAGAGTTCGGGTGCCTTGCTAGACATCCGTCTACTAATGTTCTTTTGCAGTCCCTGAATTGCACATCTCATTGTGCTTGCTTTTGGAGGAAATATATCATCATAGCCTTAAATTTCTTTGATGTCTTTAATTAAAATTTGATTGAAACCATACAAGATTCACCTAACAATTAATGAGAAAACCTTTTAAAATAACTTTTATCATGAAGCTGTCCATGAGAGTGCTGAGCACTGAGTTAAATGACTATTAATTAACCTTAGTCTGGAAAGAAAGATAAGAGTGAGCCTTGCATAACAGTGCCCAGATAATTTAAGTTAAAACTATACTTGCTCTGCATTTTGTCATCAAAAATTTTTGAAGGGAAATGATTACCAACCTAGAATTCTATACCCAGCACAACTAATAATCATATGGGAAGGTAGAATGAAAACACTTTCAAATAAAATGAATCCTGGATCTTACTAACTTTAGATTTGTGGTTTTTTGGTAATGATAGTTCTCAACACGTTTCGCCCTGATTCATTCTTCTACGATACAGACTAGTTGCTTGGTACACAGCAGTGAAATAGTTTGTATGAGAATAGAATTCTGAGATGGAAATATTTTCTCTCAAATTCTTAAAGGTATTGCTTTAGAATTCTGCCTTCTAGTGTTGCTGTTGGGAAGTCTAAAGACATTCTGATTCCTGATCCTAAATATGCAAACTTGTTTTACCTCTGGAGGTGTATACAGTTTTCTTTTTATCTCCATTGTTCTGTAATTTCACGGTGATGTGCCTTTGTATGCAAGGAACTTGGTGGGCCCTTTCAGTTTACAAAGTCATGTCCTTTATTTCTGGGGAAACATTAAAAAAAAAAACATTTCATTAATGATTTCTTTTTCTCTTTCCTGACCTCTTGTTATTTAGATCTTGTATCTTCTGGGCTGATCTTTTAATATTCTTACATTTCCTCTTCTATTATCCCTTTCTTTGTTCTTTGCATATTTCCTGGAGAGTTCCTTAAAAATGTTTACAGCTTTTCTACTGAGTTTTTCATGACTGCACTTTATGTTTTCTAATTCCAAAGCTCCTTCCTTGTTCTCTAAAATATGTTTCCCCTAAAAAATAGCATGCTGTTTTATTTCATGGATGCAGTATCTCTGGGGATAGTAATGTTTTGTTTTTTTGTTTGTTTGCTTTTTAAATTTATTCTTCCTGCTTCATCTCAATGATCCCCAACTTTGTTTTTTTCTGCTTGTTTGTTTTGGTCTCTTTTCTATGTTAGGGACTTTACTCAGATTTCTGGTACTCTTTGGTTGTCTGCTCATGTTCAAGAGTGGGGAATTGTAAGGCTTATCGATCGGGTCTCTAAGCACACAGTGGGGCTCATGGATTGCCAAGTTCAATGAAGGGTGGCCTAGTGGGGCCTTTCCTTTTCATGAGAAATCCTGGATGCTGGTCAGAGTCCCCAGAGTCTTTTCTGAAGGATTAAGTCTGCCAGTGGTTGGGAGCCAAGGAAACGAGCTAGAGCATTTCACCATTCAGAGGGCACAGGACCACTGACCCCCTGGTGTTCTAAGCAGTGTGTGTACCCCAAGTGTTCCTCCAGGCTAGGGGTTCTCTGCTGTGCTCACTCCAGTGAACCCACTTTCGGTCTTCTGCCAGAGGCGGGGAGGAAATCCTAGGGCTGTGGCTGGGGGAGGGTTCTAAAGCAGCTTTCAATGACTTCTCCTTCCTGTAGCCCCCGCCTCCCCTTGCACCTCCACTTCTTGAAGTACCAACACCATCAGTTCCCAAGTTTTTGTGGACTCTGTGGTGTTCATCCAGTTGTCCCTTGGCTTTCCCACTCTGGTAGTGTTTGGCTTTCTCAGACAGACTGAGCTAAACACTGCTGGCCCACCTTTTTCGCAGGTATTGAAGTTTGTTGCTGCCCATTGCTCTTCTCTTCTTCTGGATTTAGGCCTTTAAAAATATAATTTTTTTGTAGTTTTAGTGGGTATTCAGGAGAGAATTAAATCAGCTATGTTTGTGTAGTCTGCCATCTTTTGAAGAGACAGAAAGCTAAAAGAAAGGTACTGAAAGGTAAAAGATCTTTTACCTGATACTCTGCCCACAGCCAGCTCTGTGTCTTGGCTTGGTCCCTGGAGTGTCTAATTTCAACACCTCCTCCCACCTTTGTCCAGATGAGGAGGTTAACCCTAAGTGCTCTGTGATTCTCTTACAAATCCGTGCTGCTATAGGCCAAGGCCCCTGGATAGAGCCCAAGACATGAAAGCTCGTGGAGGAGGGAAAAGGCCAAGTGAGGAGCTTAAGAAACGTGGTGAGGAGAGAAAACCAGTGAAACTGTACGTGTTGAAGTCTTCCTGGAATGCTCAAGCCTGGGGTATCACGTGAGCACCCCATGAGTAAAGGTTTCTAAATAAGGCAGTGCTGGCCAAGCTGAAAGCCCGGGAGCTCAGCAGGACCAGCCCCTCCATGCCCAGATGGGGAGACCGAGGCCTCAGGGGGCAGGGCCTGCGGGATCTGCGTCCGCCTTGGCTAAGGGGCTGTGTTGGTGGAGTTTGCAGGAAGCAGCCGAGGAACCGAAGTTTAAATGGCGAGAGGTTTGCTGGCGGGTAAGGTCTGCAGAGGCTAAAGCAGGGAGGAGGCAGGGCCGGGCAGGGAAAGCCCTCAGATCCCAGCACAGCTCTGACAAAGTCCGGGTTTGCACCCCAAGGAGCTCCAGGGCCTCCAACATCCTTGGGTGATTCAGAAATCGGAAGACGCCCCTGGAGAGTCACGAACTTTCTGCTGCTCTGACAGGCGGTGTTTTCATGTGCATTCTAAGTGGTGTGACCCATGTCACTTCCTTGAGCACAAATATTGTCATGGGTCCCATCCGCACTGAGCCCTGAGAACGCTCGTTCCGTCACAGGCCCCAGCCAGCTCTCCTGCTCATCGTAAGGGGTCTTAGGGTGGTTTGGGTGCCCAGTGCTCCCTGACCTCCTGGGACACAGTGACAGCCCCATCTCTGTCTGGGACGGGATGTCTATCAGAGTCCAGCCCAAGCCCTTTCAACAAGGGTTGAAAAGAGAAGCCACTGCCAGGGCCAGCTCACAGGGAGTGAGGTCTCAAGTTCGGACATAAACAGGCCCTGGAAAGGAGACCTTGGCCTCTCAGTCTACCTCATCAGCCCTTGCAGTTTTCCAAATGCCCTTGTGTGCTCTGTTCTTGTAGGCAGAGGAAGGAGGAAATGCATCGAGCTCCAGGAAGTCAGGGTGGGGCCTTATCCTGGTCAGCTGAATATACCACATTTCATTTATCTTTTCATCTGTGGATAAACACTGAGTTGTTTCCATTTTTTGGCGATTGGAAATAAAGCTGCTATGAACACTGCTGTGTGTGGTAGACTCAGTTATGTACCCCAGAAAAAAATTTTTAATCCACATTCCTGTAAATAGGATCTCAGAAGCTGTTATTTTCACCTAAGGCGTGGCCCAACCAAATGGTGGTGGTTTTAATCCAGATTCCTGGGGATCTTACGAAGAGGACCTGGAAGCCACAGAAGCCAGAAAGCACAAGAGGCCTCACCATGTGACAGGAAAGCCAAGGAGCACCGAGGATTGCTGGCAGCCAGTGCCAGAAGCCTTCAGAGCTTCGGGGAGAAAGCAAGTCTTTTTGAGATCTTGATTTTGGACCTCACCTAATCTCAAAACCATGAGCCGATAAATTCCTATTGTTTAAGCCAACTCACTGTGTGGTAATTGTGAAAAGAGCCCAGACAAACTAAAACCGTGCACGAGTATCACTTTGGACTGTGTATAAATGAGACCTCAAAAAGTATGAAGAACCTAAGGGCTTTGGAGAACAAAAATAACCCTTGAGAATTGCCACCTTCGGAGAAAACTACTCTTTTATTTGAAAAAAAAAATGGAAGCACATGTACAGTCATCTTTTTCTGAAACTATTGCTCCTAAGTATAGTCTCAACCATTTATATTATTACATTAATTATATTCATTAAATTTAACCAAAGTAGCTAACTCTATTTCTCAGAGAAAACTAGGGAGTGAATAATTTGGAGCTGTCTGTCACACACCAGCATTTTATCAGACTATCAGAGCTCATGAATACACGGAGTGTAGCTTCTTTGTATTCAAATGTAATGATATACTACCCACTATACAACTTTTCAACATGGCCAAAATGAAAACATTCATTCACAGACTCAAATATATAGCGTTTCTGTAGTTCATGACAATAATAAGCAAATCCACATAAGGTTAAAATTATGCTTGATAATCAATGTTTCATATTCTGTCATACTTGCCAATTATCTAGGCAACAAATGAATATTCATGAATTAGCGAACTTTAGTATCACTCTAAGATTTTAAGTTACCTAAAGATCTTGAAAATTATCTTTAAACTGATAAACTATAAAATATAATGTTGAAATGCAAGTTTATCATAATAATAATTCAATATAATTGAACACAAATTTCATAGTCTTAAACATTTAGGAATAATGTTAGCTTGTCTGATCACTAAAACTGTATTGGTTTAGGAAGAACACACCAAGAAGAATAAAAATATATGCATTATTATATGTAACACTGGTAAATCAAGGAAGATATAGTTTTTTTAATTAAAAAATTGAACTAAATTAAGCTAAATTAAATTGGTCTCATTTGCCAAATATTTAACTAAGTTATGTGAACGTGAATTCTTAAAATATTTATGAGTTGATTTTTAAAAAATAGCTATCAAGGAATAATTTACATACCATAAAATTCACTGTTTTAAATGTACAATTCAATAGTTTTTATTATATTTACAGTTGTGCAACCATTACCATAACTGAATTTTAGAATATCTCCATCACCCCAAAGAAACCCCATGTGCATTAGCAGTCTTCCCCACCTGCCCTAGACAAACTCTAATCTATTTTCTGTCTCTACAAATTTGCATATTATGGACATTTCATATAAATGGAATCATACAAAATGTGGTCTTTTGTGTCTGACTTGTTTCATTTAGCATAATGTTTTCCAGGGTCATCCACATTGTAGTTTGTGTCAGCGCTTCATTCCCTTTTATTATTGAACAGTATTCCATCACATAGCTATACCACCTTTTGTTTATCTAGTCATCAGCTGATGGACATTTGGGTTGTTTCCACTTGAGAGCTATTATGAATAAAGTTGCTATGAACATCTGTGTACAAGTCTTTTATGTATTTATGTTTTAATTTCTCATAAGTAGATACCTAGGAGTAGAATTACGGGGTCGTAGGTAACTGCCAAACTATTTTCCAAAGTGGCTGCACCAATTTACATTCCCACCAGCAAGGTATGAGAGTTCTATTTCTTCCACACTCTTGCTAACACTTGTTACTTTCTGTCCTCTTTATTATAGCCGTTCTGGTGCATGGAAGTGGTATATCTCACTGTGGTTTTGATGTGTATTTTCTTAACAGTGAATGATTTCAAGCACCTTTTCACGTGCTTACTGGCCATGTGCGTATCTGCTTTGGAGAAATATTTATTCAAGTCTTTTGCTCATTTTCACTTGTCTTTTTATTAGTGAATTTTAAGAGTTCTTTATATATTCTGAATATAGTATATATGGTTTGCAAAAAATTTCTTCCTGAGAGTTGCCGTTTTACTTTCTAAGTTGGTTTTGTAAGAACATATATTTTTTCCATCTATCATATTTGAAGTATGAATACTTTCATTTTCTTATTTCCTAGGAATATTTAAGAATATTCTATTTATATTACATAAGTGCTTATTTATCTCATTAAGCCAATCAGAAAAGAGCTCCTTTATTTTAATAGACTTTGTAATCTAATTTATTAATACCATTTGGACATAAGAAAACATTACCCACTTACACACTCACACGTAAAGGTCTTTCTGAATTACAGACACACACAGATGTAGAGCTATAGATAGAGAGCTTATAGTTTTCAATCTACAATTTCAGCCATGGATCAAGAGTAAACACAAAACTCGCCAATCTAGATATCAAAGAGATGTTTTTCTTCCTTGTGAACATACAATTTTTAATTTATTGAGCTCAAAATAGACAAACAAAAAGACTAACAAGCCAGATTCTCTACCATCTCTTACCCAACAGAGGATAGATCTCTATACCATTAATCCATTTACGGAGATCACCAAATGGTCAGATCACCAAACCAAATCCACAATCACTGCTGCCATCAGTAAGAAATTTCTTAAAGTCCATAAATGAGCCAAAAATCTAAATACAAAATTGGTAGAGAGGAAAATTAAAATCAGAAAAACAGAGCGCAAGCAAAGTTTTACTGCTGCTTTGGATTCACCACTGAAGCCAAGAAAAGATGCACCTGGGCTTAAATAGCTCTTCAGGGGCACTTCTCTAGTGATGAAGTTGACCTGTCTTTGTTAGAGGCATTCATTGGATACCCCAGTGGAAGACCTCCAAAACTGTTTCAAATCAATTTTTCAAAAAAAGTTAAAATCATGACTTATGTATTCATTTGTTCATTCACTGATTCTTATTTAATAAGAAGACTGGTAAGGCATTAAACCAGTTCAAAGGAGACTCCAAAGAACTGAAGATCTACAGATTGAGAACAATGAAATGAACATGTAAATGGAGATAAAAGTGATTTTTTCCATGGTGTGGAAGTGGAGAGTTTAATATTTGCATGTCTATATACAAGAATAATTTTGCATTACTATCAGTTATCTACAACTTAAACATGTAAAATAGCTCCTCTAGAAGCAGAAGCAGGCAATGGGAAGGAATGTACTACAGAAAAAGCATACTTCTCCACTGAAGTATTATTTTCCTACAGTAGAGTCTAGATAGATCCATGCGCCTGTCCCTTTGTCAACACCACGCTGTTCTTAATTAAAGTTACTTCATGGTCCATCTTACTATTGGGCAAGACAAATCTTCCTTCATGACTCAAAGTTTTCATATTTTGAACATTTATTTATTCATATAAATTTTGAAATAATTTGATTAAATTAAAAATTATCCATTGGATTTCTGTTTGGAAATATATTATATCCATATATTTACATTATGTTGTCTTTAGATATCTATATATTCACATTATTAAGAAGCCAATCATATAATCATAGACATTTTATATGTGTGTATGTGTGTGTTATATTCCCACCCAGGGACCAGTGTGTCTTGTCCGTTATTCAGGTCTTGTTTTATATCCTTAAATAAGATTTTTTAATATTTTCCACATAGATCTGGACCATTTTGGGTAAATTTATTTCTAGATATCTTTTAGATTTATTGCTATGTGAATGGGATTTTATTCCATTTTCATTTCTAGCTTTTTAACATTAACATAGAGAAAAGCTATTGATTTTTGATATGTTCTTATATTTCTTCCCCTAAGAAATTAAATCTATTTGCATTTCTTTTACCTTAGTCTCTAGGGTTTTCTAGCTTTATAGTCATGCAATTATAGCATCTGTGAATAAAGATTTTGTCTTTTTCAAATATTTGATATTAGTTTTGAGCATTAAGTTTCATATCTTATTTTATTATTAACATCTCAAAAAAAATTAAGTAATAGATTTTTGGTAGATGTCTTTATAATGTCTAAGAGCAAACACACTACATGGGAAAATACTAAGGGTATTTTCAATTAAAACCCAGAACAAGAAGTAACTTCCCATTTAATGCTATTTTCCATAACCGGTATTTTGATATGCTCCTGAGGTCTATGCTTTGCATGTATATTCATAAATACAGCAGACACTTTTTGTTCTATTTTATTGGATTTTGATATTAAGATTACTTTAGGTACAGAAAATTCAGGCACTTTCAATCTATTTCTGGTATTTAAAGCCCTGGGTCTAAATGACCTCACCTGGAAGTGAGGTAGGTTGAATTATGTACCCTAGAAAACATGGTCTTAATCCATTGTGACCCCACTTTACAGAGAGCCTTTTGAAGATGTTATTTATAGTTAAGGTATGGCCCAATTGCCTGTGCTTAGCTTTAATCTTATTACTGGAGGATTTATGAAAAGAAAGCTACCTGGAGGAGTAGAGGCTGGAAGTCAACGGAACCCAGAAGAGAACGGAGAAGACTCTGCCATGTACACTGCCATGCGAAGAAAAGCCAAGAACCAAGGATTGCTGGCAGCCAGCTCCAGAATGTCACAGGCTGCAGGGAGAAGGCATCGCCTTTCTGATGCCTTGATTTGGGGCTTCTCCTAGCTTCAAAACCACAAGCCAATAAATTCCTGTTGTTAAGCTAACCCATTGTACAGTAATTGTTTTAGCAGCTGGGGAAACTAAGACAGAAGGCAAATGTGAATAGAAAAGAGGTTCAAGGAGCAAACTCTGGAGCTCTCTTACATTTAGAGTCTGGGTGAAGGAAGAAGACGCAGCAAAGAAAACTGAGAAGAAGAGGTAGGTGAAGTAGGGGTAAATGAGGAGACTGTGGATGAAAGTTTCAGATGCTCCACAGGAACTGTCCTTAGATTTTCCCCTTGTAAGCTGAGTATTGGGGGGGATCATCTTCTCCATGCCAGAGATCTTCTTTGTGGAAGGGGTTC
Organism: Tolypeutes matacus; assembly: GCA_026826555.1. Classification (NCBI taxonomy): domain Eukaryota; kingdom Metazoa; phylum Chordata; class Mammalia; order Cingulata; family Chlamyphoridae; genus Tolypeutes; species Tolypeutes matacus. The sequence continues at coordinate 28,387,372 of JAKSZT010054489.1, read as the reverse complement.
AATTACTGTCCCTTTCTGGCTTTACCCCACTTCTTTATTCATTTTGAATCAGGGAAGGGAGAATAGCTGGATCCATTGATAAACTGGGAAGAATAAACCTGGCCTGCTCAGTCCAGCCCCTTCCTTTCTTCCTGTTGGGCACCAGCAGCCACAGGAGAACACTCTCCTCTGCTCCTTCAGGGACAGGCCAGGGCCCTGCAGTTCCATGCTGGAGTGGGCTTGGTGGCTCAGTTTTGTGACTCAGTGAGCAGGTCCTTGTGGCTTTCCCCGGATGTTACCTCCTCTAGCTACGCCTTTGCCAACAAGAAAGCTGATATTTGGAGTTCCCTCTGCCACTCCATTTATGTTATCTAAATGTGTTCAGAAACCAGTGAATTGTGGAGGTGAGGAAATTTATTAGGTGTCTGCCTCTGAAATACTTTTTTAAAATGTAGCTTGCTTTTTCTACTCTTAAATTAACATCATGCTTCAAGTTTTTGTGGTATTATATCCAGATTACTTTTTAGATTCCAGATTGCATTTATTAAAGTAATATATCCAACATTATATATAGTCTCTTAAGAATGAATATAGTTAAAAGATTGAATTCAAATATTAAAACTAGACTTGGCTTGTAAAATGTGGAGTTAAGTGTTACCTACTATGTGTCACCTAATTTAATTCTTCCAACAATACTAAGACTTAGATGCTTTATTAACCCAACCATAAAAATGCTTAACTGGCTTAAATTTAGTTCTTTTATACCACTACTTCCCTTTTTTCAAGAAAGCTCTTTGTCTTCGGGGGAAAAAAAAAAAAGAAAGCTCTTTGGGAAGTAACCTTCAATGCCATGGCTTCCATTCATATATGAACAGCCAAGTTTATCTAGAATTGAAAGCACAACACGATACCGTAAAAGAACTCTCCTATTAGGAAAGACAAAGTATAAATGATTTAAACTCATTTATTAAAAACAAAACAAAACAAATAAAACCCAACCCTCAGACAGGGCTAAAAACACAAAATTCAACTATTTGTTGCTTATCAGAAACTCACATAATAAATGTGATTCTTCTATCTTCAACCTTCTGTTTTTATTTTTTCCAGGCTGTGCAAACAAAAAGAAAGCTAGGGTGGCGATACTGATTTCAGACACAGTATGAAATGGAATGACAGGCTGTTATATATCGATAAATGATCCAACTTAAAATGGGGAGAAAATTGTTGATGCTCGTGTATTCAATACATAGGTTCACAATAAAATATACTCAAAGTCCTAAAATGCCCAGTTAAGCTCTTATTCACGTCTCCCTCCCTTTTCCCAAATCCTGCTGAAATAACCAGTCTAATAAAATAGTGAAAATATTTTTGTGCTAGCCCGTACTTGGTGTTTTCACTTCCTTATTGCCAAAGAAAGTACCATGCAATGGGTTGGCTTAAACAATGGGAATTTATAGGTTCACAGTTTTGAGGCTGGGAAAATTCTAAATTCACGGCATCACCGAGGCAGTGATATCTTCCTGAAGACTGGCATTTTGTGGCTGGCCAAGCAATCTTCGGTCCTTGGTTTCTATGTCAAATGGCAATTCACATGGCAGCCTCTGCTGGTCTCTCCCTTCTTTTCTGGGTTCTGCTGACTTTCAGCTTTGGGCTGCGCCCCCTGCGGCTTTCTCTCTGCCTTTACTTCATTCTGCTCGTGAAGGATTAAGGACCTGTCCTGACTGAGCTGGACCACGCGGTAACTGACATCACTGCAGCAAAAGGTCCTACTTACTATGGGTTCACACCTACAGGAATGCGTTAAGGTTAAGAACATGTTTTTCTGGGGTACCTACCTCCAAACCACCATACATGGGGAGTCGGTTTTGGACTTCAAATAGTTCCAACAGGAATTGCAGCACCAATGTTGAAAGGGACCCTGCTTTTGCTGTCTTCTCATCCTTAGGAGCTGACCTTGTCTATGGATATTTGAAAGACCTAGTAGATCAAAATAGGGGATTGATCTGAGCAAACAGAGCAAATATTCTCAAATGAAACAAAGTAACTAGGGAAAATTAGAATAAAAAATCTTAAAGGAAACACCATGAAATGAAAAAAAAAAAAAAAAAAAGGAGGTGATGTATTTGTGACGATTCTTTCGGTCATGAGGGGAAAAACCTGATTTTAGCTTTGTTTCCATTATCCATGGCTGTGTAACAAACCAGCCCGATTCATAATGGCTTAAAACCATCACTATTACTTCTCACAGCACTGTGGGCCAATCGGGTCCACCTGGGTGGCTATTGCTTGGGGGCTCTCATGTGACTGCAGACAGATGTGCTGGATCTGGAGTCACCTCAAGGCTCCCATGGGCTGCAGGCTAAGGTGGGCTGTGGCTTACCTACATGGGCTGCAGACTAAGGTGGCTGTGGCTCACCTACATGGGCAGGAGGCTAAGGTGGCTGTAGCTCACCTACGTGGTTGGCAGTTGGTGCTGGTGATTGGCTGGGAGCTCAGCTCTCAACTGGTGCAGGTACTGGGGTGCTTCAACATGTCCCTTTCATGGAGCTTGGACATCTCACAGCTTGGCAGCTGGGCGCCCAGAAGGAGCATCCCAAGGGTAAGCAATGAAAGAGGCCCACATTTTAACCAGAGGACAAACCTCCCCAGGTAAGCCTGGACCATCTTCTTTTCCAGTATTTCATTTGTCTTGAGCTTGTGTGGATAAAGTTCTTGCTTTCCCCTCCAGGTGCTGATAGTGTGATCACCTGAGGACATTCAGTTCTGAAAAGAACTGTTGTGACCAATTCCTGAGAACTGGAGGTGGGCAATGGAGCACTCAGAAATAGAAACTCCAGAGTAGCCTCTTCCTTGTAAGCACAGTACTGCCTGAAATCCAGCTCATGCTCTACCCCGCAATCTGCTAAATGCCCCAACAGTGGTAAGTTTCTTTGTCTCCCAGGACTTATTCAGGAGCTTGCTCACTGACTTTCCCAGAACGGGCTCTTGTAAATATTCAGGAAAGCTGAAGTCAGATGAGGACAAAGGGAGTTTGTTTAATGTATCTCCTCATAGAAGCCTTTGTCAAATAGGTGTAGTAATACCCTTTCCTTAGGCAGCTAGGTTTGTATGCTTGTTATTCAGTTTTTTAAAAGCTATGCAATATATTGTTTTGGAATTCCTATGTAGGATTTAACTTTATAAATAAAAATAAGAAAATTATAAACAGTAGGCTAATTTTGTGCTAATCTCTTGGGTGCTTGCAAGAAAATTAGATGCTATTTAGCAAGGCACACAGAGGGCTTCTAAGGAACGGGCAATGCTCTATATTTAATGTGGGTAGTGGATATATGGATATTAGTTTTATTATTCTTTAAATATATATGTGGTATACTCCTATATGAATGATGCATTTTACTACAAAAGGGAATGATTCTCAAAGTGCTTTAAAAGAAAAATCTCTCTCTGGTATTTCAAGAAACACCAAGCAGCAAGGTTTTCTAGGTTATGGGCTTAGCCAAATTTTCTACCTCTTGTTGAGTCATTTTTTAAAAACATTTTTTAGAAAAGCATCTGTTTCTGCAAGATTTCAGAATTTGTCATAAAGTTGCATGTAAAATTCCTCTAGATTTTCAAGTTTACTATCAAAGAGTTGCCAAGTAATTTAATAAGTTTCTAGAGGGTTGCAAATATAACCACAGATACAGAAATAAAAGAACACCTTTCTTTGGTATCCATTTTCTTTATGCATATATTCACGTGTTTTTACATAAATCTAAAGAGTATTCCAGGCAGAGGAACAGTATGAACGAGGCTCCCACAAGGGAAGGAAGCAATGGCAGGAAGCCAGTGTGGCCGAGGCACGGTGAGTATGCGAGTGAGAGGCATGGGATGAGGTAGGAGAGGTAGGCAGGGGCTAGGGCACACAGACCTCAATAGGAAGGAGTTTGGATTTTATCCTACAGGCAAAGGAAGATAAGGAAAAGTAATGTAGTATCAGTAAATATAGATATGCCTCATTATGTTTAATGGCCTGTGATACAGCTTGCATGATGTACAACTATTTAGCCAAAATCCTATTAATGGATATTTAAGGCCGTGTCAGTGTTTTGCTGTCTTAAACAACCATATGATGAGCAACTGGATATATACGTCTTTGTAGGTTTGTGTGATTATTACCTTACAATAACTTCCTTGAATTGTTTGGCGAGTCAAATGATATGCATATTTTAAATGTATATTGTTATTTTATCAAACTAGAACCCATGCTGGTAAAAGTATAAATTTGTACTATCTTTTTAGGAGATAATCAACCTCATCAACTGGTGCCACCAGTCCCTTCCACTCCAGCCAATGCCTTGGCATCACAATGGACCTAGACACCACGTTGGCTATAACCTGAGGTGCAGTGTCGTCTGTTGCTTTCAGCACCATTCCTGCCCACTTCCATTCTTCATCCTCACTTCACAAGGGCTGGTTCCTGGAGACCACACTTTTCAGAACCCTTTTCCACATCATTGAGAGGCTTTCAGGGAAGATTTGGAAGGTGCGAGGAAGCAAAAGCCATTCTTTTTCTCCTGGCAGTAGGAGGGCGAGGGATGGGCTTTCATAGACTGAAGTTTGCAGAAAGCCCCCAGGGAAGGACGGGGCTTGTGGGCAGTGGCCACACCCACAATGGGAAGGCCTAAAGGACAGGGGGAGGGGAAAGTGACAGCATCTGCTGCAATGAATTATTGGGCTTCTTACCACTGGTGGAAAGTGGCTAAAACTTTTTTGGAACCCTCTGAGGAACAAGGTATAATGTGCTGTACAAGGCATGGAAAAGGGAGTAGAATTCTATATTCCATTACACATTTGCCAGGGTGGAATACCAAGCTTTCAATTCCAGGTTTGTGCCTGAGCCAAAATGGAGAAGTGGGCTCCAACAGAGGAGTCCTGGGGCAGAAAGCAAGATAAAAGTGGCGTGACTGAGCCGAGGCGGTTGCAGATGATCCCTGTCTAACTGCACATCAACATCAAAAACATGAGAATATGTGGGATGGGATAAAAAAGAAGACTCAATCCATACTCTAACCTTTCCATTTTTCTAAGTCTTTGGATTCTATCCTGTATTAGTCAGCCAAAGGGGTGCTGATGCAAAGTACCAGAAATCTGTTGGCTTTTATACAGGGTATTTATTTGGGGTAGAAGCTTACAGTCACAAGGCCCTAAAAAGTCCAACTCAAGGTTACTTCCTCACCAAATTATGTTGCCACGTGTTGAATCAAGATGGCGGGCAACATCTGCAAGGGTTCAGCCTTCCTTCTTCCTCTTAAGGCTCCGTGGTCCCAGCTTCTTCCAATCTCAGCTATAGGCTGGCAAAAGGTTTGTCTCTCTTTCCGGAGCTTGTCTCTTTCTGGGCACAGCTGCTCTGTTCTCTCCACAAGGTCAGCTGTGAACTCTCAGGCTCATTTCTCTTCCCAGGGCCTCTGCTGTGTCTATGGAGTCGTCTCTATTCCTCTGTGTGCTTACTTCAGTGTGAGGGTCTGTTTTATCCCCACCAAGGGGGTGGGGAGTCAACCCTGCATGCCCTAATGACGTGGTCAAATAAAAACCCTAGTCTTGATTTAATAAAGTAAAAGTGAAACCTCTGAATCTAATACAATCTAATATGCCCAGAGAAACAGACCAGTTTAGAAACACAATCCAGTATCTATTTTTGGAATTCATAATTAATTATCAAAATGCTACATGTCCTCTACATTTTATTAAAGAAGTTCTGGCATCTTAACTTCACTTACTGTAGGTCAACATTAAACCCATGTTTACATCAACCAATTGATTTACTGTTAGCTGCTCAAGATCACACATTAAAATCAGGACTTTTACAGTAAGCGCTCTATTATTGGTAATTTTGGACCCATGCCATTTTAGATTTCTTCTCCCCTGGTCCAACACTCTAACAATCTGTTTCCATACCCACTCATAGATTTCTGCTGCTCTAACAACAGACTTAGAAATCCTGACAGTATGTAAGTTGTTGCTTCCTGTTTCACCCTTGTTTCCTGGGTGTTTGGCTCTGTCTCGTTATTGAGGAATTGAGTGTTGGTGGAGATGTGTTTTGTGGAGTTTCTGAGCCCCCTTGCAAGGTAACATCCTCGATGAACTCAATACAGGATCCTTACATCAAAGGGAGATGCGAGGCCTTGGACAGGTGAAGTGGAGCTACTTCTGCATGTATTCTGAGCTACTTCTGGAGCTCAGTGGGATTTGTGGGCACATAACTGATTTGAAATAATAGTATCCTGAGAACTAGAATGAGGATATTTGAATGAATCTGACTTTTATGTAAGAATTCTGATATGGATATTAAGCAAAGTTTTGTGGTTATTTTTCAACCTGTAGGATCAAAATCTGGGCTTGATTTTGACCCGATATATACTAGAGATGAGATTCTTTTAAGGAAATCCTAGAATTTCTCTGATTCTCTGACAATGTCTTGTGGTGAAAACTTAAAGGCCTAAACTTGCCACTTTCTTTCGAAAGCTCTTCAGTGCAATCAGAAGTAGCCAGCCGTCTCCTGTTGCAGTTGGGCAGTTTAATGTAATTATGAATTCCAAAAATATAATTGGATCATGCTTGTAAACTGATCAGTTAATCTGGACATGATTAAATTATGATTAGGGCATTGACTGGGCCACGTCAGTAGGGCATTGAGCCCCACCCCTTGATGGGTGGGGAATCGAATATAAAAGGCAAGGCAAAGAAGAGAGTTGAAGCAGTTTTGGAGAAGCAGTTTTGATGTTGGAGAAAAGGCCCCAGAAGAAGAGAAGTGAGCCGTTCACCTGATCATCTACAGCTGACCTTGTGGAGGAAACAGGAGCTAAGCCCAGAGAGAAACGCAGCCCCAGGAAGAGAGGAACCCCAGAAGCCTGAACCCTGGCAAACGTCAGCAGCTGTCTTGCTCCAACACGTGGCAATGAACCTTGGTGAGAAGAAACTTAAGCTTTATGGCCTGGTATCTGTGGACTTCTACCCCAAATAAATACCCTTTATAAAGACCAACCCATTTTTGGTATTTCACATTAGCACCCCTTTGGCTGACTAATACAGCTCCATTTTTTTAAGCCTCAAATACCATACAATTCAGGGTAGACAAAGCCAGAAAATCACTTGAGGTATTTCAAGCAGAAATGATTTAATTAGGGAATCACCTACTTACAAAACCACTGTAAGGACTACAGGGGTGATAGTGTTGAACCCTAAATTAGCCTACCCATAGGCCTTCATGGCAACCAGAGTAACGTAGAAAAGAAAAGTTTCCCACTGTCTCCTAAGTGTCTTATCTGAAAAGCACACAACCTCCCCTCCTTTGAACAATCCTGCAAGGACATCTCCACCCTGCAGCTGTGCCCCAGGCTATCAGGGCATTCTGTGCAAACGCTAGCTAACTGCCAAAATCTGCTTCTGTTTATCCCGCTTGCTTGCAAACTGCGACAGCAACCCCCTATAAAAAGGAGCCATTTTAGAACCTGGGGGCTGCAGTTCTCTCCTGCATGAGAGGTGCTGCAGACGCCCGCGGGCTTAGCTCAATAAACTTCATAAAAGTGATTAAAGTCTGAGTGTGGTCGATCTCCTGGGTTATAACAATAGTTAGAGGGACAAATTCTAACTTTCAAGATCACTGCTATAGAGAATTGGACAGCAACTGCCACCCAGAGTTTAAGTCCTTAAGGAAATTACTAAAAATCTCACAGCTCCTCTACAGGCAGGATATTAAGGGAAACTGGAAGACACGACAAAAGCTCAGATTTGTTAAGCCTATCCATTAGAAATGAAGAAATGCGTTCTGTTTCAAATTCACCTTTCAAGGCTTGCATGAGCAGGTCTCATTAGGAGAATTGTATCCAGAATACTGAAGGTAAGAGAGTCTGGCAAATATAGTTGCTAGACTTCTAGTGCCCTACTGGGGAGAGGAGAATGAATTTTGATGTCCTCCCCCAAACAAACTTAAAGAATATGCAGCAGAAAACAAAACAAATATGTTCCTATACTTCTTGGCTTTAAAATGTGGAGGTCTGAAACGGTGAAAAAGATTCCAATCTTGGCAAGAGAACTGGATAGAAAAAGAACAGTTTTTTCTAATGAACTCTGATCTTGGACTTTGATTTATGCAAATATATAGAGATAATTTGGTTACAATTAGTGCTCAGCATTTGCAAAGTTTTGAAAGTAATTGTTTGGAAAGATGCCTTCTCAACAAATCAATTGTAATACTTAATTGGAGACATAAAATTTCCATTCCTAAATTTGCAAGATGCTTATTTTAGAATCTTCTATTTGAAATATGTTTGTGTCTTGGCCAAGTAGAATGTTTTATAAATTTTATATTTCCCTAACAATTTACTCAGAAACTAAGTGATTTATGGCTTCCAAGTATGCTAGACCAAAATAAACTCTGAATAATTGAAAAACAAAGATATGTTAAACCATATCCCTTACACTTATTAATCAAAATTATTTCTAATTTAATTTTTCCTTTAGGAAAATAAATTGTTTTATATAACAATCATGCCTGTATGGCCATATGGACGTAGAAATCATCAAGAGAAAAAAGCTTTTGGGCTTAGTACATAAAAGAAGGAAAAGAAAACAAGTAAAAACATGTGCAAATCAACACTTTTTCTGAGGCAACTGCTTCTCAGTGAAAAGGAAGAGGGAGTGGTTTAGTTAGTTTCACTTTCCTTACATTTTAAGAAGCTTCATAATAAATTAAGAAAATATTAAATACAAATAAGTTAGAAATCATTAGAAAGTGATTAAAAATAGATGGCATAATACAAGTAGGAAGTTTAGGATTGCATTAGGGAAAACATTTATTTTTATAGTAAAAAGTGCTAATGGGTCTTAATTCATTAATGGTAACTATATATTCCACCTCTAGAATACCTGTAAAATTGCCAAAAATACAAAGTTGAATTGCAGATATACTCTATTATAAACCATGCACAAATTTAGATACATGCTGTATTAGTCAGCTAAAAGGGGTGCTGATGTAAAATACTAGAAACTGGTTGGTTTTTATAAAGAGTATTTATTAGGGGTAGAAGCCCACAGTTACCAGGTCATAAAGCATAAGTTACTTCCCTCACCGAAGTCTATGGCCACGTGCTGGAGCAAGACAGCTGCCGACATCTGCCAGGGTTTAGTCTTCTTGGGTTCCTCTCTTCCTGGGCTCCGTTTCTCTCCGAGCTCAGCGCCTCTGTTTCCTCCACAAGGTCAGCTGTAGACTATGAGGCTCCCTAGGCTTTGCCTTGCTCCACAAGGCCAGCTGTAGACTATCAGGCAAATGGCTCATCTCTATCCCGGGGCCTTCTCTCCATCTTCACGACCAAGCTCCTCTGTCTGTTCACCTCCCTGGGCTCCAGCATCAAAACTCCGACATCAGAACTCCAACTCAAAAAAATCCAACTCTGCCCTTTGCCATGTCTTTTATCTTTGAGACCTCACCCACCAAGGGGTGGGGCTCAACATCTTACTGACACGGCCCAGTCAACACCCTATTCATAACTTAATCATGCCCAGATGAACAGACCAGTTTACAAGCATAATCCGATATCTATTTTTGGAATTCATAACTATATCAAACTGCCAAACTGCTAGAAATGCACTAAAGGAAAAACTTAGATATTTGCTTTAAAAGGGAAATAACTTCCTATCATTACATATTTCAGAATTTTGTGTATTTCTTTTCCATAGAATCCCAAGGTTATCTACATCATTACTACTGTTGGTTTATAACAACTTGGCATTTGAGGACTTAAATACTGTAAATAGCAAATGGGCCTATTCTTCACGAGAATTGGATAATTTTTTAAATAGCAAGGTTTGACAATTTCCCCTAAAATCTTAAATTATCTGAAGTAAATTTTCCAACAGTTATAATTTCTCCATCTCCCTATTCTACCTCCTATAGAGAATACTAAGAAATTGTATTTATCATCAGAACCTCCTGTCTGAAAAATAATCAAATATTTCAACTTATGAAGATCTGGATTTGTCCATAACATGGGACAACCTGCAACTGGCCCAGACTCTTCAAAACTACCAATGTCATTTAAAAATGATGAGGGGAATGTGTGAGATCAAAAGAGACTAGAGGAAAATTTTTAAAAGAAACTTAAGAGAAAATGCCAAGTAAGGACCTCTGAACACCTGGTCCTTCATAAAACCAATGAAAACAGTGAGAAAACTTGTCAAAATCAACTTTTTCAGAAGTCTGGAAATTAACCAAATGCTTGCAACAATCTGAGAAGTGTTTATTCAAGAAAAACAACAGAATCTCATAAGAACAGTGCGCTTTGTGATGTTTTCACTTGTCCTATCTCCATCTTCCCCTCTCCAGAGCCATGGTAGCCTTGAAAATCAAGAACCTTACAACTATAGTAGCTATGAAAACAGCAGCCTAGAAGGCACTGGGAGGGGCAGAACACTTGGGAGCTCCCCAAAATCCCCATCCCCAGAGGATTGCCAGTATCTGAATTGAAAAACTCCTCTGAAAGCTCTACTCTCATGGCTTGTCTTTATTTGAACTGACACAGTGTGATAAGCCATATGCCTAGTGTTTGTCAAAAACAATCAGAGGCAATTGTTTAACATTGCAGCTTCCTAAGGAGGCATTACCAGTTGGGGCTCAGAAGAGGTTGACTCGAAAACTTAAAAGGAAATACTGAAGAAGAAGATGTCTATGGGGACATTTGGAAAGCTGCAATATACTCCTGAGAATATAGAAGGACACACACAAGTGCAGAACTGTTGTATTCCAGGAAAGTCCTGAGAAGGCACTTACTTCTCACCTATGGCTGACCTAGAGACTCTGTGCAACAGGAAATGAAGGCTGAGGAAGTGTTGTAAGCTGCCTGCCAGAGAACTACAGGCATGTCCCAATACACACAAATATTGCCCTGGCAAAGGCTGTGAAACTTAGTTACTTAAGGCATTTAAAGAACTCTCTGTCCAATCATCAGCTGACTGATAGTCAAACTGTGCAGAGACTTCAGTGGCTGCACAAAACTGAGTAGAGACTTTACAAAATCAGTCTAGGAAGTTACTACAAAAGTAAATGACAACAGTAGTGGCAGCAAACAGCAACAATAACAAAATCTGGTGGGTGGTGGTGATCTGATTTCCACAGGTGCCAGTTGTTCAAAATGTCAAGTTTTCAACAACAAAAAAAAGAGAAATGAAAACAAACAGGGAAGTATAGTCAATATATTGGAAAAATGCAGTCAGAAGAAACCGTCTTTGAGGAAACCAAAATTATGGATAGCTACTATAAATCAGATACCATAAATGTGTTCAAAGAATGAAAGGAAACCATGTTTAAATATTAATGAAAAGTAGGAAAACAATGTCTCAACCTCTGATATTGATACAGAGATAGAAATTATTAAAAAGAACCAAATGGAAACTGTGATGTTCAAAAATAAAATAACCAAAAAAAAAAAAAAAAAAAAAAATTTACTAGAGAAACTCAACAGCAAATTTTAAGTGTCACAAGAAAGAATCAGAGAAGTTGAAGACAAGTTGATTGAGATTACCCAGTTGGAGGGAAAAAATAGAAAACATAATGAAGAAAAATGAACAGAGACTCAGAGACTGTGGGAAAACATCTAGCAGACCAACAGAAAAAGCCACAATATAATATTTGAGGATATCCACGAATCTCAAAAACTCCATCTGGGATAAACTCGAAGAGATATATACATAGACTGTCAGAAGACAAAGACAAAGAAAGACTCTTGAAAGCAGCAAGAGAGAAGTGATTTATCATATACAAGTCATTCTCAATAGATTAAAGGCTGACTTCTCATCAGAAACCATGGAGGCCAGAAGGCAGGGGGATGATATCTTTAAAGTACTGGAAAAAAAATATTTTCACCAAGAATTCATTATCCAGAAAAATAATCCTTCAATACAAAGGAGTAACTAAGACAGATAAACCAAAAACTGAATGAATTCATTGCTAGTAGACCTGCCCTGCAGGAAATACTGCCCAAAGTGAGCAGAAGGAAGGAAATAACAAAGATTAGAGTGAAGAGAAATGAAATAGAGAATTGCAAAACAATAGAGAAAATCAACAAACCAAAAGTTGATTATTTGAAAAGATCAATAAAATCAACAAACCTTAGCTAGACTGACAAAGTAAAAAAGAGAGGACACAAATCAGGAATGAAAGGGTGGACATTACATCAACCCTCAGGTACAGAAAAGGATTACAAGAGGATACCATGAAGTCAAGTTGAACTTAATATAGATACGGATGGTTACATGCAGAAACATTTATAGATATGTGCCTATCGATGGCTTAGCATATACTCATGTATTTCTTCGCTCTGTCAGCTGAGAGGGCCTAAAAGAAATGACGTCCTAGTACCAGTGAGTACATCAAGCACCCACATCTTGGTTTCTAATACTATTCTCTAATAAAATAAACCAGGAGTCCTTGGAGAAATGGTTAATTCTAGGACTGTGGCATGAAATATATAAGGCAAGACGGGAGCGTCCTGTGTTGTCAAAAAGTAAGGGGCTGTTGGTTCACACGACTGTGTGCCTTGCCAATAGTGACCACATGGCCCTAGCACCCTCAGGGGCACTCTTGTTTGAGGCTTCCTTTACTGTAGCAGTTGGTAAAATCTGCTTGAGACCTGCATAAATATAACCCCCAGAATGACCTCCAGACTCGCTTTTAAATCTCTTAGCCATGAAAACTCTTTTTTTTTAAATTTAGTGTTTCCCCATTTTGGTAAGGTCTTTTCCCAAATGCATCAGTGGTCAGCGCTTGGTAATAATCCCTCGGTGCCAGGAAGGCTCATCTCCAGGAATCATGTCCCACGTGGGGATGGGGAGGTGGCAGGTAGTGAGTTCACATGCTGAATTTGGCTTAGATTGAGTAACAGCAGGTTTTTCAGGAGGTAACTCTTAGGCATTAATTATAATTAGCCTAAGTTTCATTTTAACAGGAAAAAGGTTCGTAAAAGCATTAAGATCGAGGGCTTGGCATATTGGCCTGTTTTCTTTTGTTAGGCGCGGTTTATATATTCCAGAGATTTTTGCCATTTTATTTGGCCCTATTTGGGAATATATGATCATCTATTTCCCCAATATAACATAGTCATACTCATTTATAATTCCCCTACTCAAGATTCTTCTACTTTTATTTGAGCCAATAATTTTAAATATACCCATTAAATACATCTCTCAGAGACTTAAATCACTGGATTTGTTCATATGCCACTTGAGCCCTGAATCCCAGCAGAGGTGCAGCCAACTCCTATTCTCCAGGTCTTCAGGCTTGCCCTGGACAACTGACAAAACAATGATGATGGACAAGTCCCATCCCAAAAAACAAGGTGTATCTACAACTGCAAGTGAAACAATTCCTTCCATTTGCCCCATAATATCTAAGTCCCCTCTTAGCCTGAAGCAATCAGAGTAGACATCATTCCAAATCCCTCAAGGCTGAGGAATGAACAAACATAAGGGGGGGAGTGTAACCATGGCCAAAGTCGATTTATTGTTGTTGTAGTCATTATATTGTGTTAACAGAAGAACTTGTAACACTGATATAAAGGTAGTGCTTGCCAGGGATTCAGAAGGGGTAGGAAGGGATGACTAGGTGGAATATAAGGCATTTTTAGGGCACTGAAGTTGTTCTGTATGACAATGCAATGACAAACACGACATTATGCATTTGTCAAAGCCTATAAAACTGTAGAGCACAAAATGTAAACCATAATGTAAGCTATAGACTTTGGTTAGTAGCAATGCTTCAACATTGGTTCATCAATTGTAACAAATGTACCACACTAATGGAAGATGCTAATAATAGGGAAAACTATGTGTGTGGGTGTGGGGTGGGGGTTATATGGGGATTCCCTATACTTTTGGTGTAATTTTTCTGTAAATCTAAAACTTCTCTAAAAATAAAGTTTATTACTGCAAAAAAAGAAAGCTGGGGATTGGTTGTGGCTCGGGCAGTTGAGTACCTGCCTCCCACATGGGAGGTCCCAGGTTCAGTTCCTGGGGCCTCCTAAAGAAGACAAACAACGAGCAAAAACAACAAGCAGACATCGAGCAAAAACAATGAGCAGACAACGAGCAAAAACAAATGAGGAGGGAGCCGATGTGGCTCAAGCAATTGATCACCTGCCCCCCACATGGGAGGTCCTGGGTTTGGTTCCCTGTGCCTCCTAAAGAAAAAACAAACAAACAGACAATGAGCAAAACAACAAGAAAACAGATGAGGGAGCCAAGGGGGGTGGGGGGTGGGGAAGAAAGCTAAGTATAGAACTACCATAAGACCTGGCAATCCCACTACTAGGTATATACTCAAAAGAACTGAATGCAGGGGCTTGAACAGATATTTGCACACCAATGTTCTTAGCTGCATTATTCACAATTGCCAAAAGTTGGAAGCAACCCAACAGTCCATCAACTAATGAATGTATAAATAAAATGTGGTATATACAAAAATGGGATATCATTCAGCCATAAAAAGGAATGAAGTCCTGATACAAGTGGCAACATGGACGTACCTTGAAGACATCATGTTAAGTGAAATAAGCTGGACACAAAAGGACAAGTCTTGTATGATAGCACTGGTTTGAAACAATTAGAATAAGCAAACTCATAAAATCAGCGTCTAGAATATAGTTTACCAGTGACAGGGTGGGGATAGGTAATGGGAAGTTAAGGCTTAAAATGGACAGGGTTTCTATATGGAATGATGGAAATGTTTAGGTAAGGGATGGTGGTGATGGTAGCACAACATTGTAAAAGCAATTAACAGCACTGAGATGGATATCTGAATATGAATAAAAGGAGAAATGTTAGATTGTATATATGGTAATAGAATAAATTTTTTTTAAGTCCATGGAACTACACTATACCAACAGGCATCCCTAAGTCAAACCATGGACTTTAAGTAATAGTATAAGGATAAAAATGTGCTATCATGAATTGTAACAAATGTTCCACACCCGTGCAAAGTGGTGGTGGTGGAGGGGTTCTGGGAATCCTGTATTTTATACATGAATGTTCTGTAAACCCATAATTTCTCTAATAAAGAAAAAAATTTGAAAAAGTAAGCAGGTTCTCAAAAACAAATAAAGCAAAAAACCACTTTGATGGTGGTATATCAAAGGGTTACACGAGCCAACTTAAAAAGTTCTCACTTGCCAAAGCTGGAACAATCTGAGCAACAAAATTAAATAACATTGGAGTATAACACAAAGTATGAAATAAAGAGCCTTGAATCCATACTGATATGAACAAAGGGAGAAGAAGTGATAAAGCTCCCAGGCATATGATTCCAAATGAAGTGTTTAGAGATTCCATTCCAAAAGAGGGGTAGCATAAGTCCCTTCTCCTTTCATGTGGGCTGTG
This sequence comes from Tolypeutes matacus, assembly GCA_026826555.1. Classification (NCBI taxonomy): domain Eukaryota; kingdom Metazoa; phylum Chordata; class Mammalia; order Cingulata; family Chlamyphoridae; genus Tolypeutes; species Tolypeutes matacus. The sequence continues at coordinate 28,371,988 of JAKSZT010054489.1, read as the reverse complement.
CATATTGTCTTCTTTCCAAACAGTACAGCAGTGAAAGAAGGAAAAAGAGTAACTTTATAGTGGAGAAACCTGAAAAACATGTTTCAGCCAGGTGATCAAGGCCAACATTAACAGTCATAAAACATGTTGATAGGCTGTAACTAGATATGATGTGATGAAAATGGGGTTTAACCTCTGTGATCTTCCTTCTTCAAGTTAAGAACTCCACTCTAGTCATGAGTGAAACTTCAGGAAAATTCCAGGAGACGGTCATCTAACAACTTACCTCCTCAAAAATGTCACGGTCATCAAAATAAGGAAAGTCTGAGAAACCGTCACAGTCAAGAGGAACCTAAGGAGACATGACAACTAGATGTGGTATCCTGGGTGGAATCTTGGAACAGAAAAAGGGTATTTGGTAAAAGCTAAAGAAATTTGAACAATGTATGAACTTTAATTAATAATAATATATCAATGTTGGTTCATTAATTGACACAAATATATCATATTAATGTAAGATATTAATAATAGAGTAAACTTTGTGCAGGAGTATGTGAGAAGTCTTTATAGTGTGTACTCAATTTGTCTGTAAATCAAAACTGGTATAAAAATAAAGTCCAATGATAAAACATATTTAAAAAGGACAGCTGCATAAAGCCATAATTATAAACCTACACTCATGGGCTTATAATATATGAAGAAGTACATTGTGTGATAATAGAAGCACAAAGGAGAAAGAATGGAATGGAATTATATCAGAGAAAAGTCTTTGTATACTATAAAATTAAATGGGTATAATTTGAATTAGATGGTTTTAAGTTAAGATGTTAATTGTAATCCCCAGGGCAACCACTAAGAAAACAATTAAAAAATATATATAGTAACAGAAATAACAAGGGCATCAAAATGGATAAACACTCCAACCAAAAGGCAGAGAATGACAAAATGAATTTTTAAAAATGACCCAATCATATGTTCTCTACAAGAGACTCACTTTATTTTATTTATTTATTTATTTATTTATTTTGAAATTTATTTTTATTTTTTTTAAATATATATACATATATTTTAAGAGGTGCTTAGATTACCTAAAATATTACACGGAACCCACTGGGATTCCCATGTTGCCCACCTCCCACACTTCCCACCACATCCCACACAAACATCTCCCACAGTGTGGCCCACCACCCTCAATGAACTTACACATCCTGGAGCCTTGCCACCAACCATAGACCCCAGTTCACACTGTAGACCACACTCTCTCCCACTCAGTTCTGAGTGGTGTGTGCTGATTTAAAATGGCCTACATCCATTGCCACAACAGTACTCAGGACAACCTCCAACTCCCAAAGAAGCCCCTGTATTTCAACTGCTCATCCCCTCCCTACCCAAAAACTGTCAAGTGGCCACTGGCTCCACCTTATTGCCATAATTTCTTGCATTGCAAGAATCACCATATGTGAGCAAGAGAATACCATCAAGTCCACTCTAGTCCATAGTTCTTCCCCCAATCCAGAGGCGACTGGGATGGTGATGTCCACTCCAACTCCAAGTGAGAGAGACTCACTTTAGATTCAGAGTTACAGTTTGAAAGTAAAAGGATGAAAAAAGAGACACCTTGCAAACTGTTCTCAAAAGCAAGTTAGAGAGGTTATACTATATACTATATACTTTTGTTATATCAGACAAAATAGACTTTAAGACAAAAGAATATTTTATAATGATATAAGTCAACCTACCAGAAAGACATCACAATTATAAAAATATACGCATCTAACAACAGAGCTCCCAAAATACATGAAATAAAATCTGACAGAATTTAAAGGAGAAACAGACAATTATAGAAGAGTAGTTAGAGATTTCAATGATCCCACTTCAAATAATGTATAGAACAACTAAACAGAAGATTAACAAGGAAACAGAAGACTTGACTATCACTTTAAAACAACCAGACCAACTAAAAGAAATCACAAGGGACATTAGAAAATACTTGACATGAATGAAAACAAAAAACATATAAAAATGTATGAGAGGCAACAAAGCAGTGCTTAGAGGAAAATTTTTATCTGTGAATGCATATATTCAAAAAAATCTAATATTTGACCTTAGGAAACTAGAAAAGAAGACCAAATTAAACCCAAAGCAAGCAGAAGGAAGGAAATAATAAGGATTACAGCATTAATAAATGAAGTAGAAAACAAAAATAGAGAAACCAACAAAGCCAAAACTTCCTTCTAAGTATCAAAGAAATTGATAAATTCTAGGTAGACTAACCAAAAAACAAAAGAGAAGACTCAAATTACAAAAAACAAAACAAAACAAAAAACAGGAATTAATGATGGAATTTTACTAAAAACTGTACAGAAATTTAAAAAAAGGATTATAAGGTGATAACTTGAACAACCATGTGCCAAAAAATAAATTAGCAAATTAGTAGAAAAATACAAAGTACTCAAATTGGCTTAAGAAGAACTAGAAAATCTGAATAGATGTTGTAGTAATTAGCCAAAGGGGTGCTGATGCAAAATACCAGAAATCAGTTGGCTTTTATAAAGGATATTTATTTGGAGTAGAAGCTCACAGTTACCAGACGATAAAGTCTAAGTTACTTTCCTCACCAAAGTCTATTGCCACATGTTGGAGCAAGATGGCTGCTGACGTCTGCCAGGGTTCAGGCTTCCTGAGTTCCTCTCTTCCCGGGGCTCATTTCTCTCTGGGCTCAGCAACTCTGCTTTCTCTACAAAGTCAGCTGTAGACTATTACGTGAATGGCTCTGTCTCTCTCCCTGGGGCTCGATGCTCTCTGGCTGAGCTGCTGTGCTCCTCTGTGTGCTTACTTCCCAGGATCCAGATTAAAACTCAGCATCAAAACTCCTACTCACTCCTCTGCTCTGCAATGTAGTTCTGTGAGTCCCCACCCACCAAGGCGGGGACTCAATGTCCTACTGACGTGGCCCAATGAAAGCCTTAATCATAATTTAATCATACCCAGGTACAGACCAGTTTACAAACATAATCCAATGTCTATTTTTGGAATTCATAAGCAATGCCAAACTGCCACAGATACATAACAAATAAAGATAATAAATTAGTAACCAGAAATCTTGCCACAAAGAACATCTCAGCCCAGATAACTTCATCAAAGGTTTAAAGAAGAATTAACAACAATTCTTCATACACTCTTCCAATAAAAAGATGAGGGAATACTTACCAACTCATTCTCTTAGACCAGTATATATCCAGATAACAAAACCAGACAAGACATCACAAGAAAAATAAAACTACAGACTAATATCCTTTATGACTATAGATGCAATAATTCTCAACAAAATACACAAAATAAAAACAAACAAAATAAACAAACTAAATCCAGCAACATATAAAAAGGATACACACCAGGAGTAATTGGGATTTATCCCAAGAATGTAAAGTTGATTTAACATACTAAAATCAAAGTAATACACCATACTAATAGAATAAAAGACAAAAAATCACATGATCAATTCATTAGACACTGAAAAAGTATTTGGAAAATATAACACCCTTTCATGATAGAAAAAAAAAAAAAAAAAAAAAAAAACCCTCAGAGGACAGAAGGGAACTTCCATGACCTTAAAAAGGCTATCTACAGAAAAACCCACAGCTATCATCATACTAAATGGTGAAAGAGTGAATGATTTCTCCCTAAGATCAAGAACAAACCAAGGATGTTTGGTCTCACCACTTCTATTTGACATTGTACTGGAGGTTCTAGGCAGGATAATTATGCAAGAAAGTAAATAAAAGTAATCCAGATTAGAAAGCAAGTAGTTAATCTATCTCTATTCACAGATGACATGATCTCGTATATAGACTAACTGAACAAATACGTACAAACTATTAGAACTAATAAAGAAGTTCAGCAATGCTGCAGGATACAAGATCAATATACAAAAATCAATTTTATTTGTATGCACTAGTAATAACCAATCAAAAATGATATTAAGAAAGCAATTCCATTTACAGAAGCATCAAAAATAATAAAATACTTAGGGATAAATATGACAAAAGAAGTACAAGCTTTGTAGAGAAAGAAATTAAAGAAGAAATAAATAAATGAAAAGACATCCCAAGCTCATGGATCAGAAGACTGAATATTGTTAAGATGGTAATCCCCCCCCCAAATTGATCTACTGACACAAAGCCTATCAAAATCCCAGCTGGCAATTTTTGCAGAAGTTGACAAGCTGATCCTAAAATCCATAGGCAAATGCTTGGGGTTCTGAATAGCCAAGCAATCTTGAAAAAGAACAAATGTGGAGGATTAGTTCCCCAATTTCAAAACTGAGTACCAAAGGTACAGTAATCAAGACAATGTCATATATAAATGGAATAGGATTGATAGTCCAGAAATAAACCCTTATATTTGTGGTCAATTGATTTTTGACAAGGGTGCCAAGAAAATTCAACGGAGAAAGAAAAGTCTTTTCAACAACTGTTGCTGAGACAATAGGATATCCACATGAAAAGAATCATGATCGACTCCTACCTCACATGACACACAAAAATAAACTCAAAATGGATCATAGAGCTAAAACTCTAAAACTCAGACGAAAACATAGGTGTAAATCTTTGTAACCTTGGGTTATGCAATGGTTTCTTAGATATATCACCAGAACACAAATCAAAAAAAGAAGGTAAATTGGACCTCGTCTAAATAAAAAATGTCTGTGCTTCAAAGGCCACAAGTGAACAGGGAAAGGACTGCCCACAGAATGGGAGCAAATATTTGCAACTTATATTTGATAAGAGACTTACATCCAGAATATATTAAAAACTCTTACAACTCAAGAGCAAAAAAGTGACCCAATCAAAAAATGGGCAAAGGATCTGAATAGATATTTCTCTAAAATGTACATGAAAAAATGATGAACATTAGTCATTAGGGAAATGCAAATCAAAACTACAGTGTGATACCACTTCACACTTACCAGAATGGCCAAAATAAAAGAGACATTCACAAGCCTAATGAGGATATGGAGAAACTGGAACCCTATATATTGTGGTAGGATTGTAAAATGGTGCAACCACGTTGGAAAAGCTTAACAGTTCCTCCAAATATTAAACATGGCGCTACCATATGATTCAGCCATTCCATACTCATGAGAAATGAAAACATATGTCCACATAAAAAGTTGCACATGAATGTTCATGGCTGCATTATTCCTATCTGCCCAAATTAGAAACAACCCACATGTTCAACAACTGATGAATGGATTTTAAAAATGTGATCTGTCAACACAATTAATATGATTTGGCTGTAAAATGGAATGAAGTACTGATACATGGTATAACATGGACAAACACTGAAGATACTATATGTGACAAAAGCTAGACACAAAATGTCACACCTTGTATAATTCTGTTTAAGTGAAATGTCTGGAATAGGCAAATTCATAGAGACAGAAAGTAGATGAGTGTTTGCCAGGAGTTGGGATTTAGGGAGATTGATTGGGAAGGGAGGGTGTGGATAAGTACTGACCGTTAATACTTCATGTTTTCCTTTTGGGTCTTTGAAAATGTTCTAAAATTTGATACTAGTGGTGTTTGCAAAATCTATGATTGTACTAAAAATCACTGAATTGTACACTTTAAAAGGGGGTATTTTATGTTAGGTGAATTATAGTTCAATAAAGAAATTGCAAAAAATGTTAAAAGAAAGAGACAACCAAATGCAATGCAAAAACATTAATTGGGAAGAGAGCACATGGCAGCGTGAACAAGAGATAACAAGTGTAGGAAAATGCTAACAATTTGTGATCTGGGTGATGGATACACTATTTTTCTTTCAGCTTTCTGATAGCTTTGGCAATTGTAAAAAAATTGGGGACATAAAAATTATAGATAAGCATTAATGTTTTGAAAAAGAAAGATCTAAGTATTGGCCTGCAGAACAAAGAGCTAGAAGTAAACTTTACACAAAATGCCAGTGTCTTCCTGTGCTCTCCTTTTCATTGTTTTATCTAAGTGCATAGACTCTATCTTCTGTTCCAGTATGTTCCCTGGTACACCCTAGTATGCCTTTGCTTTCAAACAGCCTGGCTGTTCTCAGATGATGCTGTCAGGGAAATGATCTGGATCATTTCACAGTGGAAGTAACTAAGGTGATGATCTTGGTGTTTATAGAAAATCAGAGGGGGTGGTGCATGGTATCACATCATCCCCAGGTGAGCTCCACTTTTGTACCGCAGATGCCTTTGAGGCCTTGTGTCTCATCCTGTTGTCCCACCTCCAATTTCATCCCAAAGGACTGCAGCTGTAAACTGCATCAACATCTAGAGAAATGACCAGAATTCCCTTTGTAAAAATGGAAAAACAAAATCTGGTATGTTGTCTATCTGGACTCCTTTTGCAATTTATAGATCTGTACAGAAGAAAATGGAAATAACTAGCACATTAATAAGAAAACTGGGAAGTCTATTTTGTGTGACTAAAATCAACAGACACAGATAAACGATTAAATAAACTCATGCACCAGTCTGGGACCATCACTGACTCAAACCCTAACAAACTAACTTCCTGATTTATGACCCCCAAGACATATACGACCAAGAAGTGGTGGGGACAGGTGGAACCACATGGGCTGACCAGAAGGTGTATTTGGTCAGGTCCAGTTTATAGGAGGTGTGATGAAATAAGAAGCATGGCAGAAAGGCAAGGAATTTGTTTGGGAAAAAGAACAATCAAGCTGTACAAAATAAAGTTAAAAAAAAAAAAAACAAAACAAAACAATCAAGCATATAGTCCTAACATGAAAAAAATAAATCATACACGTGTGGGAGTTGTTTGAAAATAACCCACCAAAAGACATTCATAAAGAAAATTGGTAAGAGACCCCCTATTTACGCAATCATGAAGGGGCAAAGTCTTAGCCAATTGTCTAGGAAACAAAGGAAAAGAGGAACATCATTGAGTATATACTAAATGAGGGTTTAGGAAAAATTTTGGACCCAAAAATTATTGAAACTGGAGAGGCCTTTAGCTGATTTCCTCCATTCCAGGATGGACCCCAGGGCCTGGCTCTCCAAATAATGGCCTCTGCTGTCCAGAGCTGGAGTCGGGACCCTGCTTCACATTCCAGGTTGGACCTGACCATCCGTGTGACCAGTGCCAACGGAAATGTGGGCATAGAATGACAATTTCTGGAGTGAGTGAGACTTGTCTAGGCCTTCCCGTGTGGGGGCATGGAGTCACTACACCAGTCAGCAGAATCTCAGGCCCCAGGATCCTGTTTATTGTTGCTTTGTTGTAATGTTCATTGGCGAAAAATACAGAAAAATTGAATACTTGCTTGAGTAAATGGCTGTGAAGATCACAGAGATCCTAATCATTTGTGTTGCCTTGTTATCTAGAAGGAAGTCAGCCAGTCTTAGCAAATAAGTTCAGGAGATGCCCAGTTTGATTTAAATCTGAGAGAAACAATGTTTTTTTTTTTTAGTATAAGTATGTACCATCTAATATTTGGGACATATGCTAAAAATTTTTTTCAGCAACGTTTTCTAGTTTTCATTGTACACATCTTATACTCCCTTGGTTAAACTATTCCTAAGTGATTTTTTTTCTATTGTAAACGGAATGATTTTCCTCTAGGATCTTGAACAAGACAAGGATGTTTGCTCTTTGTACTCTTATTTAACATTTTACCGGAAATTCTAACCAGAACTATTAGGCAAGAAAATGAAATAAAAGGCATCCATATTAGAAAGAAAGAAGGAAAACCATCTCTATTCAAAAATTACATGATCTTATATATACAAAATCCTGAAGAGAACACACACTAAAACTGATAGAGTTAATAATCGAGTTCAGTAAGACTGCAGGATTCAGGATCAATATGCAAAAATCAGTTGTATTTCTGTCCACTAGGAATGAGCAATCAGTTTTTAACCATTAGGTATGGTGTTAGTTGTTAATTTTTTGTAGATGCTATTTATCAGATTGATGGAGTTCTCTATTCCTAGTTTGTTGAGTGTTTTTTAGCATGCAGGAGTGTTGGATTTTGTTAAATTCTTTTTCTGCATCTATTGAGCTTTCATGTGCTTCTTTTACTTCTATTAATGTGATGTATTACATTAATTAATCACCATATGTTGAACAAACCTTACATTCCTGGGATAAATTACACTTAGTCATTGTGCATAATCCATTAATATGTTGCTGGATTCAGTTTGCTAGTTTTCTGTTGAGGAATTTTGCATCTATATTCATAATGGATATGATTTCTAGTTTTCTTGTATGTCTTTGTGGTATCATTAAATGAGTTAGGAATTATTTCCTTCTCTTCTATTTTTTTGGAAGAGTTTGAGAAGAATTGGTGTTAATTTAAAAAATTATTTAATAGAATTTACCAGTGAAGCCATCTGGGTCAAGGCTTTTTGATTAATGATTCAATCTCTTTACTTGTTATAGGTCTGTTCAGACTTTCTATTTCTTCTTCAAACAGTTTTGGTAGTTTATATATTTCTAGGAACATGTCATTTAGAACTCTGCCTTACCCTTCACATCCTGCTTGTGCAGCGCCTAATGTCAGAGGAGAAATCTTAGGATCTTCTCAGGTCTTCCTTGAGCATGTGCATGGCATTTTGATTCCCCAGTGTACGTAAGAGCATTTCAAAGCCCTTATTCCCCCACTATTTCTTTCTTCAGTCTCTTCCTTCCCTCTCCTTTTGATCTGTCTAATGCTGTTATCCCTTGCCCCAGGTGGCTGTAGCTAATACATGTGCCTTTCAGTGCTTTTGGAGAAAGCCACAGGGGAAGCTGCTTCAGCACTGGAGATACCCCAAGGCAAGCAAAAAAAAAAAAAAAAAAAAGGCAAATGCTTGAGCCAATCCTTCAGGGAGCCACCAGACAGATCAAAACGGACAACCACAACTCTTTTGGAATAAGGTTTGCATTGATCCCCCTGGTACCAGCATTCTGTACCAGGAAAGCTACTGTCTTCATGGCTGCTACCATGCTGGGGAGTGGGGAGTGGTAAGTCAAAATGCCGCAGTTGCTCTCTGCCAAGATTCAGCAGCTTCTTTCATAATTAAGCATTCCCCTTTTCCTCTAAGTCTTTGATTAGATTCCAAAGTTTTGAAAAAGTTGATTCTTACAGTTTTTGCCAGCTTCATTGCTTTTGTGCGCCCCATTCTCTACTCCACCATTTTTTATGACACCCTCAGAACACTTTAGCTGCTATTCAGACTCTCAGGAGCAGAGACCAGCTTTATAAAATATGTAAACTCATGGACTGAATCTGTCGTCACTGGTGGTCACAGCAGGACCATGTGCACCAAGAAAAGAGTTGGTCTACAAAGAAGAATAAATGTGATAGAAGGATCTACTTCTCTCTCTCCCTTTTATTCCTAGGGAAGACTATAACCTTGACCCTTGATTGCTTTCTTAGCCCTACTTCCAGACACCCCTACAGCTCTAATGCCCTTCTAAAAACTCTTAAGATACTCTTGTATCCTACCAATACCAAACCCCCCTTTGCTTGAAAGCATGCCAGGGAGTCTGCTTCCTGCAACTGAACAATGTCTGAGATATCTTCCCAATATGGCAGGCTGTAAGTATTCTCTAACTCTTTGATTAATAAATAAGAAGAGGTGTTATGTAGGCTCTCCTTCAGGATTACAAAGAGCATTGTGTATCAAATCATCTGATGAACCCACAGCCACCAAGGCCATAGCCAGTTAGCCAAATTCATGTCTCAGGCATGGTTTTAATTCACTCAACTTCCTAACAGAAAGCTGGAGAATCCGAGGTGACAGTAGGGGAGAGAGGGCTGTTGTACAGTTTCCTAGTCAGATGGGACAATTTTCTCAGCCTGGCTGTTTTGAGGAATAACATAGATACCAGGCCTGAGGATTCTATGACCTGACTGAAGCAGGCTTCATATAGGGAATCAATAGATGGATCTGGAACCTGGCAAGAAGTCCACTTGAACATCAATACCCCCAAGATGGCTGCTGGAAGACCCTCACAAGATTTCTGCCATCCAGAATGAGATTTCTTCTGGAAGCCAGGAGAAGCCCCGGATATTCTCCAGGGACATTATCATTGGGTCCACCCAGGGGATTGATGGGTGGGGTAATCAGTCAAAACAACAAACAGCTAGGACTCCTCCCATGCCATTAGCAAAGGGGTGGAATAACTAATGGTTTAAAAAGCAAGCGCAAAGGTCAAATTTCTCTCTTCACTCTCTCTTGGCTTCTGTGCCCTGCTCTCGCCATGTCTCCCCTGCATGGAACAACATGCAAATAAAACCTGGGCATTTATAATCTATAATGGGAAACTGTAGTCTATAAATCAGCCTTCTTTATCACTCTGCAGCCCTTTACCCGCTACCGGGGACCCATGATGTGTTATTTTCTCCCATTTCTCTTCCCTCCCTACCTTAATAAATTACTGGCCTAACTAACCCGACGTGCTCTGAAATCTATTTCTGCAGCATAAGTCAAGCACCTAGACAAAATCCAGTAACATGATGTTTCCCATGGTTTCCACAGATCCAAGACTGGACTTAGGTTATCAAGAGCTTTCCAGGAAAGACTGACTTTATTCAAGACAGAACAAAGCCAATGTTGCCATCCATCCTGCTCCATCTGAGAGGAAAAAACTCAACTCATCAGCTGATAGTTTGCATTTAAGGTATTTGAGGTAAGAGAAAAAATCCAAATGCAATACAGAAGAGCAATAGCCAAGGCAAGTGGAAACTGTTCAGAACAATCTGAAACTACCATTTTAATGCAGAGAAGATGATAATTTCACCTTTATCTTTATCATCCACTGTTATCACTTCTACTCTGCATTATGGACAACATCTGAAGGCCAAGTGCATCTTTGTCTAATGTCTGCTACTCTCCTCCTTAGTGGAATGCACCATCAATGCTCTGACCACATTTGTTTGGTCCCCACACCATTGCTGCACAGACTGGCCCATCTTCAAGGAGCGAAAACCGGAATCTTCTTTGGACACCTGCCCACAAGTTGCTAGAGCCTTTTTGTGTGCATGCATGGTGGTCTGCAAATGCCTTGGAATTAACATCCCCACAGAGGCAGCACTTAATCCACAGTTAAGTGTCAGGGGTATACATCGCCCAGCTCTCTCTGTCCAGGATCATTCTAAAGTGCTGTATGTGGTTTATACTAATTCCTAGAGATTTCCTTAAAGGTTATGCTCTAGCCACTCACTGTGGAGTCTGGCTTAACAAGACACACTTTACTGGCTGCCTTCCCTTTCTTGCACTGTCTCCTTACTCCTTCATCAGTACTTCTGCACACTTAAAGCAAACCTTGTCTTGGGGACTGCTTTTGCCTCAGGGTCAGAATTTGGGGGACAATGGGAGTGACTTAATTCCATTGAAATACAGCAAAGCTTTGATCCTGGACACAGATGTCATTTGCCTTTTAAATAAGATCAGATACTGCTCATTTTTCAAATGCCATGTGCTGTAGAGTGACACCTGGCTGGGCAAGGCCACAGGAAAATTGCTCTTATTAAGGAGCATTCTCAAAGTTCAGATTTGTAAGGATGAGAATTAGAATGGTGTTGGTCATTAGCTGCGGAGGAAGCAAACTTGGAGAAAGAAGGAATAAAGAAGAGGCCTGCCTCTTCTAGACTTGATGATCAAGTTTACCAAATCTGTGGAAGGGAGATAAAGGGACCTGACGTGGATGAGAGGAAAGGAAGATGTCACAGCTAACAAAAGCCCATCCCACCTCGCCTCCTTGGCACATGTTGCTCTGATGTATTTTTCTCACAGCCCTCATGAGTCTTTCCCCACTAGAAGCTCCATGAGACCAGGGGCCTTGTCCATCTTGTTCACTGATGGATCCTTATACTGAGAACAGTGCCTGGTACATAGCAGGTACCCATATTTGGTCAAAAATAGAAAATTTAGAGCACAACTGTTTATGAAACTGGACAATTCCTAGGAGAGTACTAGGATCAACACGGAGGTAAAGAGGGATATAGAGCACTATATTACCACCTCTGGAAAAATGGAATTAACTCATTTCAGAGAGGGAGACTGTGCATAAGCACAGAAATCTTCACTCCAGCCAGTGTTATCTTTTGCCAGCCACGGCAAATACACTGCTTTCAGAGGCCATTCTTCCAACCCCCCTGGAAGGGGAAGGGCACAGTGTAAGATAAGCAAGGCATTAGCAATGTGGCTTCTGGCAACAACCACATGGTTCACCCAATTGCTAGGGCAGTTAATGCTGATGGCTACAGTTAAGGACATCCAAGGACAAGAGGGACTTAGGAACCTCCAGCATGTCTGTCTTTGCTTTACCATGTGCATCCCTAGTACCTACTCTCAGCATTCACCAAGTGATCAACCAGCATATGCTCAGCCACTAGTAGGAAGAAGAGATCTACTCGACTAATCAATTCAGTCCACCTGTTGGCAGCTGGTCAGACAATTCCTCATTTTGAGCCAAAGGCTGCCTCACTGTACAAATCCACAGATCCTAGGCCTGGCCTGGTGACTCATAACAGATAGCCATCTATCTGTAAATACATGAAGAACTTTCCCACTCCTAAGACAAATGGTCCCAGTGTAAGCCATTCCCCACAAGACATGGGTTCCAGAACTCTGCACCAAATAGCTCCCTCTTGATTAGCTGTTCACGTGACCAGGAAGTCGAATCACTATTCCTGACGTGGCTGCCACGAGAGTTTCATTTACGAATGAGCAGAGAACCAGCAAAGACCATCTGAACGCCTCCTGTGCTACTGGCACTGATTCTAGGGCCCTGTTGTCATTCACTCACCCAAAGCCTCATTGTACAAGTGAACATGTCCAGGGCTATCAATTACCATGGCAGAATCCAACCACAGGAGCCAAGCTTCACCACTTCTTGAAATGGTGCTGAGTCTGCATTCATTCATCCATCCAGCCTGGACACAAGTGTCTTATGTCAACCATAAGGGTTAGTTGGTCCCATCAGCCCTGCAAGACAGAATTCAAACTATACTGCACTCAGGCTTCTGAGGAAAACATGCATGTTACTAGCAGAGCACTCATGCACTGTCAATAAGTTGCCCCAGACTTTTAGATTTCAAAGCCAAAAGTTTTCAGTTTGGGGATGAACCCTGTATCGACTTCATTTTAATGAGTAAGTCTAAAACGAACATCTACTCAACATTTTATTTGAGAAGGAACAAGGACACCAAAAACATGGAATAATTAAAAGTTGTGCTTTATAAGAGTCACGGCATTAGCCCTACTTCTCATTTTCAGAGAATTAATGAAAAATTTTTGAATACTGACAAAGGACAGTGCACAGTTGTTTGAGAACGATTGTTTTGACTGGCAAGCAAACATCTTACAATGCCACCCTTTGGAAGAGTGATGAAGCTAGTGTACTAGGTGCAGAGACACCCCAGCAGGAACAGGGGCCAGGCTGTGCCCGTCACGGGGTAGTTTTTAGAAAATCTCCCCCATTAAGCCACAGGAAAGGAGCTAGATTGCATTATATTCTATTCCGTAAGAGGGCTTTAGTTTATAGCGGTATCAAGGGTTATTTAAGGACTAGGAGAAACAGCACATTAACTCGTCTCTAAGATTTGGACTTATGAGCCATTTTCCGACACGCCTTTTTATTTGCTCAAGCTGTCATCGAGGAACACTGACCCTCACCGACAGTGTACAGCGGTAGCTGGCACATTGGCTGTGTGGTGGCCTTTTCAGTTGGTATCACAAAGTGCAGTTAGCATTCCAGTTCCAACAGATAGTGTCCTCGACTCTGACTACATCTCTCCTTGGAGTGAGGTCTGATAATACCCCAGGAAATCCTTCTTGTCTACAGGTGTGGGAAAATAAGTGCCAGACCATTTAGCAGACCGGCACAAGGATTCCCGGCTCCATCCCACTGATTCCCAGTGTTAGGCAATTAAAGGGCTTTCGACCTAAACAGAAGACCTAGGACTCCATTCCTTCTCCACAGTAACTTGTGTTGCTTTGGGCAAGTCAACTACTAAACCCATTTTATCCCCCCTGAAATGGGGATAATGGTTTCTCTCTGTTGACCTCGTAGAGTGGGGAGAATGAAATAGTGACATGCTTCCACACTGCCAACCATGAACGCCCCAGTTGTCTGGGACCCTAGAATCATGTCACCCTACATGCAGTGACAAACCATTGAGGCACTGGGAGTTCCAAGAGATACTGAAGCATTTGGCCTGGCTGAAGAAGAAGATTATTAACCAAAGTTTAGTTTATGTCAAACTGAGTCTTAATGGACCAATAATATTTATTGAAATTACATGAACAATAACCATCAAATTCTTCGGTTACTATTTAACTTGCCAATAGTATGGTAAGCCTGCTACCCAGGCAGTGCTTCATGATGGAGGAAGTTTAGTTACAAGGGCTTCCTGGGGGGCATTCACTCCTAATGAGCATATATGTTTCTGTTGAGGCTCCACCTATGTCTCACGTCCCAGACACAGTTAATGTGGTTCTAGTACTAAAAAGAGGCCTAGAGGCAACACCTTCACTTTTACTCATTTACTAGAAGAACCAGCTCCAGAATTTTGGTCATGTTGTATTTTAAGCATCCTGCCCTTTGCGATTCCATAGACATATACCACAACAGAGGTTTATTTGAATCAACAAGTGATACTCTAGAGCTTTACATAGATATCTCTTGGTATTTTGAGAAAGCATCACCCATTTGATCCTCAGAAAGCACAAGATCTACTGAAGTAAACAGCATCCCAAGGACAGGGCCTGGCTCTCAGTGGGCAATGACGAAGAGAGCTCTTTTCCTCATTATGCAGAGGCCAAGTGGAGCATTGTGTATCTACCAATTAAGGGATCAATTTGACTGATGATACTCAATAGAGAACTGCACAAGGGCTTGGCTCTCTAACAGAATTGTCAGGTTAAATAGAGATTAATTAGGAGGAGTTCAATAAAGGGCATCAAGGAAAGCTTCACTGCTTGGCCCTCCCACTAGTGCACAATGGTCCATTCCTCCAGTATTTAGCAACCCTCTATTGCGACCAGTCCTTTGTTCCTCCCCTCCCCACCATGCAGGCATTGATATCAGGGGACATATGGAACCCCTAGTCTGTTGTTAGATCAGTAGAGGGTTCAGCCATCTCTGCCCTGCCGTATGCTTTTGAGTCAAATCCCAAGCCTCACTCTGGCTTACTGAATTAGGGACATTCAGTTTCTAAGGTCCTCTATGAAGGACAGAAAAAGGCTTAGAAAGAGAGCCATTTGTCTGAAGGATCCTGGTTTTGGTAGGACCTTCTTGGGGCCTCCTTCTGGGTCTCAGTGGACAAGGTGTTCATGCATGCAGTCTCCTTAGATCTTCACAGGATAAGTGATAGTGAGGATGGGAGAGCTGGTTAGTGAGTGAGGCCTTGGGAAGGAGGCAGGCAGACAGCCTTGGAAGACCGGTGTCCAAGTAAAAGCAAGGATGGAGTCAGCAACCCCAATTATCACTAACAGGACTTCCAGAACCCTCTGAGAACCCTGGCCTCCCCAGGGCTCAGGGGCCTCCAGGTTAGCTCACTGGATGGGATCTGCCCAATGAGGAGCACACCTGCTGTCTGCTTGCTCTACCTGTGTCCTGCTTCCCCAGCTACATGGAACACTGACCTAGAGCCCTTGCCCCTCCCCCAGCTGCCTCTTCCTGGCTTTCCCAGGTTAAGGATGGATCCTGGGGCTTTGAGAATTTTCAGAGGGTAAGCACCATGGTCATCAGGTGGGAAGGAGAGACTGACACAATTCTCAGTTTCCTTTGACTTATTTTGAAAAAAGAAAACCATTCAATGGTAGTGTTCATTGGCACATGTTGGATGCAAGTAAACAAGAAGTATAATACTTTGGGACCTTGCTGAGAGTGAGTTTGGAGTTTCAGAGGAAGAAAAGATGACCTCAGTGAAGATTAAGTGCAGAGCTGACCACATAATTTGTAGGGCGCAATGGAAAATGAAAATGCAAGGCCCCTTGTTCAATAATTATCAAGAATTTCAAGATTTTGACAGCAGAGCAGTAAGCCGAGTTCTGAGCATGGGGCCCTGTGAGGCTGCGTGGGTCACACATCCGTGAAGCTGGCCCTTGATAAGACACTTAGACGGGAGGTGACATTTTAATTGGGCCTAAACAATGTCATTTGGTTACAAACATCTTTTCATGGGTTATTTTAGTATTGAGCTTTAAAAATTCCCCTAAGCTATGTCTGCTTCTAGATAGGCTATAGTAGAACATAACTCCTGCTGTTAACTAGGAAAAAACAGATCAATGACAAAAGTCACACTCTTACAGGCTCAGAGAACCATGGAAGCAAAGAGGACGAGACAAACTAAAATTTCAGGGCAGGGAAACTGCTGGTAGCGGGGTGCTTACAGTCAGCCACATTTTGTTGGTGACAACCGTTGATTCTGGTACAGGGCTGGGGATCTGGTCGGCCCAGTCTGGAGGGGGTCTCAGGCTGGGGAAAAGATTGTACAGGTCTGCTGTGACAAATTAGAAACTTGAAGGGCTTCACGTGCCTGCCCAGTTGTGCCAGGGGACATCTGCTGAGTTCTGAGGCTGCCCAGAAGGCCGGAAACTGGGCTGAAAGCTTCTCACTAGCAGAGTGGAAGCTTCAGCAGTCTTGCCATGCTCAGGAAACAGACCTGCTGGGGAAGGGACCTGACTCCGTGCACTGCTGCACCTCCCCTGGAGACAGCTGCCAGGGTTTGAAGCTGGGGGCCGAGGGGTGGCTGGGAAGCTGGGCAGGGTCCCTCTGTCAGGCAGAGGGGGGTCTCCATACTCCTGGAATGATCAAAGTCCAGAGGTAGATTGGTCTTACTACACCTAAACCTGGCTCCCACCCACCTCAGAGTCTGATCAGAGCGAAGGGCCAAGTCCCTCAATCCAGGAGCCTAACAGGGAAGGAGGGATCTTCTCAGGTGGAAGGTCACCTTGGGAGCCCCTTGGGTGTTTTGATTCAGTGCCTGTGGTTCAACGTAATTACTAGACATGTGAGGAGAAGAATATAGACCACCCGCAGCTCCACAGTCCATCCAGGCAGGAGTTCTGTGGACAGTCAGTGCTCCACGCACATCCTCTTTGCCTCTTGTTTGAGAACTGTTCTTAGGCCTTTATGGAGCACACTAAAAACGTGACAAGGAAGAAGGAAAACTATACACCAATCCCTCTCATGCATATGGTTTCAAATATTCTCAACAAAATGTAGTAAGTCAAATCCAGTGATATATAAAAATAATTCAGCCTCATCAAATTGTTTTCTCCTCCTGCCCCAGGAGCGCAAAGCTGTTTTACATACAATGTCAGTGAAATTCACTACACTAACAGAAAAACTGAAAAAAAAAAAAAAATCATATGATCACTGTGATATGCAGAAACAGCATGACAAAATTATAACCCCCTTTTATAGTTCTAAAAAATAATGCCTCTTAGCAAACCAGGAAGGAAAAAACCTACAGTAAAAAGTGTACTTCATGGTAAAATATTGAAAACTTTTCTCCTGAGCCTGGGAGTGAGAAAAGGATGTACAGTATCATTCAACAATGTACTAGAGGTATAATGCGAGGGAAAGATATAGAAGGCATAAAGATTCTAAAGGAACAAATAAAATTGTCTTTATGTACAGATGACCTAATTTTCTACATACAAAACCCAAAAGAAGCTACAGACAAGAATAAACAGAGTTTTTAACAAGTTGCTGGACACAAAGTCAATATTTAAAAAATCAATTTTATTTCTATACACAGCAAACAAAACCAGAAAATGGAATAAAAGTGCTATTTACATGAGCACATTTATAGCTGCAATTAAATTTCAATGTTTGCTCATGATGTGCAATTTTATGAATGTATATTATACCTTAATAAACAGTTTACTTAATAGGAAGATAAACACATTCTGCAGTGGAACAAATACCAAAAGAATTTATCACCAGCAGACTTGCACAAGAAGAAATGTAAGATTGTTCTTCAGGAAGAAGTAAACGATTGCAGATGGGAGCTTGAGTAGGCACGATGGAATGAAGAATAACAAAGCACACATATAAATAAACACTAACTAAAAACAATAATTTTAAATGTGAATACATAATTTATAAAAAATATATATAAATGAAATAGATTTAGAAATAAAATAAGATCGGCTTTTGGAGGAAACACTCCTGATTTTCAAGTTGCCATGAGACAAGGACTTTGATGCAGTAGTTTGTCTGGGTGGTAATTCCAGGAAGTAGGAGTGAGGGAAAAGGAAGACAAGGAAGGAGGAAAAGCCCAATTGGGCAGCATTGCCGTGGGCACCTCTGCTGGCAGCAGGGCCTCTCAGAACCAGCCACTGAGTACAGTGGTTGG
This sequence comes from Tolypeutes matacus, assembly GCA_026826555.1. Classification (NCBI taxonomy): domain Eukaryota; kingdom Metazoa; phylum Chordata; class Mammalia; order Cingulata; family Chlamyphoridae; genus Tolypeutes; species Tolypeutes matacus. The sequence continues at coordinate 28,353,643 of JAKSZT010054489.1, read as the reverse complement.
GAGCGTGTACCCACTGGCTCCTCAGACACATTTGTGGACCCACCTTTCTAGGCTGGAAGACCTAGTGGTTTCTGGGCGCTGGCGGAGGCTCTGGGGCCAAAGGAAGAAAGGAGTGGGCTTGAGGTAGAGACCATCCTGCTGTGTGTCCACCACTGCCAGGGCCGAAGACAGAGCTGGGCTGGGGGGTGCGGCAGGAAGGTCGCGCAGGTGTGCTGCAGTGGGGGCTCTGGGCATTAGAAACTGCTTGTTTCCATGGTTTCTTCTTCAGCTCTGTGACCTGGCTTGATAGGTGGGAGGCTGCGGGAGGTGGGGGGAATAATCTAGGGTGTGTCATGACTGAAGGAGAGAGATGAAGCAGGAAGGACTGGATCGATAAACAGAACCCCTGCGAGTTCCTAGACACCTAAAATGGAGAAGACATCTGCCTGACAGGTAAGGGAAGGGGCAGGCATGGCCGGGGGTCCTGGAAAGCACAAGTATAAGCAGAGATTTTAGATGACTCCAAACTTCTCTCTGGTACTTCATGATTTCTCTGCTGTAGGCATAACTCAATAAAAGCTAATTATAAGAAAGGAACCAAAAAGGACTCTTTGCTTAAAAACTGGCAGGGAGAGGAACTGGGGGAGTATAAAATTTCCCCATGTCAGACTTCATAAAAAGCTCAGCATAGAGAGTTTCTGTCTGTATTTTCTTGGAGACTAAAACAATTTTCAAGATCAAGAAATATATTTTGAACATCTGAAGCAGCAGTAGATCAAGCTAACAGAGTTCAAGAAATTAATGGGGATAAACATGTTCCAGGGAGAACATTAACATCAGAAGGAAGGAAATGTAGCATGCTTACTATTTATATCTTTGTACTTAACACACAGCAGGCACTGTTCCATGGACTTCACTTGGGTTCACGCGTAAAGTGCATCAGCCTCCTAGGATGGGTGGCTATTGAGACGGTTAGCACCCGTTTTCAGATGGAGGCTAACCTTTCAGACAAAGGCTAACTACTTGTCCATGGTCATATCTATTAAAGCAGAGCTAAGATTTGAATTCAGGCGATCTGACTCCAAAGCCCTTGCTTTGCTGCCCCTCCTCACACTGCAGCTTAACATAAACATTAGAAACCTGACAAGTAGACATAAAGGAATTAAATTAAATGTGATGCAGCTATGACAAATTTATACAGTTAGGAGCAAGGGTTGGAGGAAGGCAACCTAGAAGAGAAGAATTCAGTTAGGATGGTGCCATAGTGAACAGAAAAAAAAAAAAGGTTGGTTTGAATTTGGATTTAAGCACTAGAGACGAACGTAAAAAATGTCAGAGATTGATGATCAGAATAATCCAGAACTGGTGATGGGTTAGATTTGTTTGGGTAGTGGGGTGGAGAGAGAGGAGTTAAGTAGAGCATTTCTAGTTTGACCTTCTAGAAAAAAGGCCCTTCTGAAGAGAAATGAAACAAAAGAGAAAAAGAAGATTTCAGGTAAATTGAGTTGGAAGGGACGGTGAGGCATTCACTGGATACGTGGGTGGATCAGATATACAGATGAATATGAGTCTGAAGCTCAGTTCAGTTTTGGACTGCAGATATAACAATTGGAAAAGAGCAGGACTTACAGATTTTATTGTGCCATGGCCTCTCCGGCCTTCACTCAGGGAGAGTGTGCATCTGAAAAGAGAAGTCCAGAATTCCATGGAACACAGCCAATAAAAAGAACAAAGTTGGCAAAAGAAAGGGATCCAGTAAAGGAGACACAAAAACAGACCAGAGAAGCGCTCCAGGGGGAGTATCTAAGGAAGGGGTGGCAGAGCCTGAAGACGAGGAAGCAGGGTCAAAGACGTCCCAGCCTGTGGTGGGGAAGCCCACTCTGGCGTGGACTGGGACCCCTGGCAGGGACTTGGACACTTGGGGACTCTCAGAAGGTGATCCTTGAAGCCCTGGGTCGGTGTCTTGTAGCACAATCACAAAGAAGACGGCCCTCCTAGAAGCAAGGAGGGCCGAGGAACTCTGGTCCAGAGTTTGCCAACAAAACTGACAAAGGGCCAAAAACAGTGAAAAAGACCAAGAGCAAGTCCATACTCCAAAAATATCCAGGGAAACGGATGTGGCTCAAGGGGTTGGGCGTCCGTCTACCACATGGAGAGACCAGGGTTCGATCCCCGGTACCTCCCGGTAAAAAAAAAAACAACAAAAACAAAAACAAAACAAAACAAAAAAAGCACCAAACCAAAAATATCCAGAGATACCAGCAACATAAGAATAGCCCCTTTGGAAGAAGTCTGCAGTTTTCTGGGACGCTTCCACACTCACAGAATTCAATGCCTTTTCTGCTAATTAACAAGAAAGCTTGCCTGGGCTGTGTCTTTATATGAGACAACTGCCAAAGACCTGGTGTGGGCTGCAGCAACGAAGGAGAATTCAGTCCATTATCTACCCTGGGACCCATCTTCACTCACCTCCAACAGTAGTCAGAGAATTTGATGGGAGCTTTGCCTGCGGTACCCAACCTCAAACCAAGATACATGAACAGGACTTCATCTTCATTCCAGCCACAACCCAAGAGTCCCACCTGGTCTTTAACTAGATCCCTTAGCAAGCAACCAACAAACCAACTCACAGGGCACAGAGAGAACAGGCCTGGATCCCTTCTAGGTTCTCCAGCTTTCCTTAGCATCATGGACTGGGTCCCAACCAGAGAGGCACCAGGCTGGAGTCAGTGGTCCACTGGGCTATCTTTGCGGCTCAGGCCAGTCATAGAGTTGGAAAAGTGGGAGTCATTCAGCCCTCCACAGCACCCCATCTCCCCAGCCCAATAACCCTCAAGGTCAGGGCCTTTTTTTTAAGGTTGGGAAAAATTGGTGACAATCCAGACAGAAAGATGCCCCAGCTTAATTTCCTAGAGAGGACCGCAAACACACTGTTCTATCTCCCGAGAAACAGTCTCCCCTCCTCCTCCTCCTGAAGATCTGCTCTCTTCCTCCTCCTGTGAGGGAAGCGATGGACTGAGATGCCTCTGAGGCAGGAAAGTCCTGCTTCTCACGTTTCCCTGGGAATTCTGGGTGTGAAGGGGGGAAGTGGCTTGCCAGCAATGCAGTGGGAAGCAGAATGTGCTGGGGCTGGCAAGTCGGTGCCTCCCGACTGGGGTCTGCTTTCTGCTGGGGGTCACTGGAAGATGACGAGAACCCCAGGTACATTTTAATAGCTCTACATCACGTTTTTATAAACAGGGTCATCATGTATTCAAAAGAAATAGGAGCTCTGTAGTCTGTAATATAATATTTGTACCAGAAATAGGAAAACATTAATTTTAAATAAATGGGATATTATTTAATCTTTTGTATAGTGGATTCTTTCCTCACCTACACCCACATCAGCACAAAGCAATCTATCAAGCTGAAGCAGGTGGGATGTGACTGAAGAAAGAAACCATGAGTTTGTCTTTCAAGTCTCTGTGTGACTAGCACTTATTTTCCTCAACGTCTCTACCATGTTAGATGATTAGGTTCACCAAATTCAGGGCCATAACAAAAAGGCAACCAGCCTCAACGGGACCTAAAGCATGCGGGGGCCCCAACCCTTTCCCTAATCCAGGTGCCACCTGCCAAGCAGGAAGCAAGGAGAGGGAGTGCTGGAGCAGAGAGGGGCAGGTGGGTGTGAGCTCGAGGGTCTCATCTCCCGGCAGCCCCAGTGTCCAAGTGCAGGGATGACACTTCCCTCCAGGCCAGGCTGCCCCTTGTACTTCACCTTCAGATCAGATCTGAAGCACTCAGAAAAGTAACCAAGGAGCTCTGGTCGAGAATGTGCGTGGGAGAATCAGGTAAGGACTTCACCTCTTTAGAGGAGGCAGCTCTCCGCTGAGCCACAGCATGTTTCCCTTCAGTACGTTCTCGTCATCTCTGTCAAGAGCCCTACCTCCTCCTCAGAGTCCACTGCTTCATCAGACGCACCACTGCATTTGGAGACAGTTCCCTTATGCTGTCTGAATTGGGTGAGGACATCGTCTGGAAGTTCTAGAAGCAGCTAAATGCTGTGGCCAGGGCACAATGGTAGAGGAATCCTTCTGCTTTGGAAGGGAGCAGAAGCATCCCCTGGGTAGAGTCTCAGCCTAGGAATGGCATCCTGGCCTTTGTGCTTAGTGAGTATAAACTGTCTACTGCACACTGCAGCCTTTCTCACTGGTTTCAGCCTAGCAGCATTTTCCTCATGGGCTTCTTACTAACATTCAGCTCAATGACTGCTGCATCCTACAAAGGAATCTCTGGTCCAGACTTGATTGCAGCCAGAGGAGCTGCTCCTAGTCTCACAAAACCTTCTCACGGTTGATTGTGAGACAAGTAGCTTTCATAGCTGGAGACACCATCAGGCCTCTTTCCTACCCTGCCAGAAGCATCAGATGCCCCATAGCATAAGGGTCTGGGAAGATCAAACAGAACATGAACCACATGCATCAGCATCTACTGAGGGCACTGTACAAAAACGTCAGACCTTCCTGTGGGCACTTGGTACCGTTTGTGACCTAAAACAGATTCCTTTGGCCTGCAGTACAAAGACCTTTAATTGGAAGCTCCAAAAGCCTGTGGCCTTTCCATTTCCGTACATCAATTGGAAATGGAAGAATAATTGCCTCTTTTTGCGTTTGAATGACAAATCAAGTACTTTCATGGTGACCTTTTGTCCTTGAGGATACTCAGAGGCTGCTGAGGTCACAGACTCAATTTGATTTATTTTGGGAGAGGCTTCTATCGGAGAAGGGGGACCAGCTCTGCAGGCGTTTGGGGCTTTCGTCATAAGACATGGATAAAGGCACCCCTGGCCCAAAGGCCACTATCAAGATCCAACAGAGAATATGTGGTGGGGAGGGGGGCATATGTGGAAGAGCCTCAGTTTCATATTTTGACATCAGAGATCAAGGAAAATGAGTTCTGATGACAATATAATATTGGCCCAAGGAGGATTTCCCAGAGAACAGTGTGTGTGTATGTGTGTGTGTGTGTGTGTGTAAGAGAGAGAGAGAGACAGAGACAGAGACAGAGAGAGACAGAGAGGGAGAGAGAGAGATCCCCTTTTCAATAGCGTTCAGAGATATTCCAGGTAAGATGCTCTCTCAGTGGACTTTCTTTGGTCCATGAGCAACTCAGGCCTGACTCTGGGAACACTGGTACGTGGATCAGGGTGAATGTGGCCTTGCAGAGAATGGTTCTTCTTTTGAGTTATGAGTCCTCCTCTTGTGGACATTGAACTATTGTGAGCCACCTGGGGGTCTTGGCTGGGTCCAAGCCTTCTCTGTGGGGCACCTGGAGCCTGTCACAATCACAATGGAACGAGGCACTGGTCCATTCCTAAGAGGTGTGGGAAGGAGTCCTGGAAGGAGAGGGTCTGACTATAAGGTAAACCTGGGCTCTGTCCCAGAGATTAAAGGTGTAAGTGATCAAAACAAACAAACAAACCAGACCAGTCAGTCTCAAACCCATTTCATAAAATTCAGAAACACAAGAACACATTAGTGTGAACCATGCACGACTTAGGTTATGCCAATTATAGCTCAAAACTGCAAGGTTAGGTACTTCATTAATTACAACACTTCTAAGTTTCTATAGAAACCAATTTCTTAATACAGGGAAAAACAGATTCTCCCCTGAATGTTGGGAAAACAAGGTCATAAAGGGCCTACCCCACACCCACATCCCTCAGACTGCATAACCTTCAACCTGAAATACAAGCAGATCACCTCTCCTTGGCCCCAAAGCCCCAACTAGCATAATTCCTGAAGGATCCCTGTATGGCAATGTGGGAATCAGACAAGATTAGAACTTAAGTACAGCAGACATGGAGGTGTGATGCTTGGCTCTCCTTTCCAGAAAGAATTTGCCATTCAGCTGCAAGTCTCCATCTGTTAGGGGCTTCAGGATCTGCCATAGCTTTTGAGGCAAGGCCACATTCTTCCCAACAACCAAGCATGGTGGGGCACTAGAGTCTGGTCCTATACGTCATATGCAGGACTTCTAACAAATTTTTGCTCTGGAGCTCCAAGTTGGGTCGCCTGGGACTTTGTCAGATCTGCACCCCGGTCTGATGCTCTTTCTTCCCACTGCTGCCTCCTTTCCCTTTTTTATCGTCCATGGTGTTTACTTGCGGCGCCCCCCCCCCAGGAAAAACAACAAAAACCAAAAAAACAATTGCTCTCCAAATTCCATCTCAATATCTATTTCCTTGAAGACCCAACTGACACAGCTGGTACCAAGCATGGTCTGAAAAAGTAAGTGGCAAGATGGGGTTTCTGGACTGGATCAGTCAACATCTGGCTGATAATAGGGAACCCACCCTACATTGGCATGGGGGCACATGAATAGTCCCTGATATTAGGCAGCGGCCCAATTTCCAAAACTTTCACCAGAACTTGGAAAAGTGTTCCTTGTGGAAGGGAATGCCCTGGTTGGTGTGATGATTCAGACATTTGAAAAGTACAGGTGGGAGGGTGAGCAGGATACAGTGCATACAATAGTGGAACTGGCTGGTTATTTATTAACAGTAACCTGCTGCTCTACAGAGGGATACGATAAAAGCTGAGGGTGCTTAAACAAGTGAGAACTCTATGGGGTCAGAGGGTGGCAGAGCTGTTCCTCTAAGGCGGCACACTCTTGCCAGAGGGCCCGGCAAGGGTCCCTCATTGTCCACATCCTAATATCTAGAACCTGTGATTATGTTACCTTATATGGTGAAAATGACTTTACAGATGTGCTAACGGGTCTCGATTCTCCTGGCTTATCTGGGCAAATCGATGTGATCACGAGCTGTTATACTGGGGGGGGGGGCGGGGGGGAGAGTCAGAGAGAAGACGTCAGAATGGAAGCGGAGGCCACTCAGGAGAAAAGAGGCTGTGATGCTGCCTTTGAAGATGGAGGAAGAGACCACAAGCCAAGCAATGCAGGTGGCCTCTGGACGATGGAAAAGGCAAGGAGAAAGATTTTCGCCCAGAGTCTCTAGAAGGAATACTGCCCTGCTGACACCTTGACCATAGCCCAGTGAAACTGATTATGGACTTCTGACCTCCAGAGCTCAGAGACATGTTTGTGTTGCTTTAAGCTGCTGGGTTTGTGGTAATTTGTTACAATAGCAATAGGAAATGAACACAACCCTGTTAATCTTCAAGCTATGCCTGCTACCTGAGCACTTCAGGCTCCCTGTGTCGAGAAATCAGCATGCAAAGAGGACTCACCATCTTTGTAGGAGCACTGACCCTGACCATCAAGGCAAGATTCTGAGGCTCTGACCTGAGGCGGGCAGGCTGGAGGGTCTGTCACACTCAGGTGCTCCACTTGGATCTGTCTTGGTCTTCTGTGGCCCAACTGTGACACGTGCAGCAACCCCAACCCTAGAAGGGATGGTTCTCAGGAGCTTAGATCCCTCACAAAGCCAGGTAAACAATGGAGGCCAGCAGAGGCAATAGCAGAGGGAAAGGATTCAGGATGGACAGGAGAGGAGAAAGAAACTGAGTATTATTGTGGCCCAAGACCAGCAGCAGCCATGAGGCTATAGCTCATTCCCCCATCCTGCCTCTTCTCAGTTTCCCCCAGGAAGAGAAGCCTACCTGAGGCTGGGAAAGCTGCTCCCCACACATATGGAGAAGTGGACCTATGGCACAAATGATGGACTGTGGCCACCATGGAGTGTGCCCCTTGGATCTTCCTTGGAACTTGTTCACCTTCAAGAACAGTTACTTGACAGCCTCCAGCAGCAGTGCTTCCAGGATTCAACTCAGCATGTTCTTTCTGGCCAGCACCTGCCAATGACTGAGCATGGTGGGGGTAGTAAGGCCTGGCCATTTCGGCCCAGTGCAGGTGTTCTAGTTCCCCAGCTGCTAAAACATATACCATAAAATGGGCTGGCTTAAACAATGGGGATTTACTGGCTCACAGTTTTGAGGCTAGGAGAAGTCAAAAATTGAGTCATTAGCAAGGTGATGCTTTCTGCCCAAAGACTGGTATTCTGGGGCTGACTGCAAGCGATCCTTGGTCTTTGGCTTTTCTATCACATGGCAATGTCTTCTCCTTTCAGTTTCATTGACTTCTGGCTTCTTCTGTCTGAATTTCATTCTGCTTATAAAGAGCTCCTGTAATCCAGAGTTCAACCTGACTCAGTTGGGTCTTAAACTGAAGTAACATCTTCAGGAGATCCTGTTTACAATGAGTCCCTACCCACCAGAATGCAGACCAAGTCTAAGACCATGTCCAAAGGGTCCACAATTCAATTCACTACAGTAGGACTCTTCTAAGTGGCAACCTGTGCTCCAGAGTTCCTCATTTGGTTCACTGAAACTTTGTCAGATCTGCATGGCAGTCTGAGTCTGCCTAACCTTGCTTCCACCCCTTCTTGTCTTTCACATGCTTCACTCCCACCTCTCTCCCAATAAACCCAATGAATGCTTTGCACTCCCAACTCCATCTTAGGGTTTGCTTTTGGAGGATTCAACAGCCACTACTTGTTTCTGTGTTTTATAAAAACCTGTGGCTGGCAGTGTCAGGGCAATTGTGGGGTTCCCAGTGGACTCATGCCACATCTGAGACTTGACAGAATGTTGCGAAGGGTTGCAAAACATGTTGAACCCACCTTTGTATGTCACTTAGGATTCTTTGGCCATCTTCTTTCTTTGGGTAACCTACTATCAGACCTCCTATGGTTCCTGTGAAGTGGAAGCCAGAGGGGAAACACAGTGTAATACGTTGCTTCCCATTTTTCCCTGCATCACTTATTTCCTCACCTCTCTACTGGAACCTGAGATCTCTCAAAGTATCAGCACTCTAATCTTTTGCCCCAGGCTCTACTTTCTGGAGGACCCACGCTAAAACACATATGAAATCAGTTTCCTTAACTTCTCTTCAGAGGGAAAGAGTTAATGGTACTTCCCATGTTTTCAACTGATGGGCTCACAGCATACCTGCAGCCAAGGTTTTAGCCCTGAAACAATGTTCTTTGGCCTTGGATTCCGGAGAGCTCATGGGGAAGTTGTAAGTTCCCATAGGGAGACATATACTGGCTCCAAGAGAGATGCCCCAGTTACAGGCGACAGAAGGAGGGCAGTGTCCTGGCCCAGAGGGAATACAGTATAGTAAGCCATGGATGTGGAATATAAAGTCCTTATTACCCTACTTAAAAATGGAGTCTTGTCCTGACTATTCCCCCATTCTATTTCCTCTGAGCTCTGCCTCACGCCATCATCTCAGTGCCAACTTCCAATGGCCCTTCTCTGTCCGGAGGCATTTGACTTTGAAACTCTCTTATTTGTAGTGCCCCTTGAGCGCTCTTCTAGTCTGAATTCAGGGAGGCTTGGAGTGTGGGATTGCCCCAGGTCATGGGGATCTGGCCATGTGAGTGACAGGAAGAAGACCACACCCTTCCTGGTGGCAAGAAATCACGGAAGACATGCTCCCACAACGGATCTTCTGTTCCATGGATCTTCCCCTCCACTATAACAGCCCCGTATATATTCTGAGACATATGCCTTTCTCCATGGGCTCTGTTGTTTGGATAATGCTGGTAAAATACATGAAAAAATAATGTAACTTAGAAGACACCTCACTTCCTCAGACTAATGTCATCATAAGAAATGCCAGGAATAAACTCTTCTAATTGATTCACTGGCAAGTTTCCACATGATGAGACTAAATACCACAGGAAAGCATCCCTCTCCAGATTCTGGGTAAGGGTAGAAAGGGGATTTATTTAATTAATGCCCTGATCACCTAAACCCTTAAGAATTATATCCATCCATTTACAGAGCCACTGAATTATCTATCAACAGAAGCACTTCTCCTTACCCCACCAAGAAACACCAATACGACTTCTGCCATAAGCTGTGTAAAACCTATTTTATGAGTCAGATTGACATCCTTTCTGTGAAACAAGTAGACTATTTCCTACTGAAGAGGAGCCAGGGGCCTTCAAATTTCTTTAGATATACTAGAACTCTTCCATGGAAGAGACATGAGCATCATTTCCAAAGATCTTGAGAACTGCCAGGGAGAAATTCTTCTAAGAAATATTTGAATCAAGTTGGCCACAGTCTCAAGCAGATAAAGCAGAGGGCACAGTGGCACCTTCGTGGTTTCAATTATGGGAGCAGCTCTTTCTGGGCTCTGGTGGGCCTCCCTTCCTGGGGGTATCTCAGAGAAAAGGATAAAGCAGGATAATTTACAATCTATGTCACTGCAATTGGCCTCAGTGCTGCAACTGGCACCCATTGTCTCCCTCCTCCACTCTATGTTCTAAAATTTCCTTAACCCTCAGCTACACTCAGCTGTTCTTGCTGATTTTCTTTGTGGTGTGAATGAATTCTCCACCCTGAGGGATCTGAGCACATGATAACCATAACCTTCTCCAACTAGGGTTGCTGCACTTGTCCATTCATGGTCACAGTTGGATCAAGGGTAGGCCAAGAAGCATCCAAGTGAATCACCGGGTATCACAAGTATTCCTCTTTGTCCTCCTTGTGTAATAGCAGCCCTCCCTCCACCTGATCCTCAGGGTTAACCAACCGTGCCAAGATAGTGCTTCCTCTTCCTGCCTGCTGTCCCTGGACAGCAATAGTAGATTGTAACTCAATGGGACACTTGCTGTGTTTCTTGGCAAAAGTGAACCCTTCACCCACCCTTTCCCCTCACCTCTCCCCCTGGAACTAGGACTTCCAATCCTGCAGAGCCGCCCAGTGTTTATGACGATGAGTAGAAAGTCCCCCCAGTGGGAAGTATGGCAAGTGGGGCTGTAACAACTTCCATCCCTTGGTTCCCAGACCCATATGATCTTTTTATTGGGGTAGAAGGCCATGCAGAGTTATAATTTACGGTGCATTCTGCATTCTGAAGGATGGCACCCCATCTTTGCAGGCCATTCTTTTGCTCCATAAGGACAGTTCTTGGGGTTGCTGTAAGCATATGGCATATCTTGCTTTAGAAACCCCAGGGACCTGCAATGTAATTTTACCATGGGGGTTTCCCACAGACACCTCCAACACCCCAGGGTCTCCCTGATCATACAGACCAAGTGTCAGGGCAGTTTGTCCCACAGTGCTTACCTGCTGCAGAGCCCTTTCCTGCTCCCAGGTCCACACGAATTTTGTAGCCTTTTGTGTCTACCAGCATATGGTCTGAAACAGTATATCTAGGTTTGGAGTGTGGCCTCTTCCTACCAGGTCATAGATGTGAGATGTCACAATTTGTCTTTTCCTTTGCAGGGATGTCCCAGCATGCCCTTGACCACCTGAGTTCTAAAATCTTTACTGAAGTAGTAGGTTCTCCAAATCTTTGTAGGTTTTCTCTGAGGTGCCTCCACATGCTAGCCACCTCTTGCACATACTGCACGATGTCAACGTAATGGATTGGTGTAATGTTCTCAAGATGTTCAGACAGTTCAGGTGTATTTAAGCTGTAATATAACAGAGTGGTGGAGTTTACATAATTTTGGAGCAAAATGTGAATGCATGCTGTTAAATGTTCTATATGAATGCACAGTACTCATCCTCTTTCCCCATTGGGATGTAGAGTAATGCATTTGCCAAGTCAATGCACAGCTCACCCAAGGTCATATTAATCTGCTCTAGCAATGATGTTAATGTGATATCTGGCACAGTAGGTGGGGTAAGGACCCTACTTTGTTGAGTTAATGGTCACCTGCACTCATTCTCTAAGATCTCTCCAATTGCTGCAGGGACAATCCAGGCGAGCAAAATGGAGACATGATAGGGACAACCTCACCTGCTCCTTAATATCCTTAAGAGTAGCACAAATCTTTGCCATCACCCTAGGATGATGTTTTGGGTGTATTCTCTTCTTGGGGAGGAGGCAGTTTAAGATCGTCCATTAGAGCTTGCTCACTTTGACAGTCAAGAACCCAATACAAGCATTATTCCAACTCAACTATGTAAGCCAGTTATATATCCAAGGACTAGAAAAATAACCACCAGGGGTGTCTGTAGATGCAGGGGACCCAATATGAGCTTGACCTAGCCCAGGGGACCATTTATACTTTGGCCCCAAGGGGTCCCATTTTAACTGAGGCCATGGTGATGATAGAAATTTTGGGGTATCAATGTCAACTCATAGCCCATGTCTAAATATTCCTTGAAATGTCTGGGTTTTCCCCTTTCCTCAGGGAACAGACTCAAGTAAATGGCCATAGGTCTATTTGGGAAGACCAATTATAAGGATATATACTTGTCATGCTGCAGGATCTTTCTCTGGGATATCTGGCCCCCTCTTCAGTCAGTGGGTTCTGGGCCTGAAAATTGTTTCAGGTCCAGGATTTAGGCCAAAGATCATGACTCTATTATGGCAACTAACTGCCCTTGGCCCCCTGCTCTCCATTCTCACTTTCTTTTGGCCATATATATTAAGCAGTACCCTTCCTGGCTGACTATCTGTTTTGCTCCCATGGAAGACATGCTCTATTAATCACCTCCAGTGTCTCTGCAGGTCATGGGCCCCGGGCTATCACTGTCATCTTCCCAGTCTCTAGGTGGATAAATGTAGCCATCTGACCTCTATTTCTTAGTGTGGGGGTGGGGTGTGTGTGGAATGATCCTCATTGTTATCAGTGAGCCAAGTTCTGTGAAAGCCTCCCCTGCAATTGGCCCTGGCCTGCAGGGGAGGCCGTCATTGCATTTCTTAGTGATGTTGGTCCCCTCTCACCAGTGCATTCCTGACGGCCTTTGTGAAGGTTGTGTCCTCTGGCCCTTTGCATGGAACACAATCCTATTCATCTTCTAAGCTCACTATTATACTGGTTCCAGCATGCTCACTTCCAGGAGCCTTTTCATCCCTTTCTGCACTGTCTTCCATGGCCACTCAAGCGTTTCCACTTTGTTCAGCATTTGCTTTCTCAAGGTTTTTAGGTGGTACCCAGCAGAGTTTGCACCTTCACCTGAGGTCCCTGCTAGGGTGTTAAGTCCTGTATCCCAAGAGAGTGTCTCCAAGTCAATAAACTCTCCCTGATCCAGTTTTAATTCCATTCCCTTCTATCAAGCATCTTCAAACACAGCCCTACATGTACTGCCCAGGCTCTTGCTATCACAAGATGGCTAATTTTGGCAGAGATCAGCTCTGGCTCTCCTGTCTGATCTTCTTCTCGACCCACATAATGGAAATCTGACTACTCCCATCAGAAGGGAGGGCTGCTTTGTGAAAAATTCCTACTCTTTGTTGTTAAGCCAAAGATTCTCCCACCTTCAGAGCCAAGGGAGGTGAGAATCAGGGCTGGGCTCCACTGTGAGTCCTCCACGGGGATGCTGACCTCTGAGATCAGCTGCACATCAAGGTCAAATGATTCCCAGAAGGAATTAAGGACTCTTGGGCCTGCTCCAACAGGGAAGAAGCAAACTCCTGGCAATAGCCCTAGTTTTCAAGAATGGGGAACTCCACAAACATGACATTAGCTTTCTTAGTGTAATAAGGATCTTGGCTTTTTGTACCCATAGGGAGAAATGGTCAACCACAGGGTGTGGGATAGAGAGGGTCCAGGAGCCTCGGGAACAGGAGTGTCTACAGCCAGACCCAAACCCATCCTGCCTGGCCCAAGGGCTGATCCAGGTTCATTTCTTCTCTTTGCAAATGAGCTATGTGCTCATTCCAATCTTGGCCTAGTCGGGGGGTACCTTGACTGGGCTGAAAAGCCTCATTCCTGCTCTTGGGTTAAGGTTCAAATATTCAGCCCCAACATATTCCACAGAACCAAAGAGCCCCTCTGTCTTGTACTTCTTAGCTCCGAATCTTGACAGGAATATGGTGCCTTCAGTGGGAATTTCAGAAAGCCCAGCAGGACCATTTAATTAAGATTGAGAGTGACCTTTGGAGATGAAAAATCTCTGGCCTGCCTCCTCCTTCAGTAGCTCTGTGGTTTTCTTAGGCCCTTGAGAGACACCATTCTGTGGTCTCTCCCAGCCCATGGAAAAAAAGGTCCCCAGAAGGTTCACCAAAAATGGACCTCCTCTTACAACAGGCTCTACTTCTAGACTGCTTTCTTTCAATACTAACAGGATCAATGGAGGAAAAGGCCACTGGTACTGGAGGTCTGTGATTACCAATTTTATGTGTCAACAAGGCTAGGCTGCTGTACCCAACTGTTTGGTCAAACACTAATCCAGGTGTTTCTCTGAAGATATTTTGTAGATGTGATTAACAGCTACAATCAGTTGACCATAAGTAAAGGAGATTAGCCTCAAAGATGTAGGTGGGCCTCATCCAATCACTTGAAAGCTAAAGAGCAAAAACAGGTTTCCTAGAAAAGAAAATCTGCCTCAAGAATACGAACATCAACTCCTGTCTGAATTTCCAGGCTTCTAGCCTGCCCCTTGGATTTCGGACTTACCAGTCCCCACAATCACATGAGCCAATTCTTTAAAATCAATCAAATACTTACCTGGCAGGGGAGATACCATGATCACGAAGGTGGTTTTCCCAGGGCGAGGCTTATCCATTGCACTCCGGATGTGCTGACCCCTGCGATTTCCCCAAATGTGGGAAACTCGACTGCATAATTTGTGGTAATGGGGGACTGCGTTTGTGCTCTCCCTCGGGAAAAATAAAAAATAAAAAAAAATAAAAAATAAAACCAATCAAGCGTGCGCGCGCTCTCTCGCTCTCTCTCCCCCTTCCCCTCCCTCTCTCTTTCTGTGTGTATGTGTATACACATGCACACACACACACCTATTGGTTCTGTTTCTCTGACTGATAAAAGCTTGATTTAAGTTTAGAAATTTAGGTAGAAGCATTTCTGGTAGCAGTAGCCACAGCAGCCAAAATTGCACATCAGCAAAGTTGACTGAGCCATTGTCCTGGGTCCCTGAGTCCATAGCCTTGTCAGACAATGTCCTGACCACAGACACCACTGGCCATGTACCCCAGGGCTTTCTCCTCCAGGAAAATCAGTTGCTCTGTTTTCTCCTTCTTGGCAACTTAAAATTTCCTTTAAAATTCATTTTTCATACGATGCATATTGATTTGCTAGATTGTGGATGGTCCCTCTGGAGAGTATACAAGTCTTAATTACTTTATTTAACACTGTACCAAAGTTTCCTTTTTGCTACAAATTATTCATACTCTTCACATTTGGTAAAATATTTCTATCACATCTGATAGAAAAATGGTAAACTAAGCCAATGTAAAACCACAGAGATTTTTTATATTCTGGCCATAATGAACTGACAAATTAATGCTGTATTATTTTCCATTTCATGATATTATACTAACTTGGAGTTTTGTTTGACTTTGCATAGAATATTGTGATAAGTTTAAAAGAATGGTTTGGAGCAAAATGATTTTATAAATTAAAAAGAAGTCTTATAACAAGACAAAATTGTACCTGACTCCAGACTTACCCAGTAAGGTTGTATGTTACAAAAAGGTCAAACCTTTCAGGGAACAAAGCATTTCCATGAGTTCAAAAGAGCTGGTAGAGCTAGTCAAGCACCTTAAACCATGAGTCCTGGCGGCACTTCAGTGAGAACCACCTACCAGGCCCTGTACTAGTAGACATGATCTCCCTTTGAGGATGTGCCAAGAGGATGGTTATGGGTACCTTTCTGGCTGGGAGTATGGAACTCAGGTTGGAGAGGCACAGCACTACAAACTTCCTGGATTACTGTGGACATGTCTCTCAGCTTAACCATCTTGCAGGGAGAGTAGGAAAATTACCAATTACAATAACATTTCCAAGGTTGCCCTTATTCCCAGAATAGCCAAAAAGACTTCACTGGATTGACATACATTTTTATTTGCCTCCTCTAAATGAGTTATCCTCCAGCCCCCTTTTTAGCTGGACACTTAGTAGGGATCATAGATAGTTTTGTGAATGTAAGAAATTATTGCCGCTCCAACAAAAGAAAATAAAACCCAAATAGCTCCTGTGAAATGCCATGTGGCTGGTTGATCATGGAGACCTAATAACCAAATTCTCATATGCTTTAGGTACTTATGGAAGCCTGGGAGTGAGTTAGTAATTAATCATGTAAGTATTCTGGTTAGAACCTCGGTGTATCTTTCTTCAGATTGCCTCCACCTTCAACAACCAATCCTCCCAAATATGGTTATGGTTATAGAATATGGTGATAAGTTTAAAAGAATGGTTTGGAGGAAAACAATTTTATAAATTAAAAAGAAGTCTCACAACAAGTCCTCAAAGTTCCCTTGAACCCTGAGAAAGGAGAGCTCGGTCCATTGTCTGACACCATCTGCTTCTTGCCTCCTTAATTCCATGGGTCACAATCCCCACATTGGATGGAAACTTTCAAGCCAGCTCTCCTTCTGTCCCCCTTTCAGCTCAGGATATAGATGACCCAGGGCCAGCTGAGAGAATGAAAATCTACTTTTTGTCTTCAATCATTTCCCCTTCACCTTCCTATCTATTGCCAATGCATTCAGCCTCTTCCACTAGTACCTCTAGTCCCTTAGCCTGATTGAGCAGAGAAGTGAGTATTCCACAGCTTAGCCATCCCCTGAGGGAATGCTCATCTACTAGAAGACCTGGCCCCTAGAGTTTTTCCAGTTTTGGACATCGTACTACCTCATGCCCTAATGCTTACAAATTCAGTCATGTCCTCTCTACATTTGAATTTCATTTTGAAAGAGCAATTAACTGAGACCAGCATAAAACAGAACCTTCTTCAGAAAACTGGGTGCCTGGATGAATTTGTCTTTGAGAGTGAAACTCTGAGACAGAAGGAGTCTCACAGCCTTTAGTAACCTCAACCCTCAAGTATCATCTCCCCAAAAGCTGCTCCCTGGCCAGTGCCTGGACAAGTAAGCTTCATGAGCCCAAAAGTGATGATGATTCTAGATCTCTCCGGCTAAAGGTTTTGCTACCCAGCTGTGGGGAATTAGGTCATCAGGCCATTTCAGGGCTGCCAACCCAACCAATGATTGAAAAAGGTGGGCATAAGGACCTGGATGATTGACCTATGGCTTTGTTAGAACTGCAGGAATCCCTCTGCCCAATCCTACTTCCTCCACCTTTTTTCCCTTGGGTTCTAAGCCTTACAGACATCCTTCATGCCAGCCTAATTCCCAACATCTGCTTCAGGAGAATTCAACCCATAAAATATGAAGATGGAAGAAATACAAGATTCAGAGAAAAACCTCATCTTAATGAGGTACAGGATGATATTGGTCATTTTAGGGGTTTGCACCTGTTTTGGGCTACATTCAGACATGATCACAGAGATGCCTTTCATTGCCTCACTCCATCATCGTTTCACAAAGTGACCTTATTTAACCTTGGTATTCTGTCAAACAGTGTATTAAGTATGGGACACCATGTCCTCCTCCAGTCCTGTTACCTGTTTAAAGCTATCAAGATGCTCCTCCTCCCCTTACTGTCTCCTCTCAGCCAAGGGCAGATGAAATCAGGCCATCCAGATCCTCACCATTGCAACAATTTTGCTGATTAGAAGGATAGCCATAGGATATAGTCTGTAGTTAGTTGGGCAGGCTTCATCAACCAACTAAGAGAGAGGCAATCACAAGAAATAAAAGGTTTATTAGCCCTTCTACTAGGCCCCAGAGTCAGGAGCCTAGGTTAATTAATCCAGGTCATGAAAATATGTTAAAACATGGCCCAAAATTCAGCCAGGTCTGTTGTACAGAGCCAGGCAGCTTTTTATTTTAGCTTAGTTACAAATTTTTACTTGACTTGTATTTATGTAATTTTTCTCTAGCCCAAACTCCTGGCTAACTAAGCAAAAATCAAGTATTTATGAGCGTTCATCACAACTATGGCTAGTGCTGGGCCTCCAGAGAACTTGTGTCTCTTTCATCTCCTGCTAGGGTCAGAAGCAAATTACAGAATACCTCTCGATCTGTAGTATTCCTACTACGGGAACCGAAGCTTGCATAGCATGAATGAAAGGAGAGCTAGTGCTCTAGGAAATTCTTCTGAGTAGGACATGCTTGCCTCATTTTGGAGGTTTCTGGTATGCTTTGCAGGGGAGCATGGCCGCTGGTAGGGTGGTAGCTGTAAACCTCTTCAAGCCCCCAACAATTACCCCATTACACAGGGTACATTGGTATGTTGGGTGGACTGTGTGAGCATGGCGTCTGCGTTAGAGGTGGTATTTGAGTTGGGCACCCGCAGTATTAGAAGTGTAAATACTGTTTAGCACAAGACAGTGAGCTGTATTTTGCCCCTCCACATAAGCAGATAATTTGAGCAGAGTTAGACAATTCTTGCAAAGCAAACAAAATCTCTCTGTAGAGAACAAACTGATCATTGCAGCAAACATAGCTTCAATATTAGTATGTATTCCTGGTGGCTGGATTTTGCCAATAGGGTTGGAATGAACTCAGAAGTCGTCTCAATTGTTACAAGGCTGAAGACTGGAATTAATGGCATGAGGGGGATTTAAGTACCAGAAGGATCTGTAGAAGAAAACCTACCTTCTGAAGTGATTAAAGGAAGCACTATTCAACTGGGATGTAGGCTCAGGATGGGGGTTACTGCTCCTGCAGGCAGCTACAGTCACAGCAGTTGTCATAGTCTGAGAAAAACACTGGATTGTTTTGTTTTTGTTTAAATGTCAAAAGATGGTCATATGGGATCAAAAATAAAAAGGAGGAGCATAGAGAACATTTTAGTTGGTCACTTGACAGTATCAAAGTACAATAGTAGGCAATATTAGTAAATGAAAGGGAAATAAAAACAATGCTGAGAAAAATCAGAAAAAGAGTCTTATTTAATGCCTCGGGTGAAGCAGTCTGTTCCTTGCAGTCAACAGCTTGATCTGACAGTGCTGACCAGAAGCAGTCTACTCCCTGCAGTCATCTGTTTCTGGATGATTCCTAATTGTCACTTTGAAGAACTCCTAATGGAATATCCTAAGGTTGAGAAACGCTGCCCTAAAGATCAGTGTGAGATGCAGACAGTGTACTAATAGAGGTTAGACAATCAGGGTCTCCTCCTTCAGATTAGAGGTTAGCTGTGTTTAGAGTTTACAGATGTGATGAGTAAAGAAGCAATATTGCATAGGAGGTGAGGCTACTAACTGAGAAGTGCTCAGAGTTTTCTGTCAGTGTAAGAGTGTGTACAGTGGAGACCCTAGAACTTAAACAGCCGAAGATTTCACTCTAGCTTTTAGATAAGGTTCCTATGCCTTGGCTATTGGGTCTTATGAAAGATGGAAATAAACAATTCATCTCTGATGGCCTCTAAATGTGGTGAACACGATGTGCCAACCAGATCCCACTTCAAAGAAGAACTTGTGGCCTCAGTTACTGGGACTGGTGCCAGCCACAAGGTATTGTCTCAGCTATGACAGCCAGCTGGCCAATGGGTATGCCTCCTCCTGGGACAGCCAATGTCCAATAACTGATGCAGAGGTATGAAGGACTATCTTGATCCAACTCAGGACACTTGGGAGCTCCCCCCGGGGGCCAACCGGGGCTGTCACTCTGCTTGAATTGCAGCTCAAATCCTCCTTCTGCCTAATACTGCTTCCTTTCCCTCCCTTCCACTGGGATTAATGCCAGGGGCATTTAAAAAATAAATATTCTGCCTTCTGCCTGGAATCTTAACAGCTGCTTCCTCAGGCACCCAACCTGCATCACCATGTAACAGGGTCACTATCCCTGAGGCCTGCACAGACTTCTCACGAGCAGAAGGGAAAAGGGTTTATGCTAAGTAAGCAACTTCAGGATTGAGGGTTATTCTGGGGCATCGTTTGCCAAAATCTTGTTTATACTTATTTTCCCAGGGTAGATGTTAAGGGGCCAAAAGCATGGGTATATCATATGAAGGAAATGAGATTTTTAAGTTTGAGACTCAATACCTGCAATATTCAGTCACAGAAATTTCATTCTGGTAATTGGTCAAGGAAAATTCTGGATAGTTGGTAAATCTTTCACTATTGAGAGATTTTTTTTCCTGGTATAGTATGCTTTAAATAATGACTTTTTTCCCTTGCAAAACTGAAAATTTTCTTTGGAAGCTTTATGTTCCTTCTCAGCTAAATCAAGTCAACCTTAGAATTTTGTTAGTCTTCTGGGTAGAGCAAAATATCTATTATAGGGTAAGAGTATAGATATAAGAAAACCATGTTCTTTAGTTCTTGATGGAGGATTTAACAATAAGATGTTGCTCTAGCAAACTCTTGAGGCATAACGCTCTACTTTTATTGCCAATTCTACAAGAAGACAAATGTTGACTCTTTGTATCTAAGAGTACTAGAGAATGTACAGAATTGAGTGGGAGAGAGTGTAAACTACAATGTAAACTATAATCCATGTAGTGGCAATGCTCCAAAATGTGTTTATCAATGGCAATGAATGTACCACACTAATGAAAGAAGTTGTTAATGTGGGGAAAAGTGGGAGGTGTGGGAAGTGGGGCATATGGGAATCCCTTATATTTTTTAATATAGCATTTTTTGTAATCTAAGTATCTTTTAGAAAAAATAAAAAAAATTTTAAAAAAAAGTCTATGACTATAAAGTGGATGACTTCAGAAGTATTGAGGACAAATGGTATTTGTTAGGAACTATGGGAAGGAGTCATAAGCTTGCTTATGGCATTAAGATTTTGCACAAATTACTATTCATAAAATAGTCATCAAAAGGGCCAGTGCAAGGAATGATGAGCCTCCTTTTATGGAATCTTTCCTAATGGCATCAGTCCATCCCTTGCTTCAGATTTTAAAGCAGGGGTTCTTAACTAGGAGTCCACGGACTCAAGGGGTCTGTGAGCTTGAATTGAAAATTAAAAAAAAAACAACAAAACATTATTCTTGTGGGGATATGTTGGTGTGGGTGTGATATATTTATTAAATAATACACAGTATAGTGTGGACTTAGTAAGGGGTTCTTGGTTTTCACCTGACTGGCAAAAGGGTCTGTGGAACAAAAAAGGTTAAGAATCCCAATTTTAAAGGGTTTTGAGCAATAGGTAAGGGAACAGACAAGTGAGGTTCTACTCTGTTGGGTCTAGCTCCTAAGATCCCCTACATCAGTAGAGCCACTGGCCCAGAGGGAATCAGAGATCTCTCATAAATTCTTAGGTTGGGATTGGACTAAACACACAGGGATGGGCTAACTGATCGCTGACCAGCTATTAATAGGTTGTGTATTGAGGAGTCCTCAGATTATTTCTAAAATAGTCTGTCTGAAGAGCATTTGATCTGTCAGTTAATTTACATAGACATCTTCCTATTAAATCTGTGAAAGTAGTATGCAGTGGTTTTAAAATATGTTCATAAACTTTATGAAGATCCTCTCTTCAAAAAGTAGAGCCTATTTCCCTTAAGTAGTAGGCCAGATTTAGTGGCTCGTTTCTAATGGATAGAATGTGACGATATGATGGTGGGTGACTCCCAAAGCTAGATCCTAGGATGGCATCTGCCTGGGTCTCTCACAGACTGCTCATTCTTAGGGAAGTCAGCTGCCATGGCATGAGGACACTAATGGAGAGGTCCATGTAGGAGAAGCTGAGCCTCTAGCCAACATCCACCACCAACTTGCCAGCCTTGTGATTGAGTTATCACGGAAGTGGATCCTCCATCTCAGTCAAATTCTTATCTTGATGACAACCTCATGAGGGAACCTGAGCCAGAAGTGTCCAGCTAAGCTTCTGAATTCCTGACCCATGGAAATGGAGGACAATGGATATTTGTGTTTTAAGTCACTAAATTTTGGTGGTAATCTCTTATGCAGCCATAGATAACAAATATATGTCAGCAGGGAACAAATGCTCAGTGAGTGGGCCTAGTTACAGTCACAGGCTGGGTGAGGTGAAGAGTTTGGCGGCTATTCAAAAAGATCTACCACTGAGGGAAAAGAAAACATCAGTGGGATTTATAGTTGTCAAAGTACCACCTATGGCTATCAGGAATTGTTTTTGTCCTAAAATTAAAGATAGTTCTTTCTGCTGATTTAAAGGGATTCTTGGAAATTGGGCACTAAGTCTCCCTAGGAAATCTTGAATAATTCCTCAGGAAAGAGGTCTTTAGGTTCCTTTTTTCCCCAGGTAGGTTGAGAGAGTTAATTTTCAAGTGATCCTTTTGTTTATAATGTTAAGCGTCCCTGTCTAAAGGAGGATATTTGTTGCCCCTTGAGGGAGTAGTAGATCCATGCAATTGCTTTATTTCTAAAACAATCAGTTTGGCTTGGATCTTTCCTCTTTTTGTATCTAATATCTCTTTAAATCCCAGCCAAATGCTGAAATTTATGTAACAGTGTAATATGCCAGTGAAATTTGTTTAAGTACCAGATTTTCAATTTCTGTTTTTAAAGTCTCAATAAAAAGATGGAAATAGAAGCAGAAACATCAGTATTAGGTGTTTATCCTGATTATCTAAAGGTATCAATTTGTGTCTGAAATATATGAAGTCACCCTTTCCCTGTTAACCAAAGTGAATCAAGATCTAGTTTCTTTTAGCAGGAAAGATTTGGGCATAGCTCTCCAAATGTCCTGTTTTATCTTATATGTTTTAAGGTGTTTCATTTGAGTAAAGTTTATTTCACTATTTTTAAGTCATTTCTGTATCCTCCCAATCAAACTTTTCCAACCAAGTGTGTGAATCTTGTCCCACCAAAATACCCTCCTTTAGACAGAGATGCTTAACATTATAAGCAAAAGGACCACTAGATTAAAAGGTATAGTTCATGGAAGCTTAGGTTGTATGTTCCTAAGACAAGTATAAATTCTTAAATAATTTGAGAATTTGAGAAGTCCTTAGCAGGCACAGAGATCTGAATGTGCCCAGGAAGTAAAGTCCACATAACAGTGTTTCCTGTCCCCCACACTGGGAATACATTTTTAAGACACACTGAAGTAAAATGACCAGTTCATAAGGAGGAGGGAAAGGTAAAGAATCCATGAGGGTTGAGTAAGGCTCTGGGCTTGGAGAAGGAGAGGTATGTGAAACACAGAAAAAATCGAATAGATTTTTGAAAGTTCCAAAAGTAAAGCAGAAGCCAGTGTGAGGGGACCTTCTGAACTCTTCATCCCTGGGTTGCTTAAAGATGGACTTAATGGTTCCATATCTGTTCTCTTCCTACTGACTTTTCTTAAAACACACAAAATGTTGAAAAAGCAGAATTAGAAAATGTGAAAAGACTAGAAGGTAATTTCACCAAGGAACAATACAAACGTGATAAGGTAACTTTTTCCAGGAATAAAGTTCCTTGGAATGCTTCAAAGGAAACCTGAAACTGAAGGGCATCACCAAAATAATCAGATCTCAATTCATCACAAAATGTCCTTCTTACCCAACAGGTATAGATTCAAGGGGTCTCAGGCGTGCCCACTATTAACTGAGTCAAGGGTCTGCATCCATGGCAGTGAAGATCTTGGTTGAATCTGGTGGTGCCTCCATGTCCATTGACACCCACCAACTCAAGTTGACCAGAAACATTCCTGTCACCAAACAGAGTTGGGTTTATTGCTTGTTATACCAAAGAGACTGCACACCATGGCGAACTGTGGAGCAACTCAAAGAGGAGGGGCACGTTATAGGATTTGGACTTGTTTTAAGTGTTTTTGCCAAGGGTTCAAGGAAATGGGGGTTTGCTCTAGATTGGGTGCTGCTGGAAAGCAGAGGTAATTCTATGATTGGAGTTAACTAATTTCTTATCCAGGATATGGGGAGAATGGAGATGAGATAGTTACAACTTATAAAGAATCAATAGTTACATTAGCCAGGAGAAGAGGGTGTTTGATCATTTTTGTGGATTGCACTGTTACTGCTTTTGTTTGTCCTCAGTCGTGACTGGGAAGTGGTCTTGTTTTTGCCTTGCTTCTTTGCAGCCGCAGGGTGACCATGTCTGATACTGTGTCTGTGAAGTTTTTATATTAAATAGGTAATGCCATTGCCAAGGTGTTAATCCTAGTTCAGCTACTGGCTCCTAGTGGCTAGGGCTTCTTTTTCCTCCTTTCCCAGGTTATACTGGATTACTGCTATCGTACTGGAGGCACAAAAGAGGATTCTGGGGCTTGGGAGATTCAGTGGAATGCTTCCTTGTGCATTCTGTGTTAAAATTGCCCATTTGTGGTTAGCAACCATGACTTGAGAAGGTCATAATAATCAGGGACAAATTCCACTCAAAAGTTACTGGCCAAGAACAAGGGAGAAATGGAATGGGTAGTAGAAGAATAAGATGGTGAATATCAATTACCATCTCTGGATGAATTGTAGCAGTGGGGACTGTATCTTCTTTAACCTTGTGCTGTTGTTTTATTTTGTATTAGAAGTTTTGACCATACATCAGCTTGAGGAAGCAGTTTCAAAACAGATAAAGGACTATCTTACTGTGGGGTTAAGTTGCCAAGAAGTCCATGTAGTGCAAGGGATTGACTGCAGCAGAAACAGTCAGCACCGTACCCTATTACCCATGGACATTCTCCACGTCCATATATGCCAACCTGATGGCTTCCAACTGCAAGCAACTGGGACATTGTGTTTGAGGGCTTTCCATGGGACAGGCTAGATGTGCCAGAAGTTAATGCTCCTGGGAGCCACCCTCAAATAAGTACTATGGCAACAGCCCCATGGCCCACAGATGGGGTGATTTTGAGGCGCATGTCCACACAGTCTCCCAGAATTCCCCAGGGGAGTCAAGCCCCAGGGCCCACAGTGATACTCAATAGCACCTCCTGCACTGCTTCCTTCCCTTCCCTGTCTCACTTCCCTATTTCCATTCTGGTGTTTCTTTGGATCTATAACCCAACAAATTGCACTGCCATCCTGGTCTCAGGGTATGCAATCTAAGAACTCCCCAGATAATCCAGGAAGAGAGAAACCTTGGATCTGTATATGAATTCCCGGGCCCTCTGTGCCTGGAGGCTTTAAAACACTTTGTAGATTTCTGGTTCTGGACAAGATAGAGTAAATGCAATCCCTTAAACATCTTCTGCTAATCACAACAAAACACCATGGACAAAATAATAGATAAGTCATCTACCAGAAGACCCTGAAAAGTGGATAAAAAAAGAGAACCTGGCTAGGGATCTTGGGACTCAAGGAAAAACTCAACGTGTGTTTCCTGGGGTATTGTCTGGTCTCCTATATACCCTGGCCTGGGGGCTAGAGAAGTCTGCAACCAGTATGCCAACAGGCATGAACAAGAAATAGTACCAAGGAAAACCTACTTTCTTTAGCCAAAGGTCTGGGAACAAGGCAGATCAACATAACAGAAACCCTTTAACCATACCTGCCCATTCTCGAGGTAAAAAAGCCAATCCTTACCCTATCTAAATAAGTGTGGCAGCAGAGATCATAGGAAGAACTTTCTTTTCCACCTCCTCTGTGGTAGTGAGGAGGTCCCCCTTTCTCCCAGAACCTATTGGCAAAACACTGACTTCCACTGCACTCCCATCCTGCGGTAAGGAAATAGTATCCCCCTCCCCTCCCTAGCTGGTGCTGAGGAAATTCTGCAGGAGAGTTTTGTCCTCTGGGTAACACATGAGGGATCAACCCAAACAGCACTGCAGAAGCTTTATAAACTAAATTGACATTTGAACCACAGCCCATAAAACTGACATGCATTCTGAACCCAAACTGGTTGACTACATGCAAAAATGCAAGGCAAATAGGGAACTCTTGAATGCCCAGGACACAATCCAAAATTACTCATTATACCAAGAGCCAGAAAAATCTCAACTTGAATGAGGAAAGACAATAGATGCCAACACAGAGAAGACACAAATGTTGGAATTATCAGAAAAGGATTTTTAAAAATGCTCCAGTGAGCAATTATGAACACTTAAATGAAAAAAGAAAATTTCAAAGAAAAAGGAGAACCAAATGGAAATTTTAGAACTGAAATACAGTGTAAATTTTTTTAAATTACCAGATGGATTCAATGGCAGAATGGAGATGACAGAAGGATGAATCGATGGACTTGAAGATAGATTAATGGAAATTATCCAATATGAACCCAGAGAAAATAGAGTGAAAAACAAAACAAAACAAAACTGAGCAGTCTGTGGAATCAGGACACATCTTGAAATTATTAATGTGCTCCTAAGTCCAATAATACAGTAAATTGGGTCAGCCTCAAGTGTCTAGATTATGTTTCTCATTACCACTTCTACACTGAACTTTGGTCTTCCAAAAATATTTATGGAATAGGCCAGCTAGAAAAGTTCCTTCAGGAGAGTCAATAAAACTGAGTGTCCCCGGGGAACTCCAGTCAAGTTTAGGGAGAAAGATATCATGGGCAGAACATCTGCCCTGAGCTCTGCCAAGGAGATGAACTCTTCCCAGCACACTACTGTCCCTCCTCCACTCTTAAGGGAAAAGGATGGGGCAGTGCCAGACAGCAGCCACGCCCCCAGAGCCCCAGTGAGTAGGAGGCCCCCACAGCCAGTCCTGATCCCTAACTCTCTAGGCAGATACTTTTCATTGGGCTGGTATCTCCAGATTGTGAGAAGAGCTCTGACCCCAGGTCTACTGAACCCTGGCTGAGGAGGTCAGAACACATCTTTGCTGAGAATCCAGGTGAATGTCCTGCTTGTAGGGGTCATCAAGGTGATGAAGAACCTGCCAATGCTTTGAATAGATTCAACAATTCTCTAAGGAGAGGCATGCCCCAGAAAAACTTCTGGGTTCAGGGATTTAGAATTTGTTAGGAAATCCTCATCAAAATGAAAGAAATAAAAATTATGAAACAATTAAAAATTGGTCGAGAAAATACAATAGGAAATCAGAAGGGAAAAGGTTAAAAAAGCCTGGTCTTTTTTTTTTAAGATTTATTTATTTACTTACTTTACCCATTTTAAACCCCCACCCCCCATTTGCAGTTTTGTGTCCATTTGCTGGGCAATTCTCTGTGTCTTGTTTCCTGCCCTCTCTTCTCATACTTATCCTCTAGTCTTCACCAGGATTCGATCCTGGGGACCTCTGATGTAGGAGAAAGGCATTCTGCCACCTGCGCCACCTCAGTTCCTGGTTTTTCAGTGCATCTCGTCTTGGCTCTCCCCTGTGCCTCTCTCCTGTTACGTCATCATCTTGCTGTGTGGCTCGGTGTTACACCTGCGCACAGGGCCTGGTGGCACGTGCACCTTCTATATTTCACCGGGAGGTACCAGGGATTGAACCCAGGTCCCTCCATATGGCAGATGGACGCCCAACCTTTTGAGCCACATTTGCCCCCCAAAATGCCTGGTCTTTATAATTTTTTTACCTGGATCTTTATTCCCTAAAATGACAAACTCCCTTTGCAAAACATTTCACTGAATTCTTTGAGGATGTAAGCAACTCTGCCAAAGAAGATCAGGAATCCCAAACTCCTCTGAGGGTTCTGGTGGCTGAAATGTGTACCCCGTTCACCCAATGGGTCCCAGGTCAGAATGGAGATGGAAGGGACATATTTAAGAACTACAGATGATACACCACCACCCTTTCAGCAACCCCACCCTCTACTACTAATGTACTCAGGATGTTGCCATAGTGGCCACTCTCCCTTCTATCCTGACAGACAAATCATCTTATGATTATCTGAGACTGCTGAACATTTTGCTCCTTTCATCATCATATATTGACAAAAGTGCCTTGCAACATTTAAGATGCCTACACAGGAGATGTAATCGTGACTGAATGAACTTTCAGCAACCCAAAATACTACTATAAGATACTTCTACTACCCAGGCAGCAAAAGGGCTGAAATTAAAGACTGACATTATTAAGCACTGGCAAGCATGTGGAGCAACTGGAACTCTCAGACACCAAGAATGTAAATTGGGACAAATTTTTGGAGAACTGTTCTCATGTGTCCCCCAAAGCTAAAGAGACAAATCCTCTCATCTACAGATTCCAATGCAAGATGCACACACTCCAGGGAAAACCTCATACATACACCAAAAGCCACATCCAACAACATTATAGTTTAATTTCAATAGCCACAAACTGTCACCTGGATTTCTGTAGATAATAAAAGTATATTCATATAATGGAATATTAACCAGCAGTAGAAATGAGGGAACTGCTGCTGCATACAACTTGTATAAATCTCACAGAAAAAAACAGAGTGAAAAGAGACAAAAGCATATAAAAACGGAATCACAGTATATAATGTTCAAAACACAAGCAACCATTACTCTTCTATCACTTTTATAACCATTGATTAATTTTACCTTGGATTGTAGCAACTAGAGGGGGCAATGGGTTGTTGGTAATATTTTCTATCTTCCTGGGTTGTGGTTTTAAGGGTATGTTCACTTGGAAATTCACCACTCTGTAAACTGTTTGTCTTTAATATTTGTCACTTCAATTAAAAAGTTAGGGAGTAGGTGTGGCTCAGTGGTTGAGTGCCAGCTTCTCACACATGAGGTCCTCAGTTCAATCCCAGGTACTTCCTGAAAAAAAAAAAAAAGTTAGATTGGGGGGAATGCTAAACAGACCATCAGGACTGCTGCCCCATTCCCAGCAACTGGGGTCTTTCTGGCTGGGTTGTGAAGAACATGGGTGCAGACCCAGATCTCCCTAAGGACTTGCTGGTCACCGTAGACATGAATGAGTCTTGGCTGGATTTACTTCAAGGAAGTGTGGTAGAATTCCTAAGGCTACCAGATCAGATAAAGTGACTGTATTTCCAGCAGACTTATAAACACCACACTCTGTTTTATTGGCTTGAAATGAAACGTTTCTTTCAGTCTTCTGGGAACTGCAATCTTAACCTCCGGCTACTTGCTTGCTGGAAATCTATTGGTGTTCTTTGACAATTTTGGGAGTAGAGGAAATTGTTGCTAGTTGAAAGTATAAAAGAACAGTAAACACTTCCTGTCTAACCAGCTATCTAGTCAGTGGATTACTTACACTCGCTACAGTGATCTGCTATGGGCACCAGAGCAACACAGAGGAGCAAGAACAAATGATGATCTGTGCTCTACACATCCAACCAGGCCCTAACAAGTCTTCTTCCTGGGGGACTTTGGTATCAGCAGATGGCCCTCCAAGCTGTAACTCACAGGGAACTTTAAATTAAATCGTTCCATCTCCAACTTCTCAAGATGCTATTAGAACTCCAAGAATGGAAAGTGTTCTCCATAGCCTGATGTTTCTTCCTGCCCCCGAAATATCAGGACCTATGATTCTTACACTGTATATATGCCCTTGAAGTCATCTCCTCATGGCCCCATTATGGTTAGCCTATTCCAGTTCACCCTCACTCTGAGTCTATGAAAACCTCACTCTTGGCAACCACTTGATTTAGCTTTGCTCTTCCCTTCACCTTCTTCTCTCTAGGAAAGGCCATAAGAGGTCAATTGTTTCTCAGCTACACATTTACCACTTGCCTCAGCCCCTCACTGCATGCTTTCTGTTCTCATGTAACCTTTCATGGCTCTGGTCATCTCAAGAGACCGTGGTAATAATGTGGAGGAGGTCTGTGTGCACACTACAGTTCTATCATATCCTAATGAACTCAGACAAGAATATTCAAAGAAGACCCTGCAACATATTGTTTGTGTTGGACGAAAGAGAGTTATACTCAGACCAGCACAAAGCTCAAACTTCACAGAACTGGGTATCTCAAATGATGTGACAGCAAACCTTTGACAAACAAGTCTCACAGCCTTTTCTAGGATTAAGTCTTATTCAACCCTGATGGATCACTTCAATAAGGGTGATGAATAGGTGCCATGAGCCAATTTTTATCTAGAGAAGTGTCTGACCAGTACTCCACCACCCATTCTGGTGGAAACAGGCCAAGTCCAGAAAGTAGGGCCCCTGCTCTTATTTGCTGTGTGTCAACTTCCTCCCTGACAAGTTACCTGTTAGATGGCAGGTAAAAACCAGCTGTCCACCGTTCTAGCCTTTGTACAAGCCCTGAGTATATAAGCAAAGCATGACCTAAACTGCAAGGCTGCTAAACATCTTGGAGTCAAAGATAGGATCACTTCCGGTAACAATGTGAGTCAGTTCATCTTTTTGGAAAGCAATTTGGCAATAATAATACCCAGAATAATGCCATTATGATAAAGCAGGTAATTCTTGGTCACCTTGTGTTTACTTGGTGAAGTTAAACATATCTTGAAGAGCTTTTTGTAGGAATTTGCATAATATTCATTTCTATATATATATATACCACATTTTGTTAATCTACTCATCAGCTGGTGGGCACCTGGATTGCTTCCATCTTTTGGCAATTGAAATAATGCTGCTATGAACATCGGTGTGTAAATATCTATTCAAGTCCCTGCTTTCAATGCTTTGGGGTATATACCTAGAAGTGAGGTTGCCAGGTCACATGGTAATTCTATCCTTAACTTTCTGAGGAATCCACAAATGGTTGGCAACAGCAGCTTCAACATTTTACAGCCCCACCAACAATGAATACGTTTTCCTGTTTCTTTGTGTCCTCTCCAACACCTTGTTTTTTGTTTTTTTTTTTTAAGAGTAGGTATTCTGTTGGGTATGATATGGTATCTCATTATGGTTTTGATTTGTATTTTCCTAATGGCTAATGATGTTGAGCATCTTGTCATATGGTTTTTGGCTATATGTATATACTCTTTGGAGAAATGTCTATTCAAGTCCTTTGCCCATTTAAAAAATTTATTTATTGTTTCTTTGTTATTGAGTTGTAGGATTTCTTTATAAATTCCGAATATTCAACCCTTATCAGATATGTGGTTTCCAAATATTTTCTCCCACTCTGTAGGTTGTCTTTTTACTTTCATGATGAAGTCCTTTGATGCACTCAAGTTCCTCATTTTAAAGAAGTCCCAAGCTTTTGGTGTAAAGTCTAAGAAACTGTTACCTAACACAAGGTCCTGAAGATGATTCCCTAAGTTTTCTTCCAGGAGTTTTAAGATCCTGGTTCTCATATTTAGGTCTTTGATCCATTTTGAGTTCATTTTTTATGTGGTGTGAGATTGGGATCCCCCTTCATTCTTTTGCATATGGACATCCAGTTTTCTCAGCACCATTTGTTGAAGAGCCTATTCTTATCCAATTGAGTGGACTTGGCAGCCTTGTCCAAAATCAATTGGCCATAGAGATGAACTCTCATATCTGAACTCTCAATTCAATTCCATTGGTCTATATATCTTTCTTTGTGCCAGTACCATGATGTTTTGACCACTGTAGATTTCTAATAAGTTTTTTAAAAAATCAGATTATTGAGTCCTCCAGCTTTGCTCTTTTTTAAAATGGTTTTGGCTATTTGGGGCCCCTTACCCTTCTAAAAAACTTTGATGATTGGCTTGTCCATTTCTGCAAAGCAGGCTGTTGGAATTTTGCTTGGGATTGTGTTGAATCTGTAAATAATTTTCAGTAGAATTGACATCTTAACAGTATTTAGCCTTCCAATCCATAAGCATGGAAGGCCCTTCAAATTATTTAGTTCTTCTTTCATTTCTTTTAGCAAAGTTTTGCAGTTTTCTGTGTATAGGTCATTTGCATCTTTGGGTAAATTCATTCTTAGAAATCTGAGTCTTTCTGTTGCTATTGTAAATGGAATTTTTTTCTTGATATCTTCAGATTGCTCATTACTACTGTATAAAAACACTACTGTCTGTAGTCTTGGAGCCTCTCTGGGTTGGTGGTATCCTCGAGCACATCAGACTTGCAGAAAAAGAATACCCTGGAGGAAGCTGAGGCATGACTGCTCAAGGCAAGCAGTTTCATGTGCAATTTTCCTCTGATATGTCCTGGGTACCGTTGCCACAGTGATGATGACCTTGCCATGTCATTATCTATCAACCAACCATAAAAGAAGTTTTGCAGTCGAGATATTGTTAAGCAGATGAGTGGTTTCTTTTGGACACTAAGTACTGCTACAAGTTAAAGAACAAAACAAAACACTACTGACTTTTGCATGTTGATCTTACATGCCGCCACTTTGCTGAATTCATTAATTAGATCTAGTAGCTTTGCTGTAGATTTTTTTGGGACTTTCCATATATGTGATCAAGTCATCTGCAAATAGTGAAAGTTTTACTTGTTCCTTTCCAATTTATATGCCTTTTATTTCTTTTTATTGCCTAATTGCTCTGGTTAGATTTCTAGCACAATGTTGATAATGGTGGTGACAGTGGGCAGCCTTGTCTTTGTCCATATCTCCAGGGAAATCTTTCAGTCTTTCACCATTGAGTATGATGTTAGCTGTGGGTTTTTAATATATGCCCTTTATCATGTTGAGGAAGTTTCCTACTATTCCTATTTTTCTAAGGGTTTCTATAAAGAAAGGATGCTAGATTTTGTCAAGTGCTTTTTCTGCATTGAGATGATCATGTGATCTTTCCCCCTTTTTTGTTGATGTGGTGCATTATATTAATTGATTTTCTTATGTTTAACCACCCTTGCATACCTGGGATAAAACCCAATTGATCATGGTTTATAATTCTTTTAATATGCTGTTGGTTTTGATTTGCTGGTATTTTGTTGAGTATGTTTGCATTTACAGTTATAAGAGAAATTGGTCTGTAATTTTCTTTTCTTGTAGTATCTTTATCTGGTTTTGGTATTAGGGTGATATTGGCCTCACAGAATGAGTTAGGTAGTGTTTCTTGCTCTTCAATTTTTTGGAAGAGTCTGAGCAGGATTGGTATTAATTCTACTTGGAACGTTTGGTAGAATTCACCCATGAAGCCAGGGGATCCTGGGTTTTTCTTTGCAGGGGGGATTTTGTGGATTGATTCAATCTGCTTACTTGTAATTGGTCTGCTGAAATCTTCTATTTCTTCTATGGTCAGTGTAGGTTGCATAAATATTTCTAGGAATTTCTCCAGTTGATCTAGGTTGTCTAATTTGTAGGCATACAGTTATTCATAGTATCCTCTTATCGTCCTTTTTATTTCTGTGGGGTCAGTAGTAATGACTCCTCTATCAATTCTGATTTTATTTATTTGCAACTTCTCTCTTTTTTTCTTTATCTAAAATCTAGCTTTTAATTCTAGCTAAGGGTTTGTCAATTTTATTGATCTTTTCAAAGAATGAGCTTTTGGTTTTCTTAAGCTCTTTTAAAATCTCAATTTCATTTATTTCTGCTATAATCTTTGTTCTTTCTTTATTTCTGCTTGCTTTGGGTTTAATTTGCTATTCCTTTTCTAGTTCCTCCAGGTGTGTGGTTAGGTCTTTGATTCTAGCTCTTTCCTCTTTTTTAATGTAAGCATCTAGAGCTATAAATTTCCCTCTCAGCACTGCCTTTGCTGCCTCCCATACGTTTTTTTTTAATTTTTATTTATTTTATATATATATATATATATATATATATATATATATATATATATATATATACATATATTTTAAGAGGTGCTTAGATTACATAAAATATTACACGGAACCCACTGGGATTCCCATGTTGCCCACCTCCCACACCTCCCACCACATCCCACACAAACATCTCCCACAGTGTGGCCCACCACC
>JAKSZT010054489.1:27925157-28319915 GCA_026826555.1 Tolypeutes matacus | reverse complement strand
CTCCTCACCAGGTGACTTGGATGAGTCCATTGAGCTGTAGGGTAGGAATTGCAGCTCCACCTAGATTTCATGCACACCTGGCACATAGGTAGGCGGGGAGGCTCCAGTCTCTGGAAGTATACCTAAGAAACTCCAGCATCACATGTAAGTTTGAATAGAAGGGACTGGTGAACCATGTGCAGGGAGGACTTATTTGAGTCTAATTCTATCACTCTCAGGAGCACAGATTCCAAACTTAGAAGTACTTGCATGAGCACTGAGACAAGAAAAGGACATAAAAGGCATCCAGATTGGAAAAGAAGAAGTAAAAATTTCATTATTTGCAGATGACATGATCCTATACATAGAAAGCCCTGAGAAATCGACAACAAGGCTTCTAGAACTTATAAAGGAGTTCAGTAATGTTGCAGGCTATAAGATCAATGCTCAAAAATCAGTAGCATTTCTATACACCAATAACCAGCAAACTGAGGAGGAAATCAGGAAAAAAATACCATTTACAATAGTAAACAAAAGAATCAAATACCTAGGAATAAATTTAACAAAAAATGTAAAGGACTTATATACAGAAAACCATACGTTTTGATATTGTTGTATTCCTGCTTTCATTTGTCTCAAGATAGTTACTGATTTCCCTTGTAGTTTCTTCTTTGACCCACTGGTTATTTGACAGTGTGTTGTTTAACTTCCATATATTAGTGGATTTTTCAGTTCTCTGCCTGTTACTGATTTCCAGCTTCATTCCACTATAGTCAGAGAAAAAGCTTTGTATAATTTCAGTCTTTTAAAATTTCTTGAGGCTTTTGAGACCCAACATGTGGTCTGTACTGGAGAACAATCCATGTGCACTTGACAAGAATATATAAACTATTGTTTTGGGGTGCAATGTTCTATATATGTCTGCATAGCTCTAGTTCATTTATCATATTATTCAAGTTTTCTCTTTCCTTATTGATCTTCTGTCTAGATGTTCTATCTATTGATGAGTAATGTATTGAAGTCTCCAACTATCATTGTAGAAGTGTCTAGTTCTCCCTTCAGTTTTGCCAGTGTTTGCCTCAGATATTTTGGGACACTGTGGCTAGGCGCATAAACATGATTGTTATTTCTTCAAAATAAACCCTTTTATTAATATATAAGACCCTTCATTGTCTTTTGTAACAGAATTTGACTGGAAGTTTATTTTGTCTGATATTGTATAGATACCCCAGCTGTTTTTCGGTTGCTATTTGCATGGAATATTTTTTTTCCTATCCTTTCACTTTCAACCTATTTGTGTCTTTGGGTCTAAGGTCTCTTGTAAACAATATATAGTTGGATCGTGCTTTTTTAAAATCCATTTTGCCATTCTGCATCTTTTGATTGATACTTTAGCATTTATTATACACTGATAAGGCAGAACTTACTTCAGCCATTTCATCCATTGTTTTTTATATCTTTTATCTTTATGTCTCTACCTTTATTGCAGCCTCTTTTTGTGTGTAGGTGATCTTTTGTGAGGTAACTGATTGATCCCTTTCTTATTTCTGTTTCTGTATCTTTTTAAAATTCTTGCTTTGTGGTTACTTTGGGTTTGTATTATACAACCTAAGTTGATAACCTGCTAGTTTGAAAAGATAACATCTTGACTTCAAAAGTACACACATTCTCTGCTCCCTCATCCTTCAGTTTCCCCACTTTAAGCTGTTTTTGTCCCATAGTCCTTCTTTATATTTTGCATATCCATTTTAAGGAAATATGATTATTTCTTATTCAATTGTATTCAGACTGTTGGTATACACTTCATGCTGTCACACAGAGTTGATGTGCTAACTCTGAAAGTCAGTTTTTCCCTCTTGCCCGGGGTTTTATTTTAGATTGGCTGTGTGCTGAGTCTCTTCAACACTTGCTCCAACTTATACTGAACCTTTAGAGCAGCCCATGTTTAGGTGATTTTCTCATGTTCTCTGCACAAGTTTCTTGCCCTGGGCATGCAGTACAACTTTTGTGATTGCCCTTTTATGTACGAATGTTTCACCTCCAGAAGATTTCCTTTCCTCTCTTTCTTCTCCAGGAGTCCAGAACAAACTCCAGGGCTGTTCTGTTTGTTTTTGTGCACATTTTCCTTCCCTGTGGCTTTGCTCAATTGTTCTCGCACACTCTGTGCTCCCTTTTCATTACAACTTTTGGTCCTGAGGCCCATCCTGTCTTACCGCAGTTCATTTTCCCCTCTTTTCCATGAAGCTTTTACTTTCAGGTTAGGGTATCCTGCCCTAGGAAGCCAGATGGGGTCAGTGTTCAAAAATGCCTGATTTTTTTCTGTTCAGGTGTTCCAGCAATTAAAGACCTGGTTGGGTATGGTCTGCCTTACCAACAGTTTCACCACAGTTCTCATTTCCTGGGGGCCCCATTGTATGTATTTGCTCGCCAACTGCTTGGGCTCTGCCCAGAGTCTACATTGCCTTGTGTCCCCTTATCTAAATGTGGGTGGGGTTCTAAATCACTGCTTTGAGTGACTCTGTGGTTCATGACTATGGTTCATGACTGGGCTATCCTGCCACCGTGCAACTCTTAAGCTGCTCAGGACCAAGTGAGAAGGGAGAGTTTTCTGAGGATGTCTTACACTATCATCTTGATGATGTCACAAGTTACCCTCAGACGATTTTCAATTTTGGCTTTATCATGTACATCTCCAGCCCCATTAACCTACCCCAGACTGCTAACAAGTCATCAACCAACATCTGCTGAAGCACCTGTATTAAAGGTTTTCCTCTAACTGCCAACTCCTTACAGCTACTTACGTTCTTCTTTATTTTGAAGAAATCGCTGAACTGTTGTAATCATCCCTTGATACTTATCCTGATGTCTAGACTAATCCCTCTCATGCACCATGCTTGTTGTACACTTGGAGATAGAATGCAAGTTTGCCAGTCTTCAAGGCTAAATGGTCCAGTGTAAGCACAAGGTAGAGTCTGTAATACTGGACCAGGTGTATGTAATCCGCCTGGAGACAGATGTCCTTAAACTTTGATCAAGTACTTATTTGGCCAGAGAACTGAACAGATCATAGCCTAGCATGCTAATCCTGCTCTAGTTTCCTCACATATTTCAAGTTTGAGCACAGGACAAGTAAGGGCCATCTTTAGGCTTTCTGTACCAAGGTACTGATCCTGGTAGCCTATTTTCATTTGCTCTTCACAACAGACCCATATCCCAAGTGAACATAGTCACTGCTCTTAATCATAGTAGCAGTGACACCTAATGGGTGTCAAGCTTCAGCTCCCCTGGAGTGGTAATGGGCCTATACTCTGGAAACCTAGTACCTTCTAATGCCAACCACAGGGGCCATTTGGGCACCTCAGCCCCTTGCAGGATGGCATTTGAATGGCCCGAGGACAGACATCAGAGGACACTGTGCAGGTCTCTAGTGAAGTGAACCTCCCATCTGCACACTACCTAGTCAGTAAGTGATCTCTGGACTTACACATCTAACATTTGATGGTGGTGGTGGTGGTGGTGGTGGTGATGGTGATGGGGGCAGTGGGAAGGCTGAGAAGAATGGAAGATTAAAGGTATTTTGATATGTAAAGACTACAATGACCATCTACTCAGTGTTACATATGGCAAAATTCATGCCAAACCAAAATAAAAGGCAGTTCAAAGTTTAGCTTTATAACAGTCATTATGTTGTGCCATTCCTCTGATGTCACTGAGAATTAGAAACAGTCCCCCACTGACAGAGGTGCTCATACTTTTGTTTGGGAACTACTGTTTTGACTGGCAAAAACCTTAAAGGTGCCTCTTCTCTGCATAGACCACAGAGGGTCTGGCAGCCTCCAGAGACCAAAGGAGAAAGCCAGCCTTCTGACCAACATAGGATGGACACAGCATTGTGTTCAGTGGCTTCCTCTAATTAAGCCCATAAGAGCTAGACTGCAGCATTTTTTGCACAAGGGGACTTCAGGATACATCAATATTTATAGCAGGATAGCAACATCTAGGCCCCACTCCACATTGTTAATATGCTCTCCAGGATGCACGCTTACAGGGCATTTTCTAATCCCCCTCTGCTTTTCCATGTTCTCTGCAAGGGACACTGACATCATCTACATTTAAAGCAGGCTGCATCTGCTGGCTGACTGTAGGCAGTGTTTTGGGGCTACCTCAAGTGGTCCAGTTAGCATCTCACTTCTGGCTGGATGTCAATTCCTGCACCTACAGAAGGTGTGTAGCTGGCATCCCAACACTGGGCACATCCCATACTGAAGTGGGATCTGAGAAAGCCTCTGCAGCAACTCCGTCCCCTCTTTCTTTTATGGCTGAGGGTGGCTTAGCATCAAAGCAGTTAAGCACAAGTTTACAAGGTGAAGAAAAAGTGGAGCTACAGCTAAATTTGCTTGGCTCCAAGTATGAGGTAATAAGGGCCAGTGACTAAACAGGACTGCATCTAAGTTTCTTCCCCACCAATAAGTAGTGATGTTGCATTGAGAGAGTCCTTGGTGACAAGACATTTCTTCCTTTTTCAAGTAGAGATGGTATCTTATTTTTTTTTAATAAATTTTTTATTTGTTTTTAAAAGATACTTAGATTATATAAACTGTTACATTAAAAAATGTAAGGGATTCCCATATGCCCCACTCCCAAACCTCCCACTTTTCCCCACATTAACAACTTCTTTCATTAGTGTGGTACATTCATTGCAATTGATGAACACATTTTGGAGCATTGCCACTAAGCATTGCCACTATTTGGGGTAGTATCCACCTTGGCTGTCTATGAGATCCTGCTGAGACGTGCAGGATCTCCTGACTCACTTTGAGGCCTCATAGCTATATACACTCATTTGTCTTTACTTTTTCTCCCTTTTATTCAAGGTCTTTTTCCAGTTGTATCACCAGCCGGTGCTTGGTAGTAAATCCCTCAGTGCCAGGGAGGCTTATCCCCAGGAGTCATGTCCTTCGTGGGGGGAAAGTAGACCATTTATATGCTAAGTTTGGCTTAGAGAAAGGCCATATTTGAGCAACAAGGAGGCTGTTAACAGGTAACTCTTAGGCACTCTACAACACTAGGCTAAGTTGCAAATTCAAGAGCAAAAGGCTCATAAGCATAGACATCAATATCAAGGGCCCATCAATTGACCATATTTCTTCACTAGTCATTGCCCCTGTACTTGGGGGATTGTTGCTGTTCCATTAGAGAATGTGGCTGAGCTCCCCAGGATGGTAATTCAATAATCTTTTGATTGTTGTGTGATTCTCTAACCACTGTGACAATGTCCATGGACATTTGAACATATTTATATACCTTATATGTATGCCCAGGTGAACTTCCTCCATGAATCCCCTATCACTGATACCCCACCCCATTGATCCTCCCCTGCCATAGTTGTAACCCTTCTGTGATCCAAAACTTCTTAAAAAACGAAGCCAAGAATATCGCCAAATTCAATTAATAAGAAAATGAAATAATAATGATAGATTTAAACATAAGAAATAAAATACATAATAATTTAGAGAAACTAAAACCAAAAAAAAAATGGGGGTATTAAAAAAATAAAAAAATATTTAAAAAATAAAATTTTTTTGATGTTTTGACTTTCATCACTGTAATATCAGTTGTCCTGTATGTACAGTGGCATTCTCTTCCATCTCTGCCCTAGTGTCTTACTTTTTTTTTATATTGTCTTCAAAGAAGTTTTAGGTCACAGTAAAGCTACATACAGAATATAAAGGACTCCCATATACCCAACATCCTCCCCCTATTCCCCCTTCCTTATTAATCTTTTTACATGTGGATGGTACATTTGTTACAACTGATGTATAAATATTGAAACATAGCTACCAACCATGGTCAATGGTTTACATTATAGTTTACATTTTAGACCATACACTTTTATAATTTTTTGACAAAATTTAACACGGCCTGTACCCATCATTACAAGATCATACAGAATACTTCCACTGCCCCCTAAATACCCCCTCTTCAATCTATTCTATTCCTCCCTCCCCTTCCCCTCAGGACCCACGGCAGCCACCAGGCTTCACTCCTATACTTGCAACAATGCTGAGGATGGATATATTAGTATGACTCCCATGTTAGGAACTACCCAAGCTCTCGAGAGATAGCCTCCCCTCTGTTTGACAACATATCGGGCCTCCCCAGCATGGGAGTGCAACCTCTTCCCACACACCATGTGGATCTCCCCCCACTGATACAGCACACCATGACAAAATGATCACTCACACATTCTCTATAGGACTGTCCCAGGTGTGACCAGGCCCAAGTGCCCGCCCCCCCCCCATTCAACACCCTAAACAAGTAACCCTTCCTTGTCATACTGCCGTAAGAGTTTTCTCAACATTGTAGTTTCACCCATGTACCCACCTATCCCCAGTGTTCACCAGCTCCCTTCCCCAACCCTCCCCTCAGTTCCATGGACCATCCAACCCATCCTCCCTGTCAAGCTTGCACTGCCCAAACCAGTAGTTTCCCTACACCCCTGTCATATCTCTTCACTGCACAACTACTCACTTCTACCTTATCATAGATTTCGCCCATATGGGCTTTGGCTCACTACCTTTTTCTCCCTGCCTATTTCCTGTAAACCTATCTTCCAGACTCTAGCTCTCTGAGTTGCCTTGATTTGCTTAATTCATATCAGAGAGGTCATGTAATATTTATCCTTCAATGCCTGCTTGCTTTACTCAACATAGGTCCTCAAGATTCATCCATGTTATCCCATGTGTTAGTACTGTATTCCTTCTTACAGCTGAGTAATATTCATTGTATGTTATACCACATTTTGTTTATCCATTCTTCTGTTGATGGGTTGATTCCAACTTTTGGCAATAGTGAATAATGCTGCTGTGAACACTGGTATGCATATATCTGTTTGTGTCCTTGCTTTCAGTTCTTCTTGGTATTTACCCAGCAGTGGAATTGCTGGGTCATATGGCAGTTCTATAGTTAGATTTTGAGGAACTGCCAAACTGTCCTCCACAATGACTGGACCATTCTACATTCCCACCAGCAATGGATGAAGGTTCCCATTCCTCCACATCCTTTCCAACACTTGTAGTCCTCTATTTTTTTTATGGCCACCAGTCTAATGAGTATAAAATGGTATCTCATTGTAGTTTTGATTTGCATTTCCCTAATAACTAGTGATGTTGAGTATCTTTTCATGTGCTTTTTAGCCATTTGTATTTCTTCGTTGGAGAAGTGTCTGTTCAAGTCACTTGCCCATTTTTTAAATGGGTTGTTTGTCTTTTTATTTTTGAGAAATAGGATTCCTTTACATATGCTGGATATTAGGCTCCTATCAGATATATGGTTACCAAACATTTTCTCCCATTGGGTAGGCTGTCTTTTCACTTTCTTGACAAACTTTTTTGAGGTGCAAAACGTTTTAATTTTGAGGAGGTCCCATTTATATAATTTTT
The DNA here is from genome assembly GCA_026826555.1 of Tolypeutes matacus. Taxonomy (NCBI): domain Eukaryota; kingdom Metazoa; phylum Chordata; class Mammalia; order Cingulata; family Chlamyphoridae; genus Tolypeutes; species Tolypeutes matacus. The sequence goes on along the minus strand of JAKSZT010054489.1, from coordinate 28,312,494 downwards.
CTTTTGCTGCTCATGCTTTGGGTGTGAAGTTCATGAAGCCATTTCCTATTACAAGGTTCTGTAGATACTTCGCTACATTATCTTCCAAGGTCTTTATGGTCTTGGCTCTTATGTTTAGATCTTTGATCCATCTTGAGTTGATTTTTGTATAAGATGTGAGATGGTGTTCCTCTCTCATTCGTTGTTTGGCTTTGGTATTAGGGTAATGTTGGCATCATAGAATGAGTCAGGCATTGTTCACCATTTGTTGAAGAGGCCATTCTCTCCCAATTGAGTGGGCTTGGTGGCCTTGTCAAATAACAGATGACTATATATGTGAGGATATATATCAGAACTCTCAATTTGGTTCCATTAGTCAGTATGTCTATCTTAGCGCCAATACCATGCAGTTTTGACCACGGTAGCTTTGTAGTATGTTTTAAAGTCTGGTAGTGTGGTTCTTCCAATTTCATTTTTCTTTTTCAATATGTCTTGGGCTATTCGGGGCCTCTTGCCCTTCCAAATAAATTTCATGGTTAGTTTTTCCAATTCAGTAAAAAATGCTGTGTTTATTTTTATTGGGATTGCATTAAAGCTGTATATTAGTTTGGGTAGATAGACATCTTAATGATATTTAGTCTTCCTATCCATGAACAGGGAATATTCTTCCATTTATTTAAGTCTTCTTTGATTTCCTTTAACAGTGCTGTGTAGGTTTCTGTGCATAAGTCATTTATATCTTCAGTTAAATTTATTCCTAGGTATTTGATTTTTTTAGTTACTATTGTAAATGGTATTTTTTTCTTGATTTCCTCCTCAGATTGTTCATTATTGGTGTACAGAAATGACTGATTTTTGTGCATTAATCTCATAACCTGCAACTTTACTGAACTCATTTATTAGTTCTAGAAGCTTTGTTGTAGATTTCTCAGGGTTTTCTATGTATAGGATCATATCATCTGCAAATAGTGAAATTTTTACTTCTTGTCCAATTTGGATGCCTTTTATATCTTTTTTTGCCTCAGTGCTCAAGCAAGTACTTCTAAGACAATATTAAATAGGAGTGGTGATAGTGGGCATCCTTGTCTTGTTCCCGATCTTAAAAGAATAGCTTTTAGGTCTCACCATTGTATATGATGTTAGCTGTGGGTTTTTCATATATGCCCTTTATCATGTTCAGAAAGTTTCCTTCTATTCATATCTTTTGCAGTGTTTTTATCAGGAAAAGGGTGCTGTATTTGGTCAAATGCTTTTTCTACATCTCTAGAGATGATCATGTGGTTTTTTTCTTCTGGTTTATTTATGTAGTGGATTACATTCATTGATTTTCTTATGTTGAACCATCCTTGCTTACTCTGGATGAAACCCACTTGGTCATGGTGTATAATTTGTTTGATGTATTGTTGAATATGATTAGCAAGTATTTTGTTGAGGATTTTAGCATCTAGGTTCATTAGAGAGATTGTTCTGTAATTTTCCTTTCTTGTGGCGTCTTTGGTTGGCTTTGATATTAGGGTAATGTTGGCATCACAGAATGAGATAGGCATTTTCTTTTTACTTCTGTTTTTTTGGAAAAGATTAAAGAGGACTGGTGTTTGTTCTTTCCAGAATGTTTGGTAGAATTCATTTGTGAAGCTGTTTGGTCCTGGGCTTTTCTTAGTTGGAAGGTTTTTGATGACTGATTCTATCTCTTTACTTGTGATTGGTCTGTTGAGTTCATCAATTTCTTCTTTTGTCAATGTAGGCTGCTTGTGTGTATCTAGGAATTTTTCCATTTCCTCTAAATTATCCTTCTTGTTGGCATATAATTTTTCGAAGTATCCTCTTATGATACTGTTTCTGTGGGGTTGGTAGTGATATCCCTACCTCATTTTTTATTTTGTGTTTTTGCATCTTCTCTTTTTCTTTGTTAGTCTAACTAAGGGTTTGTCAATTTTATTGATCTTCTCGAAGAACCAGCTTTTGGTTTTGTTTATTTTTTCTGTGCTTTCTTGTTTTCTATTTCATTTAGTTCTGTTCTAATCTTTTTTATGTCCTTCTTTCTACTTCCTTTGGGGCTAGTTTGTTATTCTTTTTCTAATTACTCCAGGTGTGCAGTTAGGTCTTCAAATTTAACTCTTTCTTCTTTTTTGATATATGCATTTATGGCTATGAATTTCCCTCTCAGTACAGTTTTTGCTGTATCCCATTGGTTTTGATATGTTATGTTGTCATTTTCATTCGTTTCAAGTTAGTTACTGATTTCTTTTAAAACTTCTTCCTTGACCTACTGTTTGTCTAAGAGTGTGTTGTTTAACTTCCATATCTTTGTGCCTAATCTTGTTTTCTGGCCCTTACTGATTACCAGCTTCATTCCATTGTGGTCAGAGAAATTACTTTGTATAATTTCAGTCTTACTGAATTCATTGAGAATTTTTCTGTTGCCTAGCATGTGATCCATCTTGGAGAATGATCCATGTGCACTCGAGAAGAATGTATATCCTGCTGTACTGAGATGGTATCTTCTGTTTACCTCATATGAGTGGGAGGAGGAGGAGGCAGAAGTGTGGAATTGTCACTACGAAGGACTGTGGGACTGAGACCAAGTCATTTCCCACTGGTGACACCGAGAGTGACTAGAGAAGCATCAGAATTGATAAGTGACACTGAATACACTGAAACCCTGTCAGGCTAAGGAGGGATAAAAACAAGACTTTGGTTCACCTAAGTGGAGTTATGACACACCAAGTCTTAATGGTAGAATGACCTTTGCTAAACTTACAGAACACTCAAGTTCTGCCATTCATGTTTGCTAACAGCCTGGCACCCAGACAGGGCTCAAGTACCAGGAGGCAAAGTCACAGTCACAGGGTTTCTGAGCAGCCAACTACAGCCACTGATGACCTCTTGCTTCTTAAGAACTTTTATACAGGGATATTTAGACTGATCGAATTATTAAAGAGGTCTAAGAACAAAGGCCTTTGTTTTAGTTATTCTCTGCCCAGAAAAGGAATCAGCATCCCAAATTTCAGGCAAAGCTGGTGGCAAGATCCTGGTCCATCTCAATTCTGCTGGGCATGTGCCTTAGACTAAGGTTGTAGATAAAGTGACTGAAGTACTGGCCCAGAAGAGGACTGGGTTGGGTTTCCTTGACCATCACCAGTTCAGATTTGAGTGAGGCTTCTACACTGACCATTCACAGAAACCTCCCCAACCCCAAGAGGTGTCAACAAAATACCCTCCAGGGGCCCTGGATGGCAGTTGCTGCCCCTATCATGCAGGAGTGGAAAATTCCATAGCTAAGGAATATTCTGCATCTCACCATTTAGGGTCTCAGGTAATCTCTTTAATACCTCTGGGCTAGCTTCCCTTCAGTGAGACAACTCTACCAGCATCACATCAGCCCCCTCTCCTGCTTTCAGGCAGGGCCCATCTTCTTCTGCACAAGACCCCTTTGCCCCACATCTCTCATCTTCTGGTTCATATGCTCGGTGGTGGCTCTGCCTCTGGCCTGCCCCACACTGCATTGGTTGTCATGATGACCTGGGGTTTTTTGAGACCTTAGTCTATCATCCCCTCCAAGGCTTGGCCAGTTAGGGGACCAGCCAGCCCCTTCAGTTCCTCACCTCAGCTCTATGAGCTAAGGAGGTGCTGTTCCCAATATCCTCTCCTGAAGAAGAGAGAAGACCTCAAAGTAAAGTGGGGTCCCTTGAGGACAGGGGAGGCTTCAGACAGAGCAGGTGAGAACTAGCCAGAAGCTTCCAACAGGCTTTTATTGGCTACAGTCTCCTTAGCCTTTACTAGGATGAAAAGGAGAGAAAGAAAGAAGCCTGAGACTCCTTAGGAAAAAAAGATCAGAAGAAGGGAGCCAACCCTGCAAGTGGAAAAACAAATACATGACAACCCCGCTGTCCTGACCCAAGAGCCACTCCCAGCAGTACCTCAGAACTAGCAGAGCCTGGACCAGCCCTGGGCCCTGGGACAACGCTCCAGGACAGCCAGCTCTAGCCATGTCCACCCTGATGAGAAGGGAGGCCGTGCCCTCCTCTTTATATTCCTTCCTTCCTCACCCCTTCCCAGTTACCTGGAGCGCCTTCCAGCTGGGCCCGTTCCCGGCCATCAGCCTCCTGTTTCCTGGGTTGACAAGGAGCTCAGTGAGCACATGCAGTGAGCATGGCCCTGCAAGGTGGAGCCGCACAGCGGCTCACTCGGAGGAAGAGAGCTATCCAGGGGAGAGCCTCGCTGGCCATCAGGGGCAGCCCCACGAGGGCTTTCAGGCAGAGTGACCTGGGGGCGCTTACGTCCTGGCAAAGCCAGGAGGAGGGTGCCTTCCCCAGGGGTAAGAGCCGAAACCCAAGGGGACAGGCACGCAGGACGGCCGAGGGTCTGCAGCGTTGGATGGGCATTGTCAGGTAACACTGCATTATCTCATCTCTCTGGGGTTTCTCTAAACGCCTGAGCTTTCAAAACTACCTGACACAGCCCTAATTCTGCCTACTTAAAGATAGTAAACTCTTCCTCTTACTCCCTGAAATTCAAATTATTCCTATTTTTGGTAGGAAGTCTAAGAGATTTGTGAGACTTGTTAAATCTGTATCTCTGAGTGCTGATTAAAAATAACTCACCAACTGTAACCATGGGGATTATTTTTTAAAAGTTTGTTTCCCCTCTACTTGAGGAGGAGTTAAATGGCAGGTTTTCACTTTAGAATTCTGGCAGCCCAAGACAGCACTTCCATGCGTAAGGGTTCTACACAGCAATGCAAGGGGCTCGAGATAAGAATTTGGATTTGAACTCTAAAATGTTTGTGGGTTTGTTTACTTAATGTTATTTGTCCTCATGACTGGGAAATCTGGTGAGCTCAGTACAATTAATGAAAACAATTTTTGTTTCATTTGACAGCTTTGTGTTAAATCAAAGCACTTTAAAATGTATCTGAAAAATTCACTTGTATTGATAAATGTGTTGATCTTAGCAAGCTAACTTTAAACTTACTAAAGACATTTTTATAGTGTCTATGTGTACATTGAGAAAAGATATTTCAGTATAAACAGTAAAAAGTGTTGGTATACCTTTAGCCTATACCCCAAGGGCCTTTAACGAGCATTTGAAGTAACTTTAAGGACATGCCATGCTCTAGAGGTGACTGACTCCTAAGCCCTTCCTATACCCTCACCTGTTTCAAAAGGACATTAGAGATCATTTCTCTTGGCAGGACTGAGCGCTCCCAAGCCATGTGGCAGGCTGGTAAGGAGCGAACAGTCTAGAACCCAGCAACCACCAGGGCGTGGCTTTCCCCCAGGAAGGGTCTCTAGAGCCCCACGTGGGCCTGGGCCTTCCTTCCCACCCCCTGCTTTCACGGGGGACTCCAGTCCCCCAAAGAGAGGGTCTGGCTGGTTCTGCGTTTGCCCCAGAGGGAAACTTGCCGTGTTTATGGAATGCTTGAGGACAGAGTGTAGGGACTTCTCTGAACTTAGAAAAATAGAGTATATGGCCATTCGGGTGTGACGCTAAAGAGCACTGCCCATTTGTCAGAGCGGAGTCTAAGAGTTGCCTTCCATGTGGTCTCTCCAGAGTAACATAACATGGGAGAGGAGAACATACCTTCCTCCTGTCTCTAAATGCCTGACAGGCCTGATTTTAAAAGCAAAACATTGTTAACAACACAAAAGCTGACAGTTGTTGAGCGGTCAAATTGTCTTAAGTCATTGTGAAATAAATAGCATTTTATATATTTTTAAAGTCCTAAATAAATTTTTTTTTGCCCTGCATTCAGATGAGTTGGCTGTACCCATCTGCAAAGGAGATATTTGCTGCAAATGGTTCTATTTTTTATTTTTTTATTTTTTTATTTTTTATTTTGGTTAAAAAAATCAAAATACATACCAATATTTGTAAAATGAAGTATAAATATATATGCATATATGTGCATTTGCTTACTTATTTATATATATATATGCAAATGGTTCTTAATCCCCCACAGAAAGGGTGACTCTGCCAACATTCACAGAATGAAAGAACGGGAGGGGGAGGGACTCTACTTATAATCTCAAATCAGGCATCGCTTCCTATTTATACATTTATTCTACACATTTGGTGAGCACCTCTTAGGTACCAGGAAATGATATAGCTGCTCTGAACAGCAGTACATAAAGTAAACAGAAAATGTCTGTGTTTACAGAACTTACATTTTAGTGGCGGGAGGAAGGCAGTAAGCAAATGGTAGATTTTCTTGATGGTGACAGCACTGTGGAGATAAAGCAGAGCAGGACAGCAGGTGGTGTGGGATGCAGCTTTAAATAGGGCAAAAGGTGGCATTAAGCAAAGGCTTGGCGAAGGTAAAGGACTGAGTCCTATGTCTATTTAGGGGAGAATAACTTACTCTGGGAACTGGATGTGCAATGGGCCTCAGAATGGGCTGTACTTGGTTTGTTCCAGAAACAGCTATGAGACCAGAGTTTCTGGGGGGTAGTGAGTGAAGTGCAGGGTATTGGGGAACAGGCAGGAGAGGCAACTGTGGGGCCAGGTCACGAGGGCCCTTGAAAGTCATTATCCAGTCTTTGGCTCTTCCCTTATGGGATAGTGAAGCCTGAAAGTTCTGAGAAACACAATCCGACCTATTTTTAAAGAATACACAAGAACAGCGGTTTTCCAAGTGTATGTGGTCCCTGGACCAGAAGACTCGGCTTCACCTGGAATTTATAGAAAGGCTCATTCACGGTCCCCACCCTAGACCTAAGGAATCAGGAACTGCAGCAATCTGTGTTTCAACAAGCCCTTAGGGAGGAGATCAAACACAGTATGTCCAGTAACATCTGAATTTTAGACAAACAATGAATACTTTTTTCAGTATACGTATGTCCCATGCAATACTGTGGGCTAATACTAAAAATTATTCACTGTTCATCTGAAATTCAAATTTAACTGGGCCTCTTGTATTTTCATTTGCTGAACTTGGCAACCAGACCTCCAGGTGATTCTGATGCACACTGAAGTTTAAGAACCACTGCACTAGAAGCTGTGGGTGCCCCACCCAGATGCCCTTCACCTGGGCAGACAGCATCCCCCACCTGCTGTGACTGTTGACTGTATGGTTCTCAACTGCACCCCTTCTCTGGAAAATCACCCTCAGTTGACCAGAACCACCATTGGTATATGATGGGGGATGCAAAAGGCCAGATCTCTTGGCTCAAGGGGCGACGACTCAGCTGTAAGGTTTGTGCTTCAGAGCCCTCCCTGCTGCGGACCTAGCCAAGGCCAGGCTTTACTGGAGACCCCACCCTTGCTCTGATTTTCCTCCTTCCATATGCTGCTCCCCACACGCCCTGATTTTTTTCCTGAGAGCACTCCCTAAATAAATCACATGTATCCACATGCTTGTCTGGGGCTCTACTTCTAGGGAACCTGACCTAAGACAAAAGGTCCCTTTGCTGTTCTGAGGACAGACTCTTGAGGCAAGCACAGAAACAGAGAGATAAATAAGCATTTTATTGCAAAAATCTAGTGGCTTGGTCAGGGTGGTGACAGTGGCGGTGTTGGCTTTTAGACAAGTTTGAAGATGGAGCCAGCTGGATCTGCTGGTGAGTTTGGATGAGATGTGAAAGAAGAGGGTTAAGGACGGTTCCAGGGGTTCTGCCATTTACCGAGATGGGTAAGACAAGGAAAGGAGCAGGTTTCCTAGGGGAAAGATCAGGGCTGGGCTTCTGAACCGTGAAATTTCACCTGCCTTTTAGCCACCCAAGCAGCTGTGCTGAGGATTCAGCTGGGCGTCAATCTGCAGCTTGGGGTAGAGTCTGCTGTGGAGAGGAAGTGTAGCGCTCTCAGGATGCAGGCAGCAGTTAAAGCCATGTTGTGGGCTGGGACCACCTATGGAGGGGTGCAGACAGACAAGGGCAAAATTGCTCCCTGTCTTTCTTTTAAGAATGAAGACGTTATGGACAGATGAAAGGGAACTGAGAAGGAGCTGTCGGTGAGGTAGGCGGAAACCCAAAAATGTAGGTCGTTGTGCTGGAAGGCAGGAGGAGAAATCCTTGCTCTGATGGAAAGAAAGAAGTCTTTGGTTAGCTGGTTTCTTTGTGTGTGGAGATAATGCTTGTTGAAGTCTATAACTCCATGAGACACACCAAGATGCCCCCATGTTCCTCCATACTCACATACGCACATAGAGACAGGCAGAGGACCACGGCCACGGCCACCACCACCTCCTTAGATGGCAGTGGGGGAGGATGGGTTGGGGGAGGGAGGCTAAAAGGAAAGGAGAAAGGAGTCAGTCTAATTGTAAAAGATGGGTTATGAGGCTTGACTTGAAAACTTCAGGCATGAGTGACAAAGGAAACCGAAACTGTAAAATGAGCTCCTTCGTTACTCTCGGGTTGTGCTTGTGATGCTTCCCCTCTTCCTGCCTTGGCATAGTAAAGTTTTCTAAAATGTCCCATCCTGTCTCAAGGGATAGGCACTTCATCTTCTCTCAGGCAGAAAGTTCTTAGGGGTGAGAGACAGAATAATGCCCCTCCCACCTCTGAGGGATCCACATCCTCATCCATTTCCTCACCTTTTCCAGCTCTCGGGGGCCACCTGCATCCACTGCCTCCTGGCCCCTCTCTCTGCCCTAGGCCCCCAAATCTGTAGGTGTTTTACCCTACAGGGCAAAAAGGCCTGTGGATATGTAATCAAGGTAAGGATCCTCAGGCAGGGGATTATCCGTCATTATCTGCGGGGTGGGGGGACAGCAATATGAACACAGGCAGGAGGCCTGGCATCAGAGGAAAGGAGTTGTGATGATGGAAAGGAAGTTCAGAGAGGGAGGGGGCTGCTGAAGCTGCTATGCTGCCAGCTCTGAAGACAGAGGGTGGGGCCACAAGCCAAGGAACGCAGGCAGCCTCCAGGAGCCAGGCAAGGCAACAAAACAGTCTCCCCTAGAGCCTCCAGAGGGAACCGGCCCTGCCAGCGCCTTGAGTTTAGTCAAGGGAAACCCACTTGGCCTTCTGGCCTTCAGAGCTGTAAGCTGTACCTGTGTTGTATTCAGCCACTAAGTGTGGCATTTTGTTACAGCAGCCATGGGAAGCTGATATAGGGGGAACAAGACCTCATAGAGTGTGGGTCCCTCTGAGGGAAGAATGAAATTCAAGGGCACAGATTTGGGGCACTTGATCTGCACCTTGCTCTGCTCCCTAGAGGCTTTGTCAAGGTAAAGCTCTCTACACTCTCTTTAAATCAGGGGCTCTTAATCCTTTTTTCTTCCATGGACCCCTCTGCCAGTCAGGTGAAAACCACAGACCCCTTCTCAGAATGTAGCAGCGGATAGGTTTATGACACTCAACATCAGAGGTCCGAGAAAATAAAGACAATAAGTTGATTTTTTTTCAATTCAAGCTCACGGACCCCTTGAAGGTGAAGAACCCCTGTCTTAAATCATAGAGGCTGCATCTTCCAGACAGGTGGACGGTTACCAGCAGCCCCAGTTGGACCCAGAAGATCCCTGGACTTTCCAGTTTTATGGTGTTTTGTTCCCTTCTGGAAAGAGTGTGCTCACTGATTTGCTATGTTGTCTTAACAGGTTGATGTTCAGTCTCTGAGTGGGCACCACTGGGTGGTGGTTTGTTTGTTCCCTGTGCTTCTAACATAATTTATTTCTGCTTCAGTTATTACAAAGTTGAACCATTTCACCTCTAAAGAATTCATCCTTAGAAAAATGGCCAGAATACTAATTATCACCAATATATGAGAAGCGTTTTCTGCAAAATAATCCAAGAGGACTTGGGCTTCATTAACACATTATGTCCTCAAGTTTCCTACACTTCCATAACACAGAGAAGAATGTTTTAAAGGACAAGCCTGCTTTCTCACCATTATGTGACAACAGTGATAAAGGATCCTAGATTTGGAGTCTAGTGTGGGTTGGCACCATGGAGGCCTGGTCTAATGGAAAGGAAAATAAGACTTGGGGATCAAGAAGATCTGGGCAAGAATTCTACATCCTCAATGCTTCCTGGTTTGTAGTCCATGTATGTTTAAGTTGCCTGTGCCTCAGTTTTTCTCATCTGTAAACCAATACTACTAGATCTCAAAACGCTGCCCCCTCCCATGTCAGTCAGATCTCCATTCAAGAGAGACCTACGAAGGGGATGTATTAGCGTCAGTCTCCAGCTTCCACACATTTGGGATCTGCTATAATTTTTACAGTGAAACTGTGCTCCCCCCTGGCTATTCCTAGCCAGTGACTGAGCACAGGGAGGATATCAGAGATGGACTCCTCCAGTGGGAAATCTTTGCTCTGGGCACCTAGCTGGCTTTGCTGAGATTTTCAAGATTCTCGGCAGTCGCTTTCTACCAAATACCCCTTCCTGCCCTCTCTCCTTTCACAGAAGTCAGACCTGCAATGCAGTCTGAGAGCTCTCTACACCTATCAGGCCCCTCCCCCCATTACTGTTCACAGGCATTTCCCCAATGTGTCTCTCACATGCCCAATTCATTCTTAGTGTCTGCTTCCTGAAGGATCCAAACGGTCCCAGCCAGATACAGAGAAAGAGCCTATTTCATTGGTGTACAAATCAGGAAACAGAGCAGCACAAGATCAAGAGAGAACTGTTAATGGTGCCTGAAAAGTCCTCTGTATTCTCTTGCATTTCTACTGCCACCCAAGGTGAACCACCATCCTGACTTTTAACAGCATCAGCTTGAAACCAAAGCCTCAGAAAGGTACCACAAGAAAGGAAAATTAGAGGCTACTGGAGCTCATGAAAAGAAATGCAGAGAGTCTTAACAAATATTAGCAAATTGCATGCAGCAACAGAGCCACTTACACCCAATGATACACCGGGGGCTTGGTGTCTCCTGGAACAGTGGACTTCAAGCACTTTCTCACCAAGGATTATTTCTTTCTCCTCCTGATTTTACAGTCCACTCATCTGGATATTTAGGTTAATAGGTATCCATGATTAGTACATTAGCTTCTTGATATGTCAACTTGGCTAGGCTGAACAAACCAGTTATTCAATAAAACTCCAATCAAGATGTTGCTGAGAAGAGATTTTACAGATGTAGTTAAAGTTCCTAATCAGCTGACTTTAAATTAGGGCATTATCCTGAGTGGGATAATCAGTTGGAAGCCTTAAAAGAAAGTTCCGCCTTTCCTGGGGCATCTGTGGACAACATGCCTGTGTGGTTCCAGCCTGTTGGTAATCTTCCCTTCCTGTTGGCACTCCAGACTTCAGACTTGCTTAGCTAGCCCTCATAACTGTGTAAGCCAACCCTTTGTCATAAATCCATCTCAGTCTCTCTCTCCCTAGCCTCTCTTTCTCTCTGCACACACACATACACACACATAGACATACACATGAACACACATATGTATATCCTACTGATTCTTCTTCTCTGATTGAACACTGACTGATAGGATTCTCTGTTGCCAAGGCAATTATTTTACTTGTAATTTTCCAAAAACCTTTGGGCAGGTGCTTTTATTTTAGATGACATTATACTTTGACTTGCTGGCTTAACAATGTGGAATTGATGAAAGAACTAGCAGTCAGGAGACAGAAGTTTCCAGCCCCCCAATTTAACCAATTAGATGTATGATCACAGCCAAATCACTTAAACTCTCTGGGACTCTTTGCTCATGGACAGCATGACAGTGGTGACTGAGATGTTCTCAAGAGGGTCTCTCCAGCCCCAACATTCCCATGGGCTTCATCATTTCTGGACAGAGCCAGTGAAAGGACAGTGGTGGGAAAGGAGATGCAGTTTTGCAAAAATCACTTGGCTCAGTTCGTGGCTGCTCTTTTGTTCAATGCCTCTTCCATTCCTCATGTCATTTTGGACTTTTGGCTTTTTGCCCAGGCATGAAAAGTATTCTACAAAAGATGAAAATAATAGAGGCCAGTTTGAGGGTGGTCAACCGCATGCTAGTGGATGGTGATAATTGATACAATCGATGACTGAGCTAGAGATCTTACTATTTCATACTTTGGATTCACTTCACTTGCTCAGAGGCTTCCTAACATGAATAATAGCCCTTTTACAGTTTGAGTCTAACGTACCTGGCAATAGAAACTGCCTAAATAGCCTTAGGGATGATTTAAAGGACAAAACAGAATATTTTGACTTGAGGTGGTGACCCAAGAAGTTGACAGGCATGACACCTTCCTCAACCATTCCACATTCCAGCCCTGCCCAACTACGTGGATTTCCAGAAACGTTTTCCCATCTGCAAGCAGGTTCAAGCAGTTCCTTCTGGCAGGATAAGCCTTCCTTCTAACCTATCAACTGTGACTTTGCACAAGTAACCTAAAGTCTCCGGGCCTCAGCTTTCTCATCTGTAAGCGACGGGGCTAGGCTAGATAATTTCCATGGCCCTTTGGGTCCAGCTGGGAAATTCTATGAGTATGAAGTTTCATAATCACACATGAGCAAGGGCCGGCATCACCATTCTTTGTAAAATAGAAAACAGAGTAATGAGAAAACTGCCTTGGCTCATTATTTGAAAAATGAAGGACTGAAAAAATTGATGTTTGCTCAAGACAAAAATAAGCTTGGATGCAGTGTTTGTAAAGGGTACCCTTCATGAAATTGTGAGTTTTTCAATGGGAAGAAGCTACGTGGTCTTGGGGTTGCTGCTTGATTTGAGGCATGGAGGTTATTTATAGCCCAAGCCAAGACTCAGAACACAAGTGAGACAGAGTGGCCAGCAACTGGCATGTTCCATGTACATTGTTACATTCTAACATTCCTCTCCCCAACTCTTGCAGAGATGGCCACTCTGTTCTTTCTCCTTGCCATCTGGGTCAACCTGCTCTCCCCCACCCTGACTCTCCATCCCCACTGATATACCCTTTGTCCTACTGGCTCATGTTCTTCTTTTTCAGGCCAAGGGAATGTTGCCTTTGGCCAAGAGCCCCAAAAGTAATGGCATAGGGAGTAAAATTCCAGCTGACATATACATGGACTTAGATTCAATGGACATTTTTCACATGCCTCCTGGGTGCCGGCCACTTGCTGGTGCTTTTAAATACACTGTCCACAGCAACTCTGTGGTAGAGTGCAGCAGGCTCAACAGTGGCCCACAAAATGACATGGCCACATCCTAATCTCCAGAAGCTGTGAACATGACATTCTTTGGAAAAACGGTCTTTGCAGATGTAACTAAGTTAAGGATCTTGAGATGAGATCATCCTGGATTATCCAGGAGGGCCCTAAATCTAATGACAAATGTCATAAGAATGAGGCAAAGGGAGATTTAACACACAGAGAAGAGGCGGAGGCAATGTGACCATGGTGGCAGAGACGGGAGTGATGCAGCCACAAACCAAGGAACACCCGGACGCACCAGAAACTGGAAGAAGCAAAGAATGTATTGTTCCCTAGAGCCTCCAGAGGGAAAGCAGCTCTGCCAACACCTTGATTCTAGACTTTTGGCCACCAGAACTGCAAGAGGAGACATTTCTGCTCTTTGAAGCCACCTAGTTTGTGGCAATTTGTTACAGCAGCCCTAGGAAACTACTACACACAGGCATCCTTCAACAGGGTCAGCCAAGAACATTTGATGTCACTGGGGTCAACGGTTTCCTAATATTCATATGAAATGTGACCTCTTGAAAATCCCTCTTCTTCCTTTCTAATGGAAACCTGACTTTCTCTGAGTGTCCCTCCCTCTTCTAAGCAGTGACATGCCTCAGGGAAAGATGACCCCACTCCAGCTTCTGGAGGTACATTCATTCTTCCTGAATGAACATATGGTTACACCCTGGAGGATGAGTTATTAGGTAAAGTCTGATGGAGACTTCTGGGAAAATATTGTTTGATCCTAAGAGAGAACCACAAGGTGACACTCTCTTTCCACAAGACCATATTTGAAACTTGAAAGTACTAAAGCAATCTTCCTTCCAGCCTGATGATGAAATCAAAATGGAAAGATAAAAAAATAAAATAAAAACATTGGTCCTTGCTGATATCTTTAAGGTTCTGAAACCTAGATTACCTCTGGAATTAACATTAAGTAAGTTGATAAATTTCCTTATTTTTATGCCATTTTGACTTGGGAGTCCTTCACTGGCAGCCAGAATCTCACGACTAGCTGAAGGCTCCCCAGTGGTCACCTGTCTCCTGTTCTGCTGCTGAAGTGCCTCCAAGGATCATGAAGGCTCCAAGTAGTATAGCTTGAAATCATGGATAGAGTAAAACTCTTCTTTAAAGACGTAACAAGACAGAAAACAATTTATTCCCTAGGTCCTGAGAACTGTGTAAGTTGTCCAGCCATATTCTGGTTTGATTTGGTTTACTCTGAGGACAGTTCCTATCTCCATATTCTATGACATAGCATTGTTTGAGGCTAGGTACCAGGAATTGTACAGCGACATTTCATCCTTACAAGAGTCCCTCAAGGCATTAGCCATTTCACACATGAGAAGATTTAGGCTCAGAACTGAAGGACCTTGCACAAGTTCACATAGTTAATAACTTGTTCGTTCAGATTCAAGCCTGCATCTTTCAGATTCCTAAGGATGTCTGATAATTAACTGAATTAAATAAGACCTGTACTCTTCACTTTTACGTCAGATGTTTGCAATTTATCAAATGTTTTTATCTTTCTGAGTTTTACTTTAAAGGAAAACATTTCAAAAGAATTGAAAGATTTTGATAAGGTGCAGTATTCTGCTAAAATAAATAAATGAAGACTAACTTATTACCTAATTCAGTTATCTTGAAACAAAATAGTGGCCAAAAGTTTTCAAAAAGGATATCTAATGAGGAAAAGGGCAGCGTCCTGGAAATAGCTCGGACTTGGTTCTGGCTCAGTCATTAACTAGAGTGTTTCCTGGAGAAACTGAGGCTCTGTAAGTGTTAGTTTTCTCAGCTACAGAGTGGATTGGTTTTCCCCAGCAATGCTCTGGGGATCAGCTGTGATAATGCATGCAAACGTGCTTCACGGACCATGTTACACCATGTTAAGGGCTCTGAGCTCTCCAGCAGCCAGGGACTGGTCAGGAGAAACCGTGCAAGTTATCTGAAGCCAATGAATTCAAAATAAAGACTGTTAACTCGGTTTCGGGTTAACTAGTAAACAAAAGGATAAATAGGGAACTCTTGTGTATTACCGAGGCAGCACTGCAGGGCTCAGAGAGCAACTGGAAGAATGACAGACATCAAAACTTACAAGATTAGGGGGGCGGATGTGGCTCAAATGGTTGGGTGTCCGTCTGCCATATGGAGGGACCTGGGTTCGATCCCTGGGACCTCCCGGTAAAATAAAAATATATATATATAGAAGGCGCATGGGCTGCCAGGCTCTGTGTGCCGGTGAGCCGCCAGGCCCCGGGAGCCATGCAGCAGGATGATGACCTAACAGGGAGAGACAAGACTAGATGCTCCGAAAGCTCTGGAAGCCAGGAGCTGAGGTGGCGCAGGCGGCAGAATGCCTCTCTCCTACATCAGAGGTCTCCAGGATCGAATCCTGGTGAAGACTGGAGGAGGAGGATGAGAAGAGATGGCAGGAAACAGACGCAGAGAATTGCTCAGTGAATGGACACAAAACAGCAAATGGGGAAGGGGGGGGTTTAAAATGGATAAAGTAAATAGATAAATCTTTAAAACTTACAAGATTAGAGAAGGGGCCGTAGAGCTGAAACCCACACGAGGAGGGGGCGTTGCGCCAAGACTGGGCCCTATGGAATAACTCCAGACTGGATCCTGCCCAGGAACAAGAAACGGCCCGGAAGTGCACGGGCGCAAACAGGCAGGGGCGTCGGGCCTGCCTGCTCCAGCCCCCCTGTCTCGGTGCAGAGCCCCTCACTGCAGAACTCAGCCCGGAACCAGCTGGCAGAGCAGAGAGGTGGTTTGCGGCGCCAGCCCCAGAGTCAGAGAACAGAGCAGCGAAGGGGGGGGGGGACCGGGACGCCGTGCTTGAGAGTTGGCACCTGGTCCTCCTTCCTCATTCCTACAGACCCTTGCAAAGTAGCTATGGGCATTTCCGTTTATGTCTTAAATAACTGTAGCTGGGAGACATTAAACTTTCCCAGATTTCAGCGAGAACGTTCCAGAACCAGGCTTATAACCCAGGCCTATATGACTCTGAAACATTCTCCTAGGGTTAGCTTCCTACTCATTTTACTTTATAATCAGCTACGACATTCGATAATATCTATCGCTGGCCTACATGCCAGGCACCAGGGGATGGAATGGGGATAAGGTAGTGAATAAATTATAATCCTTCTTCTCCCAGAATTTATAGTCTAAAGGGTTACCAACATATATAGAGACACAATATTAAAGGTATTAGTTTCACAATTTTAATGGAATTTAATAAAATTTTGACAGTGTGCATAGCAAATAAAAGTTGCAATATTTTGCAGTGAGAGAACTTTAGAACCAAATATTGATGGGCCCTGAATTCTGAGTTTTCAACAGACTTCTCTATTATTTCCTGCATTCCTTGATTCTCTCTTTTTTTTTTTTTTCTAGCTTGCTCAACATTTGACTTACTTAGGTTTACACTCTTTTCCTGTTTCTAAATGCACACTTTTTTTTTTCTGTTTTGTTTTACTCTTTTAATGTTGGTTTCTATTTTGTTACTGTATGACAAGATTGTGAGCTGTATATCAATTCATTGAAATTTGTTTAGACATTTTATGATTTAGCACCTGAACAATTTTGATAAATATTCAATATGCACTTCGAAATAATGTGTAAGAGGGAAAAAGTGTGAGTTTGCGTACATATATTTATTATTTATTGTTTACCAGAACCGGGTTATACGTCTATGTGTACTGGCTCCAGAGCCGTACATTGAGCTACTACTTCCATCACATATAAATTATGCCTTAGTTATTAATAGAATTAAAGTTTGGCAGTTCTTTTCTTTTGGCAATTTGAAGACATTTTTCCATTTCCATCTGCATCTGTTTTTTTGCTAATGAGAAATCTGCTCTCAAACAGATTTCTCTATAGGTAACCTATTGTTACTAGAAGGATTCTAGAATTTTCTTGTTTTTCTTTATGTTTTAAAGTTTCTTGGCATCTATGCCTATTGCTTAGAACTCAGCATATTCTCTTCTAATGGGAGAGTCTATGTCTTTTTTTTCCTTCGATTTTTTACTTCTGGCACATTTCTGTTTATCATTTCCTTTGGAAACAATCCATCTATTCTCTTCTTCTGTATGTTGGAGGTCCCCAATCTATTCTTTGTACTTCATACCAGGTCTTTAATTTTCTTTTTCCTTTCTGCATCTCTCTGCATTGCAGTATGGGTGATTTCTTTAGTGCTGTCTTCCCATAAATCATCTCTTCCACTGGATCTAGTTAAATGTGTACCCTGTTGGGATTTTTAAATAATCACTTTAATGAGATATAATTCACACATTGTAAATTTCACCAGTTTAAAGTATGTATTTCCATTTTTTTTTAGTATAGTCACAGAGGTGCATAACTATCACACAATTTAATTTTGGAACATTTTCGTCACTCCAAGAAAGAAATCTCATACCCACTAGTACTCAGTCTTCATTCCTTCCATCTCCTCAGCCCTAATGAACCACCAGCCTACTTTGTCTCTCTTTTCCTTTTCTGGACATTTCCTATAAGTGGAATCATACAATAAGCAGCCTTCGATCTTTGTATGGCTAACGATATTCAATTGTATGCATATACCACACACAGTTTATCCATTCATCAGAAGATGGGCCTTTGAGTTGTTTCCACTTTTTGGGCATTATGAGTAATACCGCTATGAATGTTTGTGCACGTATTTTTCGTGGACACATGTTTTCATTTCTATTGGGTCTATACCAGCAGTGGAATTGTGGGGCATATGCTAACTCTATGTTTAATACTTTAAGGACCTGCCAGACTGTTTTCCTAAGTGGCTGCACTATTTTAAGTCCCCACTAGCAATGTTTGAGGGTTCCAATTTATCTATATCGTCACCCACATTTGTTATTGTCTGACTTTTTGATGATAGCTACCTTAGTGGTTGTGAAGAGGTATCTCATTGTGGTTTTGATTTGCATTCTCCTAATGATTTATGATGTTGTGCATCATTTCATGTGCTTATTGGCCCTTTCCATATCTTATTTGGAGAAATGTCTACTCAGATCCTTTGCCCATTTTTAAACTGGATGAATTGACTTTTTATTATTGAGGTGTAAGTGTTTTATATATTCTGGATCAAAGTCCCTTATCAGATATAAGATTTGCAAATATTTTCTTCCATTCTATGAATATTTTCACTTTCTTCATGGTGTCATTTGAAGCACAAAAGTTTTAGTTTTTTGAGCTCCAGTTTATCTATTTTTAATTTTGCTGCTTTTCTTTTGAAGTATTACCTGAAAAAAACATTGCCTAACCCAAGGCTAGAAGATTTACTACTATGTTTTCTTCTAAGCAGTTTGTAGTTTTAGCCCTTACATTTTGATCTATGATCCGTTTTTAGTCAGTTTTGTTTAACGGTACGAGGGAAGGTTTCAATTTCATTACTTTGCATGTGAATATCTAGTTGTTTCAGTACCATTTGTTGAAGAAACTATTTTTTTTTCCCATTAAATTGTTCTGGCACCCCTGTTGAAAATAAATGTGAGGATTTATTTCTGGACTCTCAAGTCTATTCCATTGATCTACATCCCCTTCCTTCTGCCAGTATCACATTGTCTTGATTAGTGTAAGTTTTAAAATCAGTAAGTACGAGTTCTCTAACTTTCTGCTTTTACAATATTGTTAAGTTATTGTGGGTCCCTTGCATTTCCAAATGAATTTTCAAATCATCTTGTGGCTCAAATTGGGGATTCTTGTCATCTTAACAATATTAAGTCCTCTGATCCATGATCACTGGCTTCCTTAACATTTATTTAGATCTTTTTTAATTTCTGTCTGTCAACATTTTGTACTTCTCAGTACACAAGTCTTGTACTTCTCTTATTAAATGTATTTTCGAGTATTTTCTTCTTTTTGATGATCCTGTAAATGGAATTGTTTTCTTAATTTCGTGTGCAGATTATTCATTGCTAATATATGGAAATACAGTTGACTTCTGTGTATTGATCATGAACACTGCAACATTGCTGAACTCATTTATTAGCTCTAATAGTTTTTTTTAGTGTATTCCTTAAGATTTTCTATATAATAGATCATCTGCAAATAGAGATAGTTTTACTTTTTCCTTTCCATGACTTTTATTTCTTTTTCTTGCTTAATTGCCTTGGCTAGAACTTCCAGTACAATATCGATTTGAAGTGGTGAAAGTGCTCATCCTTGTCTTGTCCTGGTATTAGGGGGAAAGCATTCAGTCTTTCATCATTAAATATGATGGTAGCTGTGGGCTTTTCATAGATGGTCTTTTATCAGGTTGAGGAAGTTACTTTCTATTCCTAGTTTGTTGTGAGTTTTTATCATGAAAGGGTTTTGTCAAATGCTGTTTTCTTCATTGATTGAGATAGATCAAGCAGTTTTTCCTCTTTATTATGTTAATATGGTATATTACATTGATTGATAAGTTGTAGCCCAGCAATAGTTTTATTATCAGGGTTTTAAAGTCTCTGTTTATTGACTAGGGCTCCCAACCCAAGTGCTAGTCCAAGCAGTAAATGTACTTTCTGCCTTCCTTTGGGATTTGGGAACTACGCTCTCAGCAATTTTTTCTTCTCTGTGTGCACCATCATAGTACTTAATTAAAGTGGGCGAGGACTTTTGTCCCTCTGCTCGGAGAGGTATACTAATTGTCTAGAATAGTGAATGCATGATCAAACAAATAAATGAAATTTTGAAATTGGGAAAGACTCTTTAACAAAGATCAGTTCTCCCTGACCTGGTCACTCAGACAACCTTATCCTCAGGATTTACTTTCCTTCTTTGAGCAGAGCAAATCCTTATGTGGGTGCTGGCCTCAACAGCATGAATGGCATTCTTCAGCTTTGTTTCTGACCTATATCAGATCTGCAGTTTCCCCAGCTGGGCTCATATGACTAAAGGTCTTAAAACATGGGCATCTGTCTGAACTGGATCTTGAAGAACCATAGGAAGTTTATATTACACAGAGGTAACATGATGGTTTGGGTGATCATTGTACAGGGAGTGATTCTCAAAGTGACATCCTTGGACCAGCAGCAGCTTCATCTGGGAACTTTCTGGAAATGCAGATTTGTGGGTCCCACCCCATTTCAACTAAATCAGAATCACTGGGGGACAGGGCCCAGAGATCTGCATCTTAAAAAGCCCTCCAGCTACCTCTCGTGCACATTAAAGTTTGAGTATCACTGGGATTCATGAAGAGAGTACTGGGAGAGACCAGTGGGAAGATAAAACCAGAGAGGCAGGAAGATAAAAAAGAAATGTTTAGGAAACTAAGAAGACAGGTGCTGGTGATTGTGTGGGTGTGGGTGGGCAGGAGGGAGAGAAGAATTGAGGATGATCCTGGTTTTGAGCTGGGGTGACTTGGCCAATGCCATGGACCAAAACAGGGAACAAATAAAGGAGGAGGCACAGGTTTAGAGGAAGAAAAGGATGGGCTGTGGACCTGACTCACCCATACATTTTGGAATCAAAATTCCTGAGGAGCCACAAATTCCTAAGGAGCCACTTTTAAGATGTATGACTTCTGAGTGAGTCACTTTAAGCTCTCTGTACCTCGGTTACTTTGGCTTCAAGTAGAGACCGTTAATAGGAACATTTTTGTGTTGTCTTAAAAACAAAGGAGCTAATAGCTGCTTGTGAAAGTTCTTTGTTAGGTACAAAACGCCAAATCTATGAGCAAAGTCTTCAGCTTCAGAGGCAACTGAGGTCAATTCCCTGCCTTTCCCTTTATTATTTAGGAGGCTTTGGGTAAGTTGGTCAACCACTTTCTGCCATAGTTTCTTTGCATGTAAAATGAGGATAATAGACCTTACCTCAGTGGTGGTTGTAAGAATTTAATGAGGTAATGTGTGCAAGTCAGATAGCACAGAGCCTGGAAATATGGAGTGCTCAGTAAATAGTGATCATCATCATCATTATTGAAAACAATGTGGCTGACACTTAGCTTGATTCAAGTTTATGACATAAATTTCCAAAGCCTAGGTTCTCAAACAGACTCAAGAGTCAGCAGCTCATGACCATCTTGACGTTGATGGTTTTCTTTTGAGTGTCATGAGACTAGAACAGAAAAAGCTTCAGAGCCCAAATTGGGACCTTTGCTCATTATGTAAGCCTTCTCTTTCGAGGTGAGTATATTTTTGGTCCGATGAAATGGGAATGATACTGAAAATACACAAGTTCTATTTTGAAGGAGTCCAAAAAAAGACCCTAAAATTAATTACAATTATTTTCACAAGAAACAGGTGCAAGAGGGATGCTGTGTCATGTTAGTTCCTAAGGTCTGCTTTGTCATGGCAGAAGCTGCCTTTCTGCAGATCACTGTCCTCCAGGACCCATCCAAAAATCATGGCCTGCCATTGGTATCCATCATTAAATATTCCATGTCTCTCCCTGTCACAACCATTGATGCTTCCCCTAAAATTCAACCCAAGAACAAAGCTGGAGCCCCTTGTGCTGAGCCTCTGATGATAATCACTCCGAATTGGGTCTCTAGCCCTGGGATTTTCATTTAAGTACATTATGAAAGTGTTCATTTTAATCGGCATCATCAACATAGCACTTCATCTATTATTCACATGCTCTAGTCCATCTCCTGATTTTGAAGAGGTGGATAACAAGGGCTTCATTTCACCCGCTTGGTGAACCCTGAGTTCTGTTGGTTTTCCCCCAAATGTCTCTCTTCTCATTTCCCTCCTTCCTGGCTCTTCTAAGCCAGACCATCTTGACGGCCTCCTCACTGTTCACTGCCTCCATTTCCTCTTCCCCCTAATGAAATATATATAGGGCTGCAAGCATTTTCTTTGAATCTAGGTCTAATGGGCCACTTCTCTACTGAAATCCCCTACTGAGACCTACATTCCACCAGGAATCAAATCTAAACTTCCTAGAGCACATTCAAGGCCTCAGCAACCTACTTTCCCAACCCCTTCTTCTGCCTTCATTACTCCTCTCCTTCTACCACCGCTGATGACTCATCTTTCCCTGAGCACCCATTGCCAGGTCAGCTTACTGCACCTTTTCATGCTCTTCGCACTATCTGGAATATACCCATTCTCTCTCTGAGGAATAATACAATCCTATCAGCCTTCAAGACTTAGCACACATGTAACCATTTCCATCCCACCATGGGATTTAAATGCTGTTCTCTGTTTTCATTGCCCTTTATGATACAAGAAAGAAACCAGATATGCCATAAAATAAATAGTTATTTGTGTTCAAGAGTCTCAGCCAGTTGCTGAAGATATCTGGAGGCAAGAGCTCTTTATTTTTCTTTATATTGCTCATAGCCAGGATGATATGGGACCTGTTTGCCCTGCACAGGCCTGGTTCATACCGGTTATATCAGTATCCTATTCATTTAAACATTTGTCTCAATTTGGCATTTTTACTGAAGTGTTATTATTAAAAGGAGCAATAAATTGGCCTGGAAATCTGCATTTTATGCACTCTACAGTCTGAGAACCACTATTTCAGACATTCTTATGTGGAGGGTGGGTTCTTATACAGTACAAGGCTATGGCTGGAGAGCCTGGCCCCAATACAGCCACCCTGGCACCAAGGGTTTGCTCTGAGAAAACAGCCTGAGCTTGTGAATATAAACTCACTGACTTGGGGTGCAGGCCTTTAGCATCAGAAAGATGGGGGTCATCCTTTCTAGAAGGACCAGAACAGTGAAAGCATCAGTGAAGCAGAAGGGTCATTTCTTAAAACAGTATGTCAGGGTCAGAGGCACAGAACCAGAAAGCAGGGCTCAAGCATGGAGTGGTTAGTCTCTCCCCTTTTTTTCTGCCTTGTATTTAGAAGCAGGACTGGTTCCATTAGATGATGTTAACCTCTGGAAGAGAGAGACACTGTGTGTCCTGACAAAGCTGATCTGTGGGCTTACTCATAGTGGAAGTGGGTCATCCCGAGAACACGCTTGACTTTATTTAATCTCAACGACGATCCCACCAAGCAGTGACCACTTGATGCTAATTCCTTTCCAAATCCAGGCCTGGACTTTTCCTAATTTTGGCTCTATCTTCTGGTGATGAGATGGAGTTAAAGATAAAAACTCAGGTATAAATCAAACAATAGGCTTATTTCTTGCCCTGACTAATATAAAATATTTAGTGAGGAGTAAGCTTGACCGTGCCGGGAATTCGAATGAACAAGCAGATGCTGGAAAACTGCTGTTTGGTCAGTGCAGTCAGAACTGGGGAACACCTTCCCTGCTCACTGAAGACAACCTGCTGAATCCTTGAGGGAGGCACTGGGCAGGTGCATTAGCCAACCGTGGGCACACTGAAGGGGGCTTAATCTGGCCAGGGCACTGCAGAGGGAACGGTGGCATTTGCAATGGGGTCTGCAGTTGCACCTGTGTGATCCCTGTGCCCAGCATGTCTGTCATTTCTCAATCAATCCAAACGTTAGGCCACCTTCTCATCTGCCTGGCCCACAACTCTTGGTCTCTGTTCATAGACATTCTGGGTTGGGATCCATGTCCCCCACTTGCTGTATGGGCATAGATCTGTGAGGTAACATTCCTATATTGCAGGTAAAAAACCTGTGCCAGAGAGATGGCTGAACCGGTTCTACATCACCCAGGTGCCTGATGGCAGAGGGATTCCTGTGCTGTTGCCGATTCTCTGAGAGCACAATTTTGGGGCCCAGATGTGACCTGGGGCCTCCCTGAAGGCCTGAATCTCTGACCTCAGGCCTAGATGAGTTTGGTACACTCCCTCACATCCAGCAGTCCTCCCCATTCCTTTCATGGTCTCGTCTCCACATCTGCAAAGTCTGAGTCAACTTAGTTACTCTGTGTAAGTAAGCGCCTCCACCATCTTTCTCAATAAATCTAACTTTACTCAAGGTTTGTGTTGTTGAAAACTTTCCTGAGGATGTGAGGCATTATTGGGAATAATCATACAAAGCACCCATAGGTTTTTCCATCTCCCTGCACAGTGAGCTGCCTTTGCAATGGTTCTCACTCCACCCTGGTGACATTCCTGCCTCACTCAGGCCCCTGGGAAATGTGGCCCAGCCCTACCACACCACCTGGCTTAGAGGCAGGAGGGGCAGGGCTGCTCACCTGAGCTCTGGTTCCAGATTCTTTGGGTTCAAACCCAGGCCCTGCAACTTACCAACTGAAAGCTTTGGTAAGACAGTGAAGCTCTCTGTGAATATTTCCCCATCTGAAAAATGGGGAAAATAATGGAACCCAAACCACAGGATTATTGTGAGTTTTCAAGGCGATAGAGTTCTGCTTTCCTGGTTTCTCTGGATTAATACCTCACCTCTGTGTTTTATCAGAGAACACCTGAAATCCCTTTCATCGTTTACCATTATCTTACAAGTAAAATTCCATCTCATCTGAATGACAAACTGTCAAGGTAGATATTATTACCATTTTATTCATAAGTACAATGAAATACAGAGAGCTTGTAACTTGTTCTCAATCATATAAGTGTTCTGTGGTACAACCTGAACTGGAAATACAATCTTCTAATTCCTAACTCCAAGTCTAATGCTCTTTCCACTGGTATTGTGTAACAAGCAAGCCAGGAACAACTCAACAGCCACACTTATGGTTGGTGTTGGATAACTGCACACACACACACGCACACAAACGCACACTCATTCATCATACATTTCTGTGGGGGATAAGAGAGTCCAATTTTGAGACTGTATATTTACTCAGGATCATACCTCTTCAGCCAATTTAAAAGTTAAGTGTTTTACTTTTCGAATCATAATATTCCAGCTGGGACAAACTAGGTGCTCAAAGGCTTCTGTTTCCCTTTCCCTGTTCTGTTGGCATCTTATCATCTGACTTGTTTTGTTAAAATGATAATCTAGGACAATAGCACACATTTATTGGGTGCTATTTGTATCTAAGACTATTCTAAGTGCTTTACATGAATCAAATCAATGTTCACAACAATACTCTGAGTAGATCTTCTATTATCCTGATTTGCAGAACGAGACACAGAACTTGTAAATACTTGTTCAAAGTCACAGAGCTGGTAGTGATGGAACAAGCTCTTGGATCCATACTGTCTGACTTCAGAGTCCATGGTCTTTACCACTAAGCAGTGGAGCCATGATAACTTTGATTGAATGTCGACTTGCTACCTGCACGCTCACATTTAATACTATAACATACAACAACCCTGAAAAGTAGTGTATCTGTTAAAGCAAACACTGTTCCAAGCATTTCAGACAGAGGGAATTTAATGCAGGGAGTTGGCTACGTGGGTGATAGAAAAACTGATAAATCAATAGGGGATGGTAAGCCAGAGATCCACTGCCTTCACTGTTTTGGAGAAACAATGGAAGGAGGCATGTTACTGGATCCCAGGGCCAGCGTCCCAGGCGAGAGTGGCACCACTGTAGACCCAACCTACAGAAAGTATAGCTATGTCAGATGCAAAGTTGCTGTGGAAACACTTCCTGAGTCACATAGGGAGAAAAGAAATTTCCTCACGTCTCCTTTTCTGCAACCCTTCACTCCCTTCCCATTTGATAAACCCACCTGAAAATCACCCTGCTGGGGTCTGCCCCTTTGATATGGGCAGAACAGGGGAGAGTAAGGAATAGATCTAAGGGAACACAGGTCCAGGGCAGGCACAGTCCATTTCTTTGGACCTTCTCTCACTTCCTTCCATAGATAACGCTCATAAAACAATTTTATGCTTCTGCCTAGCACGAGATAAGAATACATCATATATATGAAGACTTTCCCACAATTTCCAGATTGTATCTCTCAATGAAGGGAGGCACAAAAGACCATAAATCAATGATATTGAACTCAAGTTCAGAATCTCTAGGTGATAAGGGTTCCTCCTGTTGAAGTCTTCTCATGAATTGGTGATCTATAAACTAAATCTAAAGGTTCAGCATCAAGAACACCTTTCATTCAAATAATAGTGGAAGGAACATGGAAACAAGAAACCCTTTGTTAATATCAAAAAATGCCTATCTTTATAATTCCCATATCTCTGACAGTCAGGAGGCCATAGTTGATATTTGCTACTTCCTATTTTTCACCCCCAGTCCATGTCAATTTTGTGCTCATTCAGCCTCTGGTGTGGTACAGCTTTATTACTGAAGAGTCTGAGTCCTTAGTGGTCCTGGGTTTTGCAGGGACTTGCGATAGTCTTTAATTGACACTGTCAAACTTAGATGTTCTAAGAAGTGACTTAATGAATTGTCCACATTCAGCTCACCATAGTCCCTGCCCCTTTGTATAGCACCCACCCAAATTCCCTTTGGCAATTTCAATCAGTCACTCCAGACATAACAGTAGCCCCAACTCTGCCTGATTTATAACATGAAAAGCCAAACAGACACGTGGTGGCTCCAACTTCCAGTTTAGTGAGACCATTTTTCAGTCACTCGGTGAAAGATTTCTTCCCTTGGAAACTAAAACCTTTTGACTCAACGACATCCAAGATGTATTAAACAGGGTTCTCTAGGGAAACAGAATCAACAGGAGCTATCTATCAATAGTATGAGATTTTATAAGAGTCTCTCACGTGTCTGTGGGGATGCACAAGTCCAGGTTCCGCAGGCAGGCTGCAAACCAGGGGCTCCGATGAAAGTCCAATGAAGGTCCTTGATGAGTTTCCAGAGATGTTGGCTGTCCAAAGATGAGCTGGGAAATTCTCTCTGAATGCTGAAATCACTTTTCCTTGTAAGGCATTCAACTGATTGGATAAAGCATCACTCATTTGCTGACGGCAATCTCCCTGATTGATGTAGATGTAATCAGCTATCTCTGCAGTAAACTCACTGGTACTAAAGTCCATAAATGTCCTTGTATTACAATGAGCCCAGTACTTGCTTGGCCAAACAACTGGGCACAATTACCTGGCCGAGTTGACACATTAGCCTGACCATCAGTCCACCCCTAACAACTCAGCAACCATACACATGACCTTAAACCAACTTAGTCTCTAAGTAAAAACAATAACAGACATGTTTACATATATAAGTCCACCTAACAATGTTCAATTCTTCCAGCGTACAACCGGAACCGCATTAATTCCCTAGGGTGCAAGTCCTTTGGTAATATTCACTCTTAAACTTGACATCCTTAAATATTATGACATGAAACTAATACAGCTTTTCATATGATAGGGGGAAAGGTTGGGGTAGAAAACAAAGAAATTCATTTTGTGTACATGTACAATCATAACGAAATAAGGAAAAAAGATTTGTGACTATTACAGTCCTCATTTCTGTAACTGGTCACGTGGTCAAAGTTCATATTTATCACTACCTTCTTCCACTACCCATTCCATGGTCCCTTTGCCCTCAGCAAGTACTTGAGCTGGCTGTGTTCTTTGCCTGGTGGGGTGACCAAAACTTTCATTCCCGAAGATTCTGGGCCTTTGTTAGTCCTACTTGGATTGGGTTGTTGCAATTTTCCATTGACTTTAATCACAGTACTAAGAGATGGCATGGCAGTACTAAGAGATGCCCTAGAGGATTGCCAGTATTCAGGCAAACTCTTCTTTACCCCCATTATGTAGATGTAGTCCTATTTCCCGGTGATAGTCAGGATCAATCAGCCCAGCCAGTATAGTAATTCTTCTTCTTTGCCTGTTGATTCACAGGCAAGAGGAGCCCAAAGTGGCCAGGTGGCAGTCTTAACTTCCAGTTCAATGGAATCATTGTGTTCCCTGGTGGAAGCACTCCTCATTTTGGGACTGAAACCTGTAGATCAGCAGAGCTTAAGTTGCAGGGACAGGAAACAAATATTTTCCTAGTGGGTCACTAGGGGTAATAGTGAGTGGTACCACTCCCATTTCCACCCCTTGATTCCTGGACCCATGAATTCTGGTTATGGGATAAACAGCACCATAGAGTGGACACTGATTTAGAGCATACACAGCTGGAGAACATTGCCCCAGCCCTGTAAGGAATTGCCACCTAGTTGGTGCCGTAATTGAGTCTTCAAAAGACCATTTCACTGTTCTATTAATCCAGCTATTTCAGGGTGATGGGGAACATGGAAAGACCAGTGAATTCCATGGACACGTGCCCATTCCTGCACATCATTTGCTGTGAAATGGGTTCCTTGATCAGAAGCAATGCTGTGTGGAATGCCATGGCAGTAGATAAGACATTCGATAAGTCTACAGATGGTAGTTTTAGAAGAAGCATTGCGTACAGGAAATGCAAATATATCTGGGGTATGTGTCTATTCCAGTTAAATCGCTGCCCATTCCATGGTGGAAGCGGTCCAAGGATGTCAACCTGCCACCAGGTATCAGGCTGGTTACCTCGAGAAATCGTGCCATATCGGGGGCTGAGTGTGGGTCTCTGCTGCTGGCAGATTGGGCATTCAGCAATGACTGTAGCCAAGTCAGCCTTGGTGAGGGAAAGTCCATGTTGCTGAGGCCATGCATAACCTCCATCCCTACCTCCATGGCCACTTTGTTCATGAGCCCATTAAACAACGACAGGAGTGGCTGGGGAAAGAGGCTGAGAATTAGCCACAGAGCAGGTCATCTTATCAATTTGATTATTAAAATCTTCCTCTGCTGAAGTCACCCTCTGGTGAGCATTCACGTGGGACACAAATATTTTCATGTTTTTTGCCCACTCAGAAAGGTCTATTTACATACCTCTTCCCCAGACCTCTTTATCACCAATTTTCCAATCATGTTCCTTCCATGTCACTGGTCATCCAGCCAAACCATTGGCAACAGCCCATGAATCAGTGTACAAACACATCTCTGGCCATTTCTTCCTCCAAGCAAAATGAACAACCATGTGCACTGCTCAAAGTTCTGCCCACTGGGAGGAATTTCCCTCACTACTATCCTTCAGGGATGTCCCAGAAAAGGGCTGGAGTGCTGCAACTATCCACTTTTGGGTGGTACCTGCATATTGTGCAGTGTCATCTATAAACCAGGCCCGAGTTTTCTCATCCTCAGTCAGCAGATTATAAGGGACTCTCCAAGAGGCCAAAGCTGTGGGCTGGGAAAGAGAAGGTAACAGGGCAGGGGTGGTGACCATGGGCACTTGGACTACTTCCTTATGTAACTTACTTGTGCCTTCAGGACCCCCTTGAGCCCTATATTATATATACCACTTCCACTTTTTTATAGAGTGCTGCTGTGCACGCCCAACTTTTTTTTTGGTGGGTCAGACAATACCCAGCTCATGATAGGCAACTGAGGTCTCATGGTAAATTGATGGCCCATGGTTAAACGTTCAGTCTCAACTAAGGCCCCGTAGCAGGCCAAAAGCTGTTTCTCAAAAGGAGAGTAGTTATCTGCAGAGGATGGCAGAACTTTGCACCAAAATCCTAAGGGTCTGCATTGTGATTCTCCTTTAGGAGCCTGCCAAAGTCTCCAGACAGCATCTCTATTTGCCACTGAAACTTCCAGCACCATTGGATCTGCTGGATCATATGGTCCAAGTGGTAGTGCAGCTTGCACAGAAGCCTGGTCCTGTCACAAGGCCTCCTCTTGCTCTGGTCCCCAATCAAAACTAGCAGCTTTTCTGGTCACTTGGTAAATGGGCCAGAGTAGCACACCCAAATGAGGAGTGTGTTATCTCCAAAATCCAAAGAGATCAACTAAATGTTGTGCCTCTTTTTTAGACATAGGAGGGGCCAGATGCAACAGCTTATCCTTCACTTTAGAAGGGATATCTCGACAGGCCCCACACCACTGAACACCTATAAATTTCACTGAGGTGGAAGCCCCTGTATTTTTGTTGGATTTATCTCCCATCTTCTCTCACGTAAATGCCTTACCAATAAGTCTAGAGTCTTTGCTACTTCTTGCTCACTAGGTCCTATCAACATGATATCATCAATATAATGGACCCGTGTGATGTCTTGTGGGAGGGAGAGACGATCAAGGTCCTGGCAGACAATATTATGACATAGGGCTGGAGAGTTGCTATACCCCTGAGCAGGACAGTGAAGGTGTACTGCTGGCCTTGCCAGCTGAAAGCAAACTGTTTCTGGCGGTCCTTACTAATGACAATTGAGAAAAAAGTGTTTGCCAAATCAGCCACTGTGTACCAGGTACCAGGGGATGTTTTGATTTGCTCAAGCAATGATACCACATCTGGGACAGCAGCTGCAATTGGAGTCACCACCTGGTTAAGTTTATGATAATCTACTGTCATCCTCCAAGATCCATCTGTTTTCTGCACAGGCCAAATAGGAGAGTTGAATGGGGATGTGGTGGGAATCACCACCCCTGCATCCTTCAAATCCTTGATGGTGGCACTAATCTCTGCAATACCTCCAGGAATCCGGTATTGCCTTTGATTTACTATTTTGCTAGGTAGGGACAGTTCTAGTGGCTTCCACTTGGCCTTTCCAACCATAATAGCCCTCACTCCATGAGTCAGTGATCCAATGTGGGGATTCTGCCAGTTACTGAGTATGTCTATTCCAATTATGCATTCTGGAACTGGGGAAATAACCACAGAATGGGTCCATCAATCACCTGACCTCCATAAGCCCCTACTCTGACTGGTGGACCACAGTGACATTTTGGGTCTCCTGGAATTAATGTCACTTCTGAGCCAGTGTCTAATCATCCCCAAAATGTCTGATCATTTCCCATTCCCCAGTGCACAGTTACTCTGGTAAAAGGCTGTAGGTCCCCTTGGAAGGTGGGAGGAAGATTAACAGTATACATTTTTGGCAGTTTAACAGGATCCTTCCTCAAGGGGACCTGGCCTTCTCCTCATATAAGGGGCTTGGGTGTGTAAACTGTCTCAAGTCTGGGAATTGATTAAGGAGCTGTGATTCTCTGTGTCTGTAATTTGAATTAGGGTTTTATTCACTTGACCTAGAACTCCTCTGTTTATACAGATCCAGAAGAAATTTAGTAGACTGCCCATGTATTTCACTTCTGGGTACCCCATGATTTATTAGCCAATGCCATAACTCCATGGGACTCAGACTATTTTGAGTGCTGTTTTGAATCTGCCTTTCATTGCGGTAGCCACACTTTTTGGCAATTAACTGCCAGTACTTGACTTTTCTGGAATGGAGCTCAGATCATCCCCATAATATTTAAGGATTCTAACTCCATTACAGCCCTCCCTACAGTAATAGCTGGACTACAGAGAAGAGCCACCTCAGAGGTCTTCAGGGAAGATGAAGTTAGTCTTAGAAATTTATTCCTCAGAGTCCTGGTTAAAGGTGTGTTTTCTGGACATTCCTGGGGTGGGTGGGCAGGTCTCAAATGGTAAATCCATTCTAGCATTACTATCTCTATAAGCCTTTGAATTCCTTCTTCTACTGTATACCAGGGAAAATCTGGCATCTCAACCTTAGGCATGCTAGGCCATCTTTTGGCCTGTGTTTCAGTCAGCCACCCAAACAAACTGTTAGAACCCTTTCCTATCCCTCAAGCTACAGCGTTGAATCCAGAATTTCTGCTTAGTGGGCCCATATCAATAAATTCAGCCTGATCCAACTTTATATTCCTTCCACCACTATCCCATATCCTTAGTATCCATTCCCACACATATTCCCCTGATTTCTATCTATATAAGTTGGAAAACTCATACAGTTCTTTCAGAGTATAGCTTACTTTCTCATGAGTCACACTTAGTATTTCACCTTCGGGGATTTGTTGTGATTTTAGTCTAGTAATAGGCTTTGAAGACAAGAGGAGTGGTGGGGGTGGGTAAGTAGAAGGATTAAAAATATCTTTGCAATCTACTGACCTCAGGGCATTCCTTTGCATTTTCTTCTGGTGAGACAAGATTAATCTCTTCTGGCAGGGGTTAGAAGGCAGATTCCTCAGGGAAGACTGGAGGCTGGGCAGTGCATGCTGGACTTTGGCCTGCACCTGCCTCAGGGCTGGAAGGGGGTCCAGACTCCCTAGGGCAGGCTGGAGGCTGGGTGATACAAGGTTGACATGATATGGTTTCTGCAGGGCAAGCCATTGCAGGTTTATCTGGTAAAGTTTCAGCAGAATTTTTGGATTCCAATGTCCCCATCAATATTATCATCATCCCATATGTCTCCATTCCAATCATCTGGGTTCCACTTCTTTCCAATCAATGCCTTCACTTTAACTGAAGGAACCCTGTGAGGTTGAGATTTTAGTTTCCTTTATAACTCTGCTACTCATACAATGAAACTCTGAGTTTGGTTCTCAGATATCTCAAGTCTGTGGCTCCAGGAGACAAGATTTTCTTTCAGCGCCCACACAGAAACTTTCACATCATTCATGCAGCATTTAAGTTCCAAATTTGAAGACTGTAGCCCATTTATTTCTTTTGTAACTGTATCCAGAGTATCTAGGAGGAGTCAGCCAACATCATTATACCTTTTGACTCCACAAAACTCTGTTAAGGTGTTGAAAACACTCTCACCCAGATCCTTGCTACTTATAAGCATGGAAGTAGGAGAATCCAGTGATATTTTGAGTATCTCTATTGCCAACTCACTCCATGGACTGTTCGTGGCCTCTTCATTATTGGAAAGGGAGTCATTAGTACCCCTGAGTCCAATTAGAGTAGAAAGCCAATTGCAAAACTCCCAGAACCACCTCAGACATCCCATGTTTAAGACTCTGTTACTCAAGAACCACTCCCGGTACCAAGCTGTATTAGTCAGGGTTCTCTAGGGAAACAGAATTAACAGGAGATATCTTTCAATAGTATGAGATTTTATGAGTCTCTCACGTGACCATGGGGATGCACAAGTCCAGGTTCCGCAGGCAGGCTGCAAATCAGGGGCTCCAATGAAAGTCCAATGAAGGTCCTTGATGAGTTTCCAGAGATGTTGGCTGTCCAAAGATGAGCTGGGAAATTCTCTCTGAATGCTGAAATCACTTTCTCTTTTAAGGCATTCAACTGATTGGATAAAGCATCACTCATTTGCTGATGGCAATCTCCCTGATTGATGTAGATGTAATCAGCTATCTCTGCAGTAAACTCACTGGTGACTAAAGTCCATAAATGTCCTTGTATTACAATGAGCCCAGTACTTGCTTGACCAAACAACTGGGCACAATTACCTGGCTGAGTTGACACATTATCCTAATCATCACACAAGGTTTCAAGACAGGAAGTAAACACTCTGTCAGTGGGTTATTAGGTGTTATAGTGATGGGGGGCCCTCCTACTCATATTCCTTATTTTGGACCCATGTGTTACGGCTGTGAAAGAAACTATGTCATATATATCACATCCTATAAGACAGGACCTCAACTTTGCCAGGTTTTATTTTAGTTAATGCCATCTTCAGTCTTAAGTAGGCCACTGCATCTGGATGTTAGCAGAGGTGACAGACTGGTAAATACCATAATCATGAGTTCACTGTTGTACTTTTTTTGCAGTCAAGGGAATTCCTGGGACAAAGCAATGATGTGTACTATGCCATGGTAATGCACAAAGAATTCTGTGCTTCCACAATTGGGGGTGCCAGCAGAAACATGGTGGGCAGGGAAAGCACACTCATAGGAAGAATATGTGTATTTTTCAATGATAGCCAATCACTGCACCTTCCAAGATGGACTAGATCCAAAACTGCTATTGGGTGATCTTTCCAGGAAATGGAGACTCATTCATGGCCTGTGCTATTGGCAAATTGAACCCAAAGCATGGGTGATAGCCAGAGCTGCCTTGCTGAGCACACGCCCATGGTTTCGATCCTGTGCAGAGCCTTCTCATGAATGGATGATCTATGAACTAAATTGTATCACGCTGAGTGAGTACCAGGGTGGCTGGGCAGAGATCACAGGATGGGCCTTCTTGTCCATGTGATTGAGCTTATCCTCTGCATTGAATACCTTTTGATAAACATTTACATATGTTGAATGTGGAGCAAAGATACTACATTTGCACCACAGCTACGAAAGAATGGAAGGCTGGAGAATGGCTCTGAGGACAAACAGACTTGGACTGGCAGAGGTGGGTTGCTATTATCTCCATTTCACAGATGAAAAAACTGAGGTTCAGGAAAGTGAAATGAATGCTCATGACCACAAAGCAAGACTGGGCAGAATTGAGCCTTGAACACAAATTATCTGATTCCCATGCCATACTTTCAAACTGCAAGTATTTTTTTTATGAATTCCATTTTTTATGAATTTCATTGTTCCTCAGCAAATGTACTTTGAACTGAATACAGGGTCTTTAAAGTCATGATGATGATGATCACATTTATCCATTTCCATTTGGAACTGCGCCTCCGTCCTCAACCTCTGGACTCAAGAAGGAGTTCAGGTTTAGGTAAGGAAAGCTGATGTGGACTTGTCATAATGTTTGGTATCTCCTCTCACGCAATTTCATCGTAGATGTCAGATTGGCTGCTTAAATCTGAGGGTGGGAGGGGATTTGGCATTACAGGTGTATGGATGTGGGTGAGGGTGGAGAGGGTCCTACTTAGTGGTTCACCACCAAGAGAAGAAGCAAATTGTCATCTTTGTGGACACAGTGTCGATGTGAAGGCTGCAATAACGAATGTCTTACAAGCCCCTGCGACCGTGGTGTATCTTTAGAAGGAAGTCAAATCATAATAGTTTTATGAATAGCTATTTAAGTGAATGATAAAATAGCTTAAATTAGTCATGCTATATAATTTCATAGGAGAGAGAAAGATCAGGCTAAACTGTCTGTTTCAAAGTTTTCTGTGGACATGGGAAGGAGCTAGACCTTGACAGGTAGGGAGTATAATCAGAGAGTATGGATGAAGGAGGGAATCCATCAATCATTTTCTCAGTGAGACATGGAGTTTTTGAATAAGAATACTTTTTTTTTTTCATTTTCCAAGTAGTCCAGGTTTCAAGTGTCTTAGAGGTTTGGTTTTCCCTTCTTTAATAATGCCAAATATGTCGCTGGGAGTGTAGGTTTCAGGGGACCCTGAGAGCTGATGTCAAACTGTGTTTGTTGGTACATTTAACACACCTGAGAGTAGGGCAGCATCTGGTATACCTGCCCTCTCTGTTCAATCTCAACCATCTTGACAACCTCTTCCAGTGATGACATTCCTGAATATGTACTCCTTTTGTACAGAAAAAAACCTCTTCTGATTGATAAACCAAGAAGAACACATCATTCTTATAACTCACCTTAGCCACTAAAAATAAAACCAATGGTATCAGTGTCATGTTTCACAAAAAAAAAGAGATCTTTGATTGTAGATACAAGATCACAGATCTACAACTGGCTTCATCTTAGGGGATAAACCAGGAATGTACTTTCTTTTAGCTTGTGTTTCTTTGACATTCCAGAGTTCGCCCTTTGTTTTTTAAGACCTGCCTTCCAGAAACATTGCCAAGAAGTATAATACTTTCTCATCTCCTGAAAAACCAAAGCACCAGAGTTTTATTTAAAACTTCCATTGGTTACCATGTATCCTTTATATTTGACCACCATTCTGAAATTAATAAAATCTATGCATCTATTTTCACTTCACTGGTAGAGGTTAACAATAGCTGTTTTCACTTCAAGCTGTCTATGATATATACAACAGGGCAAAGGATATTGGATGGTAGAGACTTTCAGTTGGGTTGGGATATAATCTTTGGTGGAAATTTCTTGGTATATATTCACTGGCATCTAGATTATATCTAGGCACACCATTTTAGAGGAAAAAGAAAATAAGAGGTTTGTTTTCATATTTTGGTAGATTGTAAAATGTTTATCCTATTACTTCCACTATATCCCTCTTGAAGTGAAAAAGAGGGAACTCTTCCACTGAAATTTGTGATAAACTTTACATTTCAAATTTGACTGTAAGTTGAAATATTTAACATTTATAGAAAGCATTTATTTCTTTTTAAAGGTGTTTCAAAATTGCAGAGGGTATAAAAATTAGGATTTCATACAGAATTCCACATTTTCACCAAGTTTTCCGTTGGGGAGTATGCCTGACCTTTGATGGATTGCAGTGTACTAATAGGTTCTCACACAGATGTATGAATCAGGCTAAGGTCTCATTATCTGTTCGCCTTTGCAATTTTCATCCCATGCACATTTCATTAAAATTCATGCACACCGAAACTTCTTTCTCATGAAAACCAATACAACAAACAGGTTGTTTCTTAATGTGTGTTAGCTGGAAGATAAATGGGTAGTGCCTGGTGTTCCTTCCAAGTAAGAAGATGGGCTCCAAACTGAGAATGAGCTGGGAGTGGGCCAAGAACAGAAAGGAGGCCAGAGCAATTGGAAGTTATTGCGTGAGAGGCAACATGCTGGGCAAAGGAGTGTGGTGGGAGGCAGGAGCCAGATCCTGTGGGGGTCTTTCCAATCAAGGTAACTCATACAGTTTCTTTGGACTTCAGTTTCATGGCTTGTAAAATGGGGAATTTGACTGAGTAATGTTTCCAGATTTAGGGATTTCACAAAAAAATGATTTAAAAAAATGAGTGTGGGCGGGCACAGAACCACCATAAGTTTGGGTGCCAATTTTTTATTCTGTTAAATAAGAATATCAAAACCTGATCAACAAAAAGCCCTAAAATCTACTAATTCCAGCATTTCACAAGTGATTAAAAACACCAGAAAAGCATCTGGGACCTCATCCAGGAACAATAAAATCATACTTGCTTGACAAACACGTAGCACTTACCACGTGCAAAATCAACACTATGTGGTAATATCATTTTTTTTTCATTCCCATTTTACAAATGAGTAAACCGAGGCTGAGAAGAATTTTACAACTTAGCCAGGGCCATGTGGCTAGTTAGTGGAAGAACTGGGATTGAACCCAGGTAGTTTGGCTCCAAAACCTACTGAATTCTTCACCCCTATGATATGCAGACGGTCAATCATTTTAGTTGAGTAAAATTAGCTTTTTATAATCTAATGTTCTCACTTTTATCTCTCTGTGATGAACCAGGAGCACCTTCCTCATGGGCTACACTGGACTAGGGATAGGCACTTGGGAATCAGTACAGTGACTTCCAGCTCAGGTGGTCTTTGACTCTGAAGAATAGGGGGTCAGGCTGGGAGGTCATGAGACCAGGCATGCACTTGTGGGAGATGCGCCTTTGCATGTGCTTATGGGCTAAGCTTGTGATGGAACATGTGTGTGGCTGCTTTGTAATGCTCTCAGCAAGCAAATTTCCTTTTGAGCACATTTACTTAGCTCCTGTTTATACATTTGACAAAGCACAGATTAATCCTGTTTGCTGTATCACCTTCTTCACTTTGAACATTTGCAGCAGCCATTAAGGCAATGTCTTGGAGGCAACAGAAGATCCTCTACTAACTCCATCAAAGTTAGAAACATCTTATCAGGTAAAAGGGTCTGGCAATTACTCCTCCATCCTTATTAATGACACTGGCTAATCTTTAGGTATCACGTTTATTTATAAAGATCCTGAGTGCCTTCGGGAGGAAGATATATTACCCATGAGGTTCACACAGCTCCCCTAAAGGCCACAGAAGATGGGCTGTAAGTCCATTCTGAACCCTCTGGAGACCCAGCACCTCACTTAAAACCGTGCATTTCCAATGACGTGGGTAGACTCATATTTTCACCAGTATCTCTGGCTTCAGGCTCCATTTTCTGCTGAGTTAGTTCACGCCACTACCTACTTTGTCTTTATTTTTCCCATGTTGGTCCCAACGTGGAACTCAGTTCCGTCTCTCAGATGTCCCAGGCACATCCACACAGACACAATTGCACAGTATTTGTGCATACAGTCAACTTCCCTGAGAGGTGGGGGAGAAGGAGGGAGGATGTTCACATCGACACGACTGGAATCATGTTCAAATTGAATGCTGGGTTCCTTGGCTGTCAGAGGCCCATGAGCCAGCCAGCAACCACTCGTTCTCCCTGCTCACTGCTCCGTATCCCCACGTACAAGGTCTGTTTTTTACTAGTGTGACGCCTTTCAACTTCCCCACGTGTTTCTTCTCCTGCATACTCAGGGTTTTAGTGCCTTGTTGATTACTACAAGCAGCTTGTCAAGGCATCTTCCTGAACAAAGACCCTTTCCTGTCCAAGGGCATTGGGTTGCCAGGTCTTAGAAGCAGGTAGTGTGCTTGCTCTCTGTCTCTCTCTCTCTCACACACACACATTTTAATCTTGCTAAGTCCCTCCTCTCACAGATGCTTATAATCAAGTTGGGGAGGGAGATATTATGGAGAGATGGAGGGGAAGGACAGAAATATCCGCCAATAATATGGAGACAGGAGGGTAAATACATGCAATAGTGTTGCAGGTTTTGAGCTGCTGCTGAATATGCCACTGGTTAATCTCAATGAGTATTAATTCCATGCCGACTATGTGTTAGCTAGTCCTAAGGTGGCAAAGAGGAAAAGTACATTGCTTCTCACAGGGCGGTGGGGTGGTGCAGGCTGCTCATAGAAAACTAGAGGACATAGCGATCCATGTCGATGCTGATGCCACATTCTGGACGGTGGTAGGTTCAGGGTTTTGGGTAAGGACAGAGAAGGGACAATTCCCCAAGAATGAGGTTGCCTCTAAATAAATTGAAATATGTTGGGATGTACTAGATACTATTTCTGATCCCTATTCCATTTATTTTAAGAGTGCTTAATTCTGGTGATAGGGTAGAGGGAAGAGTAGCAGCTCTGGAGAATGTTCACGTGCTCCCAGCTCCCAGCTTAAAACACCTCTTTTTTTTTTTTTTTTTTTTTATGGGTAAAAATCAAAATTCTCACAATTGCAATATGATATATAAATATATATGCATATATGTGTATTTGCTTACAAAAATGTTATTTATATATATATATATATATACATATATTTTAAGAGGTGCTTAGATTACCCAAAATATTACACGGAACCCACTGGGATTCCCATGTTGCCCACCTCCCACACCTCCCACCACATCCCACACAAACATCTCCCACAGTGTGGCCCACCACCCTCAATGAACTTACACATCCTGGAGCCTTGCCACCTCTTTATGACTTATCTGGGATGGATGCTGGGCATAGTGAGACTACATCTGACCTCTGTGTTCTGATTTCGGCAATAATGATTATTATCTTAAATTTGGAAACTTTTCTTGCTTTTGCTGTTCAAATAAGTGATATGTGTTTGATAATGGAAATTCATAACATGCAAAAGTATTTATAACAGAATGCTACAATTTCCCATAAGCCCTTCAGGCAGATATTTTTCATTTAGTCAACCAGGTAACAAACATTTCTGGAGCACTTACTATGTATCAGACATTTTTCTACACTACTGGAAAATCAGAGGTGAAGAAGAAAGACAAAACCCTGCCCTCTTGGACCTGACATTTAGGTAAGAAAAAAGATAGTAAGCAAGTGCATCTATAACATCAGATAGTGATAAGTGCTTTAAGGAAAAATGAAGCCAAATAAGGAGAGAGACTCCGATTTGGAAACGATTTTAGATAGGGTGATCAGCGAAGGCCTCTCCAAGGAGGTAACACTTGGGCAGATCTGTAAGAGATTTCAAGAGACAGTTCTGGGT
Source organism: Tolypeutes matacus (assembly GCA_026826555.1). NCBI lineage: Eukaryota > Metazoa > Chordata > Mammalia > Cingulata > Chlamyphoridae > Tolypeutes > Tolypeutes matacus. The sequence continues at coordinate 28,273,082 of JAKSZT010054489.1, read as the reverse complement.
AGATTTTAGAGAAAGCCTCTAAATCAGGTGGAGGGAAAGTCTAGGGCAAAGGTTTGAGAGTAGGGTCGTGTGTGTCCTATTCAAGGAAGAGGCTGAGACCTAGAAGAGCTGGAGACCAGTTGGAGGCAGATGTCAAAAGCCAGGCCATTCAGGTCTTCCAGGCCATGGTGGGAGTTTGGTTTTATCACGAATGGCATAGCCTGTGGGAGCTTCTAGAAGAAGGACTGTCAAATGTAGCAAATATAAACACAGGACGCCCAGCTGAATTTGAATTTCAGATAAGCTACAAACACATTGTAGTAAAAGTATATACTATGCAGTATTGGGGCTATACATATTCTAAAAACACATGAAATCGTTGTTTATCTGAAATTTATTGTTTATCTGAAATTCAGCTGGGGATCTGTATTTTAGGTGGCAGCCTGAACTGGGAGTATTAAGCATGGCAGTGGCACGATCTGATTTCTACTTTTGTAGGGTCTCTTGTGGCTGTGTGGCAGTGAAGAACAGCAAGCCTGCAGAGATCACTGCCACGTCTAGGAGAACAGTGGTGGTGGCTTGTGCTGGGTGATCACGGGTGAGGTGGTGAGAAGTGAAGCACTAGGAATGGGGATTAATTTTGAAAAGAGAGCCAACGAGACATACAGACAGACTGTGCGTGGAGTATGAGAACAGAGTAGTTAAGGGTGGCACCCAGGATTTTGGCTGGAGCCCATTGGGGGTGCCAATGACTGAGCTGGTAAACCTTCAGGGAGCAGCAGGCCTCGGAGGGGGGAATCAGGAGTTGTGTTTTGGACTTGTGAAATTGGTTTTCCCTCTTTGAGTCTAAATAGATGTGGAGCAGACAGAGTGGCCCAGAGAAACTGGAGCTCACAGATTAGCAATGCCTATAAATACAAATACGAAAGTTGTCAGCAAGGCAGTGGTGTAAAAAGCTATGGGGCTGGCTGAGACCATGTCCAAGTGCATAGACAGATGAACCCTGGGCACCTGACTGCTCAAGGGCAGTGAGGCAAAGAGGAATCAGCAAAAGAAACGCAGGAGCAGCCAGAAAGGCACATATCAGTAGGATGTGGTGTCCCAGGAGCAACTTGTAGAAAAAAAAAATTGAGAAGCTTGGAAGAGTCAACATTGCCAAATGCTGCTGAGAAGTTGGGTGCGATGAACACTGTGGGTTGCTCCTGGACTTTGTAAGGTGGAGGAGAGGGGTGCTGAGGGCAATAGTCTGTGATGTTAGCTGAGAAGAGAACCCGAGGTGAGGGGCTGGAGATGGTCACTGTGGACATAAGATTGAATTTTACCAAAATAAGGATACTGATATAAGAGCAGTCTGTGTTTCTCTGAGAAATGATAAAAGTGTTAGTATTTTCCATTAAGAATCCATCTTTCATTCTGAAATAATGCTTAATTATTTTCACTTTAAATCTCTTGGGTTTTTATTTGCCTAGAATTTATTATGAAATTTTATGGCAATATTTCAAATTAAAACTTTAGAATTTATCTTATGCTATCTTCATTAGGTTGCAGAAACAAGGTTGTATACCAGTTTGTAAAATTGAGAGTATTTTCACGTTTCTATGTTCTATAGTTTATAAAGGGTGAGGATTTTGAAGGGAAAAAAGCCTCACTTATAAATCTGCCTTGGCTGAGCACTTTTCAGAAGTGATTCCCTAACGACTTTTTTCCAGTTTGCGCCGTGATTATTTTCCTATTCAAGTTAACTATTTTCCAGTTATTTTCTTTTATTTTTTGTTATACAAAGACTTAAATTCAGATTTTCTAATGAAGGTAATGTTTTTGTATTTTTACTTTCCTCTGAAGCCATTATTATATTTCTGGCTTAAAATACGAATTTGGATATTTGTGTTTTCATTTGTCTACTTTTTCCTGCAACCTGGGATGGTTTTGCAAATTTGTCATCCCTCTCCATTTTCACATTCACTTTAAAAGTTATTTTTTTGGCCCTGATGTGATTTTTAGTACTCATGTTACTTTAACCTATTCTGGTTTCTCATTCCTTGAACCTCTAAATACCTACATTTGTTCTATTTAGTAGTAATATTAAATTGGATATAGTAACTTTTATTTAGCACTCTATAATTTACAAAGAGAATTTTGTACAGATTATCTCATTATCTTATCACATTTCTGTGAAATAAATAGAATAAATTATCTGTATTTTGCATTTGAGGAAATTAAAGATGAAGAAATTGGCCAAGGTAACATAGTAACAGCTGAGGGAATGGAAAGAACTAACTTTGTCAAGTTCTGTGTTATTAACGTTTTCCATTTTGTAGATGAGAACATAGAGGCAGAAGTCGAATAATTTGCTCAAATGAACCCAGATAACTGTGTCAGAGGCAGCATTTGAATCTTAGTCTGTGTGAGTCCAAAGCCCATCTTCTTTTCTCTATATTTGCAAGAATATAGAGAAAATGTGAACTCAATCACATTTAGAGCAGTGAATGTGTTTCCTTTGTGAGTTTAAGTCCCTTTCCCTCAAAAAAAACCCATAAGGCCACAGGAAGTTAACGCCACTATTACGGTTATCGGGCTCGTCGTCGCTGTTATTGTCCTCTCCTCGCTTTTCAGGGCTCCACTCAGCCATGCTGATCTCCAGGCAGAGCTAAGCACTTTCTCTGCTGCCCCCAGAGCGCGTTGCCCATGCTCAGCTCCATGTTGGAAGGTCAGATCTGAGCACGATTATTTGTGTACACGTCTTCTCTACTGGACTCCTGGAGGTTCCATGAGCCAACACAACACCTTGAACTCTTCAGATGCCCGCTAAATATATAGGATTTTCATCTATGCCCTGGAGAGACGGCATGGACAGTCCCACCAGACTTAAACAGCATTGGGATTGGTAATATCAGGTCGTGAATTTCTGACTACCAATACAGTATTGCATGTTTGAGGGCATTTTTGTTATTCTCAACTTTGATTGTCATTAACAATGAACTGAGTTGGCCAAGTCTCTGTAAAAATAAAGTCAAGCATTGTTTTTCCATAACTTGGCATCAGGATACCTGACACCATTTTTCTTTGATCTAATCTTATAATGGTCCCCTTGCTCAAGCCAGACCATTAACCTCAGCAACTCTAGAATCTGTGCGGTTCTAGGGCTGTACCATCTTACACCCCATCTCTGAGTTGCTGAAATATCTGCCTCTGGAGGCTGGGACTGCCATAGGCTCCTGTAAGGCGTGAATCTTCTGCTGAGTTTTCAAGACCCTTCTCAAACTTCTCCCATTGCACTGCTCCAGGCCAATGCCCTGATGATTTCCCCATATTTATCCAAGATGTTTTTACCCCTTGCATAACCCCTGCCGAGTTATGCACCACCTGTATACTCTTCCCATGCCCTGGGCATACCTTGATCCCAGCTCTTAAGGCACAGATTCATGGTTACAAATGATCTGTGGTTGCTTTAAATTCCCTTTTCCTGGCCCAGTACACAATACCTAATAGGAATTCAAGGTTATGTTTGTTGAATGAATAAATAAAAGAATAAATGTATAAACATCTGTGTGGTCGACAGAATACTGGCCCCTCAGCCTCATCCCTCGAACTTGTGAATATGTCACCTTAGATGGCAAAAGGGGCTTGGTGGCCGTGATTAAGGCAAGGCGTTTGAGATGGGGCGAGCGTCCTGGATTACCCGGATGGGCCTACTGCCACCACAAGTGTCCTTCCAGGAGGGGCAAGAGATCAGAACGGGCAGTAGGAGGTGTGACGACAGAAGCGAGAGGCCGCAGGGTGTGAGCAGGGGTCGTGAGTGGAGGAATGCAGGGCGCCACTGGAAGCCGGAAAGGGCAGGAAGTGGATTCCCGCCCAGAGTGCCCAGGAGGACCCAGCCCTACGGACGTCTTGACTTTAGCCCAGGGAAACAGATTTTGACCTTCAGACCTCCAGAGCCGTAAGAGAAGAATTCGTGTTGCTTTAAACCACGAAATTTCTGGCATTTATTACAGCAGCCATGGGAAGCGAATCTGGGCTGAGCGAGTTCATGAACTGATGCACCCACCTAACCGGGTCCCATGCCGAGTCCTCGAACCCCTCACCTGCCCGTGCGGTCAGCTGCTTCCAGCTGGCCTTCTCGCATTCTCGCTCTGTCTCATCCTTCAGCACCCAGCTCAGGAAAGCCTTTCTTTCTCTCACAGGTACTTAAAGTTCTCTCTCTCCTCTGAGTTCCCCAAACACGCAATGCCTCCACCAGGCTCCATGGTAATAAATAATCGTTCCAATCTAGAAATGAGTTCTCATTATTTTCCCTGCGTTCCTATGCATATTATGCTGCCCTCTCCCGTATCATCTGGTGCATTCTGCAAGGAATGATAATGGCTTGAGTACTTTTCCTTCGTCCTGTTTAGCAAAGAGGTAGCATAGCGGCCTGAGACTGCTCTCCTGAGAGATGCCTGCTTGCAAGGGTGGCCCTTGGCTGCTGTTTGGGAACTTGCATTCCAGGACGGTTCTCATCATTCCCAGAACTGAAAAGTGTGACTCACTGTGCCTAAGCTCTTTGTGTAAATAACGTGCTGTATGCTGAACACCTGCTCTCCTCCTGGGAGTCTGGAGTTTGGGTACATGCTAGGCAGAGGGTCCCAAAATAGAAACCCTGGGCACTGAGTCTCTAATGAGCTTCCCTGGTCCACAGCACTTCACACGTGTTGTCACAACTCATTGTTAGGAGAATTGAGCGCACCTCGTGTGGCTTCCCTGGGAGAGGACACTTGGAAGCTTGTGCCTCCTCCCCTTGCTGATTTGCTTTCTACACTTTTGCTGAAATAAAGGCATGCCACTCACAAGCACTACTGTATGTGGGGTCCTGTGCGTCCTCCTAGTGAATCACTAAACCTGGAGCTGGTCTGGGGGGCCCTCGGCACCATTAAGCTGGAAATGCCATACGGCTGGGAACCATGTCTTGGCATCCCCACTTACTACCCAGGGTGGCTTGCCTCCAAGTCACACTGGTTTCTTCCACTTTTTGTACAAATAATGGGGGTGTTATTTATTAAGGAGAAGACCAGCCACTGGGAGGACTGCAATTGAAGAATGGAGTACGTTGAGAAATTCCATGTGTCTAACCTCCTTTTGGGTACAAACTCAATCGAGGTGTTTATATGCTGAACAAGGGTGCGTGTTCATGCTACCACATTTTACCCATGTGGTCCCCCCTTTCTCACCATTGCCCCCAGAATGGCTTTGGGAGTGCCTTGCCCTTTTTCACACAGTAGGATATATTGCCTACCATTTATCAGGCTTCTGTCAAGGTTGCATATAGAGCACTTGCTGATTTTATACAGTTAATGGATCAACTTCTCTTTCAGGGCTTACAAGTCTTATGAAGAATCTGGGCAACTATGGAGAAGGTCCTAGGAAGGTAATTCAATGTGTCTGTTGTTGAGTGATCATCACCTTAACAAAAATCTTTAAATCATATTGGAGGCATTAAAAGCTTATGGGACTGAGCACAGAAATGAAGTGTTTGTGCTCATTTTAGATGAAAGGGGACATATTTTTGCATCTGTTCTTTCCATCTCATTATACTATCTCCCACAAGTTCAACAAATTAAAACCTGGCTTGTTTCCACCCCATTAGCGATCAGTTTGCATGAATTATGGGTTTGCATGGTTCAAGATTTATGTTTAATTATAAGAGTTGCATTTTTTTTTTTTTTTTTTTAAAGAAAAAGAAAAAGGAAAAGAAGTAGCCCTTACCTTTAAGCTCTTTTCACTGGTATCAAATTTGGCTTTAATTACCGAACTTTGGAAAATATTTTAAGGTTGAAATCTGCTGAAAATGAATAAAGCTTTCCCTTAGCTTAGGGACTTCTCTGCAGCTGAAACACCTTCCAAGTTCTTTTTGCATTTTCAAGTCCTGCTCCTTTGCTGGAGGCTGGGCTAAGTGTGTCCCCCTCAGTAGGAGCAGTACACAGATGTCAGGGGCTGAAGAGCTTCCAGATTAACTGGACGCAAGCCCGACTCCCAGACACACAGAGGCTGCACTCCTGCTCTGTGACGGGAACTGTTGTACATGTTTTCACAGATGCGATTTTACTTTATTTTATCCTGCCAGCAACTCTGCAGGGTAGCCCCTGTTATTCCCATTTTACACATGTGCAACTTGAGGCTCCGAAAGTCAAGGGAATTTCCAAAGGTCTCAGACTTGGGAAACCATGGTGCCCAGACTGAAACCTATGGCAGCCTGTCTGTCTGAAACCAAGCTTTCAGATGTTGGTTGTAGGAGACAAATGACGTGCCTTACTGTACCTATCTCCTCTGCCTCACCCCTGGCGGTACTGCGACTCCTTCCCGTTCCTCGCTCCCATGTCCTTACTCTCTGCTCTACTTGTCCCTCCAGACTCGGCCTGAGGGAAATCAGAGCTTTCATCTGTCTGTTGGTTAGGAGCCAGATGGAGGCAGGATCAAATGCTGAATCCACCACTTGCTGTTCAACTTACCTGCAAGTAAGTTGTATCTGTCTTGAACCTCACATTTTACATCTGCACCTTAGGGTCATGAGCTCTAACTCACAGGGTCTTTGTGAGCTTCGAGTGAAACAATATCTACAAAGTACTCAGCACAAGACTTGGCATTTAATCAGAGGTCGATAAATTACATGCAAAAGTGATAAACACCAGGAACTAAACTTATCCTTAATCCTCCAAACATTACTGGAAAAAGATGTTATCTCCATTTTACCAATAAAGAAAGTGAAGTTTGGGGGGAGTTAAATAACTGGTCCAGGAGCACATGGCAAGTGGATGGTGGGGGCAGAGATACAAAGTCAGGCTTACTGGCCTTCACTGCTTCGTTTTCCCCATTTTACTTCTTGGCAAGACTTCTGAAGTAGTTTTCTAAGAACATTCAGCAACTCCTTCCTACTTTGCAAGTGCCTCTTACGACGACGTAAATACAACCAGATCATTCCCTCCCACCTGTGGCATCCCCTGGCCTATGGGCTAAATTCAAGTTATCAGGATGAGTTTATGTAATCCCAGCTCCAACTCTGGAACAGTGACCATGTGGTGGGCGTGTACATGTGTGTGTGCATGTGCATTTACATTCATAGATTTAGTCACATGGAAAATAAAAACATCTCCATGGATCAGAAATTAATCTAAAACACACTGCTGTGACTAGAGCTCGCTGTGCAAACTCGCTGGACACTGGGCCAGAGACACTCACGTGCAGCCGAGTGTTCAAGCTCTGTAAGGACTAATCACTTAGTGGGTGGTGATGCGTGGGCCAGGATCCTTGCATGAAGGAAGGGGCTCCCAGCAAGGGGTGAACTTGCCCTTAAAAAGAGACTGATAAGAATTTTGATTTTTACCCATAATAAAAAATAATAATAATAATTAAAAAAAAAAAAAAAAGAATATTCTTCTCAAAAAAAAAAAAAAAAAAAAAAAAAAAAAAGAGACTGATAAAAATAGTGCCTCAAGTCCAAGTCTGTGTCCAGAGGATGCTGCTTGGCCAGAGAAGCAGAACTGGCCAGAGGAAGCTCCAAGTCAAGAATTGGGAGAAATAACATCCTCCTCCAGGGACGGGATCAGCAGCACCCTTGGGAGGTGAGAGCCCTGAGCTGCCAATAGTAAATGGAGGGTTGAAATGGAGACCCTAAGGAGACTGTACAGAGAGAACAATACTAGGAAGCAACTGCTGAAGACATAATTTCAAGCCAAATAAAAAATTCCTAAAAAGGTACCTGTTTGGAAGTGGAAATAGGAGAGCAGCACATCAAAAGGGAAAAAATCTAAAGCTGTGGAGCATTGTGACAGAAACAACAGAGAACAATTAAAAACAGGGGGGTAAGAAACCAAAACATTGAGAAATCCTTGGAAACCTTTAAAAAGTTGCTAAAGTTAACAGTCAATGGGCAGAACAACTTTAAACTGGTCACAAAGAGAGAACTGAGAATTGGAAGTTAATTGTGATGCACTAGCCCAGAATACAGAGCAGAAGAGTAAAATGATGACTAAGGTAAGAGAGGTTTTACAAGACAGGGACAGGGTGTGGTGCTCCAGCACGTACTTAATCTTCCTCCCAGAACCAGAAAAGTAGCGGGAGTGGCAAAAGTAGCAACATTTTAAGAGAAAACGTTTCCATAATTGAAGAAAGAAATGAGTCCCTCTAAGCAGAATGAAATAAATTCACGCCTCGTCACATGGCGGTCAGAGCATCAGGACATGGAGTGTAAAGGGAAAGGCTTCAACATCAGCCGAAAGGGAAATACGTATGATGTACCAGGCAACAACGATTAGACTGCTAGGAAACTGTCAATCATCTCTAAGAAATGCTACATTAGCATCTACAAACCGAGGAGGAGAAATAAATATCGGTCTGGAATATTAAACCCAAACAACATTATTATTCGAGAGTGAGGTGAAATAAAGATGTGTTCAGACATACGGAGCGTTTACCACATGGTGACTTGTTCTGGAGGACCAGCCTCCTGAAGGATGTATTTCAGCAAGAGGAGAAAGTGATCCAGAAACTTGGGGTAGGATTCACGGAAAAGAAAACAACAATAGAGCAACTAGTAAGCTATGTGGGTAAATCTAATTAAATATTGCCTTAAAGATGCACAATAGGAAACACTAATTATTTATCTTTATTCAAAGCAGGAAAATACTAGATAATATTAATAACATGTATGTTCACAAAGAGGGAGTCTATAGGGTAATTAAACCATGCTAGAGTTCTAATCTTTAAAAAAAAACAGCTTATTCACACACCATATCTAATCTTTTTTTGAAAGAAAGACAGTGAAACAAATGATTTTATACTTGGCTAGAAAAATGAGTATATGTTGAAAATTTAAGCGTAAACCACATAAACCATAATGGCAGAGGAAAAACATTAAACTTCTAACAATCCAAGAAAAAGCAGGGAAAGAGAACCGATGACTGCAGAAATGATCAAATGTATCAGTAATCGCAATGAAAGTCAATAGTTGATGCTCATGTATTAAAAGACAGAGTAGATTAGATTTGATAACACAAAACCAAAAAAAAATGATTCTATATGTTGCTACAAAAGTTATAGCTAAACCAAAACAACTAAAAATAAATCAAAATAATTGAAATTAAAATGATGGGAAATGGCAAAACATCAATGTATCGATATTAATACCAAAAATTGGGGAAAGGGGTACTGCATAAGGATAAAGAGAATTTACTGAGATAGAATAACACGCTAGTACAGCCACGTTACCACAGCTGCCAGCCGCACATGGCCCGGCAGGAGTCAAGGCCGTCCACAAGGCATACGACTCCCACTGTGATCCGGCCTGGGATAGCTGTCAGTTTCCACCTTCACGCACACTCCACGCCCCAGGACACAGCCCTGCGTGTGAGTGCATCAGATGTGCCTGCTTCTGCCTCAGTACCTCAGGTCTCTAAGCTGCTCAAATCCCTTTCTCTTTGAGAAATTTCCTCTAGGCATCAGCTCTTCTCCTTTCTCTAAATGGAAACATCTTAAGTCAATTGTTTTACAGATAGATGTGGAGTTTCCCATTTGTGGTAGGTGAGAGAGAGACCCCTGCCCAGTGGCCGTTCAAGCCACTCCTGGTAAGAACCATGGATCTGGTTCAAGCTTCTTATTTTAGCAATGGTGAAACCAAAACCCAGAGAGGGAAAGTGAATTTCCTAAATTCACACAAGGGTGTCAAGATTAGCATTAGAACTCGAGTCGCTTGCTACTCAGCGTTATTTCCTGCCACTGTGTTTCCCATTCCAACCTACATGGGGCCATGGAATGTAGACATTTAGATCTGGAAAAGTCCTGTAGATCATTGCAGTCCAATCCTTCCTTCCATAGATGAGAGCACTGAGGCCCTGAGAAGGGAAGTGGGGATCCTCACAGAGGTAGCTGCCATATATAGCTGTAGCATCAACCATCCAGTTTTTGGTGCTAAACTGTGCAAAGTTGGGGTGTGTAGAGCTTTGTTTACATACTGAAGTATAAAATGGCCCTTGTTATGTACCCTTCCCTTTATTTTTCAAATCTTTTCATTCTTTTCAATACAATAGATTTTCATTTTAAGAAATCAAGAATGAAGACCTATATATTAATATAATAAATGTGAAAGTCCCTCTTTATTCCTTCTCTCCAAACCAATTCCCCAGCCCAAAGGCAAATGCTATTAATTTATTGTCAACTTTCCAAATCCTGGTTTATGCACTTCGAAATGCATATGCACACACACATGGACACTCTCCAACAAAGTGGTGGTGATGTCCTTTGAAAACAAATGGTGCCGTAGCATCCTTGTCCTCTGGGACTTGCTTTTTCACTTACTCTTTCAGGGACATCAGGGGTAAACGTACAAGTCTATGTTATTCTTTTAAAAACTTGAGTATGAATGTAACATATTAAAGCCCTCTATTTTATAAGGAGGACAAATGAAAGGATTTTGAAGCCAGAATATCATAGACCAAGGGACAAGTTCAAGGCATTGTGGAATCAGAAGACCCGGGTTGAATTATCCTGTTTCTTCCAACACAAAGCAAGTTACTAAGCTTGAGTTTCCTCATCTGTAAAATATAATAATCCCTCCACGACTGCACTTCTGTGAAGGGTATTAAATTAGAAATTGCAGGCAAAGCATTGCAATTTCTGAGGAAGTATGCCCCTCAAAAGCCAAAGAGCTCTTCTTCCCACCATGAGAAACTTGTCCCTTCCCATCAGTCTTTAAGCCCACCAAGAACAAGGAATGTGTACAAAAATCCTTTTGTATCCCTTAGTGTACTTTGCATGGGGCTTGGTGTATTTAATACAACCACCCAGATTTCCAGCTCATTCCCCCTGGTACCTGCCTTCACGCATTTTAATCCCGCCATGACCCTTGACCCCCTGCCCTGACCACCGGGGTTCTGGTCACTTCCCCTCGACATGCCAAGGCTCCTGGGCAGTCATTACAATCATGCCCTCTCTGCACATCCTCTTGCCCCCTCTTGCTTTGTACTCTCTTGGCCAAGCCCCAGGCCTGGGAAAGTAAATCCCCCTCTACTCTGTGCCCACTCTCCTATAGCTAATCTGGCAGGAGACAGACAGAAGGCCATGCTGACCAGCCTTGCTTTAAGTCTAAGTCTCCGAACCCTGGCATGCCCTTCGGGCAGTCCCACCAGCATTCTAGCCTCCCCCGGTCCACCCACTCTTAAACAATTGCACACCATCCCTCCCTTCTCAAACCGCAACAATTTCTCCCATGTCCCCTCTCTCAGGTGATGACATTGCTTCAGAAAATAAAGCGGTAAGAAAAGAAATCCCACACGCTTCTGCTCCCACACCTCCCCGCCTGGCAGCATCTGCACCTACACCTTCTGCCTTCTTCCCCAGGGCTCCAGACAAATTCTCTAAGTGACATGTCAGAGCCAGCCCTCCTCGCATGCTCACTCTCAGTGACTCAAGGGCATGGCTACAGTAATTTTCCACTTCTTCCTGCGTGGTCACTTTTCCCACTCTACTAGACCATTTCCATAAGCATGGAAATATGTTCTTATTTTTCAGTGTTGATTTCACTCTCCCTTCCCTGCGCTGCTCCATTTTCTGCTCCTGTTTACAATAAAACTCCCTAAAATAGCTGTCTGCCCTCGATTTCCCCATTTCTCCCCTGCCCTTCTCTCTTAAGCACACTCTGAGCATCCCCGTGCCACCACTCTCTAAGGAAATTGCCCTTGATAACATCAACAATTTTTCTGTGCTGTGAGACCCTGTGGTCACCTCTCAATCCACATCTTAATTAAACTGTGAGCAGCACTGAACACAGTTGATTTCTTCCTTCTCCTTCAAACTTGTTTTCCTACTTCTTTCCCAGGACAACACATGCATTCATCTGGGTCTCGGCAGATGCAGGTGGCATGCTCAGCAGGGAATTTTAAAGAGACGTTTTCATAAAAGGACTATTTGGAGAGGAGTGACTAGATAAGGGATGTTGGTGCACCCAGAGAATAACAGCCATGGGAAGCTGTTAGAGCCCCTGTACCTGAAGGGCTAGATGGTGGAAGTGGTGTTACCAGAACGGGATTGAGAGTTGGAGGCAAAAAAAAAGGGCACCATAAGCACAAGGTATGGTCCTAGAGGATGCCTAGAGGATGCCACTTTGAAGAAGGATGGAGGGGGAGGAACAATGCCCCAGCTTTCTCTCTCGCTGCACCCTCTGGTCACCTGGCATTGCCACCCATTGACTAAACCCAAGTGGAAGCCAGAGGGCAAGGAAGCCCAGGTGACCGATAAAGTAGGGGGCAACCTTCCAGGGCACAGAACAGCTGGAAAGGACAAAGAATGACTCTCAGGTGGTGGTGGCAAGGGGGGAATAGACACACGCTAGGTTGTCCTGCCTCTCCTCCTAAGCTGCTGACTGCCCCTTCTGTCTTCTTTGCTGGACATCCCATCACCTCTGGAAGCTGGACCTCCCCAGGATTCCCTCCTCAGGCCTCTTATCCTCTGTCTACATTTCCTTGATGATCTTTTCCAGGCTCATGGCTTCAAATATCATCTCTATGCTGACGACACCCACATTTCTACCCCTGCTGGAAATTTCCTCCTTTGAAACTGAACCTTATGTGTTCAATTACCTGCTCAGCAGACCCCACTTGGATGTCTCCTGGGCCCTCCATATTCAACAGGTCTAAAGTTAAACTCCTGAGTTTCTGCATGATAGTTGATGACAACCTGATCTTACTAGTCACGGCTAACAATCCTGGAGTGATTCTGGTTTGAACTTTGTCTCTCACATCAAACTCCTAATTTCAGCAGATGATTTTGCTCTTTCTACAAAACAGTTTGAGGATTCCCCACTTCTCACCACCTGGACCACCATTACCCTTGTCCAAGCTGCCAGGGCCAACCGCATGGATGGCTGCAGTAGCCTCTGCTTGTAAGACGCTGTGCTGTGCTGCCTGCTCACCCGCCCCTGCAGAACCAAAGGGCTGGGAGGTTGGGGGCTGACGGCCCTCGGTGAATCCCTCTCTGGGAATTGTCCTGCCCTGAAGAGAACTTCCCAAATCCCAGCTCCACCCAAAGGTGAGTGTGCATCCAATGGCCGGTCAGCGTGGGGTTTGAAAGGCCTAGTCCTCTTAAGACGGGCCAACTCCAAAGGGCTCTTCCAGCTTCAGAGCCTCCTGGGACTAGAGGAGGCCTTTGCGCTCACCCTCCCTCTGCCACATTCTGCTCCCCCCCCACAGGCATCTCTCCCATCCATGACAGTCCTGAGTAACCTCCTTGCACGCACATCTCCATCTCCGAGTCTGGCAGAGAAACAGGCCGAGGGCAGCCCCTGCTGGCTAGATCTCCCTGCTTTCATTCTGGTCTGCCTGTAGTCGATCCCAACACAGCAGCAAGAGTGCCTTAAACAACGACAACAACTTAAGTCTGGGCATGTCATGGCTCTGCACAAAACTTCCCAGTGATTTCCCTTTGGCAGGGAGTTAGGCCAAAGCCTCAAGAGCCCTGTGAGCTGCCCAGTGAACTCTCCTGCCCCACAAAAGGCTTCCCTGAAGCCTTCCAGGCTTGTTGCTGTTTCCTCTGCCAGAAATCCCCTTACCCTCGATAATTGCATGGTTCACCCCCCTCCCCCAAGCCATTGCGCAAATCCACCTTTCTCAGTGTGGCCTAGTTGGTGGCAGTGCTCCCTCCCCCACCCCTTCCTGTCACCACTCCAGACTCCACTGTTCCCCCTAAAACTTAGTACTTCTCACATACTTCACAATTTACTGTTTTTAGTTATTGCATCCTTCTCCTGCCTCTGCTAGAATGCCTGTTAGAGGCATTTTTGTCTTTTTTTTCACTGCTGTATCACCAGTGCTGGCAAAGTGCATCAGTATTTGTAGAATGCATACCCTAGGAGCTGAATATCTATTTTCGTAATGAAATATCATTTGTTTGTCTCTTATTTGTATTTAGGACAGTTAATATGGGGTTGTAAAACGCAATGCTATTTGGAATATGTTTTTTCTTCCATCAATCTGTTTTCACCCAGCGGGATTTAATAAGGAAAAATTTTTATGCTCAAGAGGAGAATCCAAACAAGGTGATGGAAGTTTCTTTGCTTAGACTCAAGATGCTCCTTGAGGTGACTGCTAAGGGGTATGAAATGTTATAAAATTGATTGTGGTGATGAATGCACAACTCTCTGAATATACTAAAAGCCATTGATTATGTACTTTGGATGGATTGAATGGTATATGAATGTATCTCAATAAAACTGCTTTAAAGAAAGAGGCTCTTTGATTTTGTTTCATGATACTGGAAGACCAGCTTGAGATATTTTTGTCCCACTTTTGGATGCATTCAGGCTAAGTTCCTGGAAAGGGAGATGTCTCTGTGAGAAAGGCTTGAGTGATGTGTCTAAGGATATGGCAAGGCTTCCAAAATGAGTGATCCAAGCAGGTTTCCACAAAGTCGGGGCAAGTGAAGAGTGGCAATCTTTAGCAGCAGGGCTGCAGAACTTCAGCTACCACCTCTGAGTCACTGCCATACCATAAACCTGTTCTTATCCATTTATGTGGCAAGAGTTCAGGGGACTGCTGCTCAAGGCTGAAATGCAGGGAAACAATCTGCCGAACATCGCACCATGTCAGTTTATAAAATATCTCCCAAACTGTAGGGCTGAGGGAGAGAAGATGAATTATTTAACTGGAAATAATTGGAACATTTATTCAAATAAACATAAAGTCATAATGGTAGCATTCCAGGTTATCACATGCAAAGGTGTTCATTGGTTCCCCTGGATTCAGCGGATTTCCGCTCTTCGGTGCCAGTGCTTGGCCCATGGTCCTGAACTGAACTCAGATTCAGCTTGTGGGAGGCCAGTACCGCACCATTTATTAAAGTGCGCTGCCTTTATACTGAAGAGGCTTTCAAGTGTGTTGGGTGATAAAACCTCATATTTTCCCCCAAACTTGCCCATTTATAATTTTTTTTTCAAATTCAGATAATGGAGAGATTCATCTTCTTCTGGGTTGTAACTAATGGAGTCTTCCAAATTAATTTATCAATATTCCAGAGGCTGTTTAATAAATAAGGATGAATACAAGGAATGAAGTTAATGAACAAATCCATCATCACCCAAAGTTTCCTGGTGTCCCTTAGTAATCCCTTTCCAGCTCCCAGGTCCCCAGGCAACCACTGACCCACTTTCTGTCATTACAGAGCAGTGAATTTTTGCAAATGGAATTATGCAGTATGCTTTCTTTCCAGTGTAACTATTTTGAGATTCACCCATGCTGTTGCATGTATCAGCAGTTTATTTAACTCAACATGGTATTTCACTGCATGGATATACCAAAGTTTGTTTACCCATTCACCTGTTGATGGGCTTCTGGGTTGCTTCCAGGGTTTGTCAGTTACAAATAAAGCAACTATGAACATCTGTGAACAAGTCTTTGTGTGACCATATACTTTCAATTCTTTGGGGGAAATTCTTGTGAGTGGAAGGGCTTGGTCACGTGGCAGGTGTATGTTTATCTCTTTTGATGTTTTCTTCAACTTTATCCACAGTTTGCACCAACAATATACATTTACTGTTCCATTTTTTAAAAGTGTATCAGAAAATCAATTATGATAGATCTATGACCAATATAAACATTTCTGAATTCTCCAAAAATTTCAGTTAGAAAAGTTATTAAGCTATCATTCTGTAAAGGTAATTATTAAACAGTAATGCATTTTCATTCCTTAGTCCAAATTCCTACATACTCAACATCACTTGTTCTTTCTTGTGCTGCAGAGTAGTAAAATTTAAGAGAATTGACTATCTACTACATTTTTGGGGCCTAATAAAATATTTTAGTTTGGTTTATTCAACCCTCATCAAATCACAGATCCATGTCAAATAATGGTAATCATTCTTAACTCAATAACTGATGAAGTTAAAGTATAATAACCAGAAATATTTAGAATAAATATTACACTTAGAAACGACTAAAAGAAATGCATCAGCGCCTTGGTGTAATGTCAGCATTGGGGACTGTGTAGTGACTCTGCTTTGAGGAGGTGTGGCCATTTGGCACGAGGTATGAAAGGAACCTGTCATGGTATGAGCCTCAGAAGGACCCATCTGGAATGGAATTTTGCTTTGCAGAAAAGTATGCTATGGTGAGGTTCTGGCGTATTTTCTTTTTTAGGTAATGATCAGCTGACGAGTAAGTGAAATGCAATAGGAAATGGCCTACAATTTTTACTAATATTCAATGATACAAAACAGAAAAATATTTGTAAAATACTTAATATCTAGACTGATTAATAAGAGTAATTCTATAATATTCTAACTAAGAAAGCAGTATGAATGATTGCTATAGCTTTCAGTGGTCACTTTATTTGTAACATTGTCATATTTCTACATTAAAAATGGATTAACTTAGGTATTTAGTTGTCATTTCTTACCTATCTTACCTATGTTTTCATGAGGGATATTGATTATGTCAATGAGGTTTTTTTAAAGATCCAAATGAAAAATAATAATTAATTAGGTCAAAATAATTAAAGTAATAAATAATAATTTTTGAAACTTATAGTCATAAGAAGCTTTAATTTTTTAAATGCTCCAACGTGACCCTTGAGTAATGTAAAGAACACATCTGTAATCTAAGGCCAAAATTCAATTATATGGCTTCACACCAATGGATCAAAAGAGTAGAGCTGTTCCTAAACCAACTCTTAACTCACCATTTGGCACTCTAAGTTTCACCTTTTATATATACCCTTTGAAATACCCAGGCCAACATTTTTAATAAGTTGCATCCATATTAAGAGGTAACAAGTCACCTGGCGAGGAGATGATGATGGGTAATGGCCATCCCAGGGAATGGAGAGGGCCTGCAGCTGCAGACAGGATCATCCCACCCACCATATCCATGGGATATAAGCCCTCTCTCACTTGGAGGTGGAGTGGACATCACCATCCCAGTCCCCTCAGGATTGGGGGGAGAGCTATGGACTAGAGTGGACTTAATAGTATTCTGTTGTACACATTCTAGCAATGGAAGAAATTATAACAGTGAGGTGGAGCCAGTGGCCACTGGACACTTTTGGGGCAGGAAGGGGAAGTGCAGTTGAAATACAGGGGCTTTTTCAGGATTTGGGGGTTGTCCTGAGTGCCGTTTGGCGACGGATGTAGGCCATTTTACATCAGCATATACTATGCAGTGTGGGAGAGAGTGTGGTCTACGATGTGAACTGTGGTCTATGCTTGGTGGCAAGGCCCCAGGATGTGTATATCCGTTGAGGGTGATGAGCCACACTGATGAAGGATGTTTGTGTGGGATGTTGTGGGAGGTGTGGGAGGTGGGGAACATGGGAATCCCTGTAATTTCTGTGTAATATTTAGGTAATCTAAGCATCTTTTAAAATATATATATAACATTTTTGTAAGCAAATGCACATATATGCATATATATTTATATATCATTTTACAAATATTGGTATGTATTGTGAAAAATTTGATTTTTACCCACAATAAAAAAAAATTAGAAAAAAAGAGGTAACAAGTGCAAAACAATCACATTTTTAAGATATGGTACTTGCTTGGCTAAAAAATAATTATTAAGGTTCTTCTATAGGAAACCAAGTTATTCATGATAGTAATATTTTTGAAAAACTCCTGCATTATTACCAACTTAAATTTATCCATCTCTAAACTGAACAAGGACTTTATTCTATAAAAATATTTATAGAGTAGTCTGTATTTAATTCACCATCAAGTTAATTAAGGATCATTTACAGGATCTACAAATGGCCAGTATTCAAATAAATACCTATTCCTTAATTGCTAGAGGCAGAACTGATGGAATGTTCCTGAAAGTCAAGAGATAAATCCAAACTTTGGAAGTTTTATCAAAATGTCCTCGATAATTAGTACCTTACTAGCTCCCACAAACCTTACTGTTTTGTGTAACATTTTCAATACAGAAATAAAATATCTTCAAATAATACATTTTTAAAAGATAATTAAATTACACAATTAAATAGCATAAAGTAAATTAACATTTGTTTTTTACAACATGAACTGACCAATTTGAAGAAAACTGCAAAGGACTAAATAAAAACCCATAAATGTCACAACATGAGGCATATTTAAATCCCCACATATTATTGACCTAACATAATCTACTAAAATATTTTCAAGTTCGATCGACTCTATTAATACATAAAAAGACATTGCAAAAATGTTTAAGACTATGTAAGAGCCATCAATTGCACACACACTTCACATGTAAACAATCTACAATACAATTGAAAAATTTTGGCACCAACATATATACTAAGAGAATGTAAAAATAAAGTCAGAATTCTGTTTTCCTTACTCATTGTTTCCCCTAAAAACCTAAGAGCAAAGATTGAAGAAATTGTGTATAAACTAGAGTTAGGAGTGTGTTAAAGAACGCAAATATAGAATTGTTTTAAATCAGTAAAAAAAAAAAAATAGGATATTCAACTAGATGCTTACTAGTATACCATGATATAAAAATTAAGCATAATATGATTATTAAATTGAAATCACATTGTGGCAGTTAGAGATTATTTTATGAATCCCCCCAAATAAAGGATGTTTGTAACCTAAATCTATTCCTCTGTGTGTGATACCCTTTGATCACATTAAATTCAGCTGAGGGGCCTTTGATTAGATTACCTGTTCAGATTGCTTTGAGGGCTTTTTGATTCCACCACATTAATAAGGCATGAGTCATGTTGGGTCCCTACCCCCTTGGTGGGTCTGAGATAATCGGACACTCAGACAGCGAGACAGACCGACAGACACACGCACACAGGAAGAGAGAGCTCTGTCATTTGTGATCCTGCCATGTGACGGAAAGGAGAAGGCCTGATAGTTTGCAGCTGCTCTTGGGAAAACAGCAGAACAGCTGACTGATAAAGAAGGTATGGAAAGAAAAAAAGCCCTATACCAGGAGAGAGAGGGCTTGCAGGATCACTTGAGCATAGAGCCTCGAAAGGCTGGGCCCAGGAATTCGGGAAGAAGAGGAAGCCCAGAGGGGAAGGAGAGACTCTTTCTCAATTAATCCAGTGCCAACGGCTGCACCGCCCTCCCCAAGAAAAAAGCAGTTTGGGCAATTCAAATCTTAATTTTGATGTTTTACATAATTTTTAAAACCTTAATTCTTGATCTAATAAATGTATTTTTGATTGGACATTCTTATCCATGAAGTTGAGATACTTGAAATCATTTCAAATAAAACTATACACTTACTATTTTTGAATGATATATCAAGCCACAGAAAGCCCAGATGCCTTGGTGGTAGGTAATTCAAAGCCTCACCTATGACAGCAATTTTCACAACACCTACTTCTTCCAAAATATGATGAGACAGTCTTTCCTGTGAGACACCCAACTTTTTACGAGCATCAAGAAATTTTCCTACATTTCTTCCACATAGGCACTGCTGGTGAAGGTACCGGATGCTACAGACCGTGGCCTCATATGCCTGGCGCCATGGCAGAGACCAACCCCATCCACCAGCGTCACCAGGCGAAAGGGCTTTCAGCCTGGATCCAGGTTATTGTGCAGTTGTCCTATTTGCTCTTATTCCTCCCGTAAGTGCCCGTCTTCCTCACTGCAAATCGAGGCGCTCCGGCCCCATCTTCCCGGCGAGGCTTCAAACCAAGGGCACCACGTGTAAACCATGGTTCTGTCATGGCCCGTCACTTGTGTTCTGTCTCCGTAAGGGCTTGAACTACGGGAGAGGACTCCATCAAAACCCACCAAGGCTACTTCTAGGGCTTCTGGTTGGTCTCCGCGGCCGCGTCCTTGAACCTGGGGCTGCCTGGCCCGGGCAGAACTTCCGGCTCTGCTCGTGGGCTGTGGAAGTCCACGGCCCCAGAGGTCCCCACTGACGCCCGGTGGCGGCGGGGTGCTGCTTACAGGCAGGCTGCCTTCTGGCGCCCCTCTGACCCCTCTGCACCTCCTTACAGGCTCTGGACGGGGCCCGTTTAGGCTTCCCACACAGCCCTGGGTGGTGGGGGTGCGAGTGGGGTCACAGTTTTTTCTGTGGTGTTTGGCAGTTGGTGTTGTCTAAAAGTCCTCTGCCTTGCTAGCTGGCTCTTTCCTGGCCCTGTGGCTAGAGGGAGCAGACTTTCATTAGGGCTTTGTTTGGCTTGTGCCCATTGGCTTTTCCAGATTGTGCGTTTCTTTAGCTCCAAGTCTGGGATAGATGCGGTTGAAAGGAAACCCAGAGAACTCCTCACCACGTGGTTCCTAGGGCTGTGAGTTTCCCAGCCCATCAGTCTTCAATCTGTCACAGCTCTCTGCAGCATTTTTCCATCAAGAGATGGAGTGCGTGTTTGCACTTTCACTCTGCCGTGGGAATGGTGTCATGTCACCTAAAACCCGAGGCTCCAGAGTTTCCACTCTCTCTTGGAGTCTCCCCTATATGGGAAGGGGAGGCCCGGTTCGGTTTGCTGGAGGATGAGACTCTGTTTCAGCTGGCCTCCAGCCGGGCTGGGAGCTGACCACAGACAAGCAGATATGCCCCAGCCAAGATCAGCTAAGCCTGGCTAGAGAAGCAGCACTGCAACTGAGACCAGCCCAAATTACAGACCCAAAGAACCGAACCATAAACTCAATAATACTTACTGCTTCGTGCCAGCGATGCTAGCTGATGAAAACCACAGTTAGAAAAATTCTGCCCTGGAACATGTTGAACAAACATATTTTCTAATGTAGATTTTCCAGAAGGGGAGAACAATTAGAAAATCAATTATGCTTCTGTTTTACATTTGTTCTCAAGGCTAGTTACCTCTTTGCTTAACTAGGTTATTCTGCTTTGATCTCTGACTTGATTGCATGGATCTATTAAAGATTCTGTTCTTGGTGCTAAATACTATGGGGAATACTTTGGAATACCTAATTTACTAGAACTTATCCAGGCACAATCACATCAGCTAATGGGAGAGTAAATAAAGGTGTAAGTCTAGTTCACGCATTTTCGAAAATTTACCCTCTCTATGAACATTTAACTACTATTTATATGCCACATATGAAGCATCAATGCTATTTTGGTTTGCCTTTACCCGTTAATTTTTTTGGTTGAAATATAGAAAGTTAAAGCTTTATTTAGTAGTCTGTTTTTTCCTTTGTAACATTTTAATCATTCTTTTTTATTCTGTAAAGCCCTGCTCCTACTTACTGTTTTTTTAAAAACCTGGACTTGTTTTTTCTTCTTTTATGAGTACATTTAAAAATATTTAGTTTTAAATTTACACACAACGAATTTTATATAGTGCTAGTTGAGGTTATAACTAGCACTATATAGTATGGTGCTGGTATACCTAGAGTATAGGTATAATGTAACCAATTTTCAAGGAACCATTTAGCTAATACTTTTTATTAGAGAAGTCATAGGTTTACAGAACAATCACACATAAAATACAGAGTTCCCATATAATGCCCCATTATTAACACCCTTCATTGGTTTGGTAACATTTGTTACACTTCATGAAAGAACACTTTTATAACTGTGATATGAACTATAGTCCATCATTTACAATAGGGTTCACTGTGTTGTACAGTCCTGTTTTTGTTAAATTTTTATTCTAGTAACAGATACACAACCTAAAATTTCCCATTTTAACCAAATTCAAGTATATAACACAGTGCTGTTAATTATGTTCACAGCATTGTACTACATCACCACCATCCATTACCAAAACTTTATGAGCCACCCAAGTAGAATCTCTGTACAACTGAAGCTAATTTGAAAAGCTACCCTTTAATATTCAAAGCAATATAATATAATTTATGGATTACATATTTTATTCCAGGTTTCTGTATATTTTTAGAACAGTACCATACAGTTTAATTTATTTTAGTTTTATTATATTTGCTATCTGGAAGGGCACGTGCCACCCAGGGTTCTTCTTTTTCAAAACATCTTGCCAGTTTCCTATGTTTGTTTTTTCCCAGATAAACTTTAGACACCCTTTGTGAAGTTTCACAACATCACGTTAAGATTTAGGTTGGAAATGTATAAACACAACTTAGTTTGAAAAGGACTTACAACTGTACAATACTGAGTGTGCCTATTTGGGAACATATTATAATTCTTTATTGAAATTTGCTTTATGTCCATCAGTAAAGCTTAGTCAACTTTTAGTGTGTGGGGTGGTGGTTTGGGTGTTTTGGTTTTCATTATTTTGTTTGCTTTCAAATAAGTCAGTTAATTTGTTTTGAGTTCGTCTAGGTATTTCATAATTTTTGTTGCTCTTATGAGAGAAGAATTTTTAATGTACTTAATAGTGAATGTTCAGGCACATTAGAAGAAGCCATTAAGAAACACTTAATGGGGTGATTTAATTAAAGCCAGCTCTCTGAGACTCTTTACTAGGCATCCCTTCATTAGCTTTCTTTGCATATTTGCTTGCACTTGAAGGCAGAAAAATTACATACATCTTAAAAGTGTTTTTAAATACATGGCTTCCACAGGTCTCCTCATCAAATAGTTATGACTAATATTACTTTCCTTAAGCACATGCACATCAATCATCCAAACCCTTCCTGCGGTTTTGGGTCGCACCTTCTAGTACTTTTGCTGAATCTCCTGGAAGGTTTTCAGTGACTTTTCCGTGACCCCTGCGGTCCCTGGTCTCCATCTGGGCTCCACTTTGGCTCCTGACACACCCCTTGTCCACTGCTCCCACCTGCCAACGAGGAATTCTTGCACCATGTTGCCCACTCCCATGTCTGTTTCACGTGCCTGAAGTGTGTGGTAGAGAGAGAGTCTCCTACTGGACTCTTCCATCCCAGTGTTTCTGTGGGCACCAGACTGGTTTCTCCGTGTTGAGACAAGATGCTTTCTCCAGGTACCTCTCAGATGCTCTCATTTCCACTTGACAGATGGTGGTTTTCACTTCGTTGCTTCATACATTGGCAGACCAAGTCCCGGCTCCAGGACACTCCAATCTGTCTTTGGCTCAGGGAGAAGGCAAACTGTTGTTGAATAATTTCCTGTGCCTAGGAATTGGTAACCATGCCAAGATAAACTCATGTCAAATCATGCTTGTCCATACTTTAAGGATGGTTTTACTAATTGGACTGGGCAGTCCTCAGTTAACCTAATTTGATTTAGTGTAACAAAGAGAGAATTTGGACTTCTTTTCCTATGATAATGCCTTCATGACATTGTGGTTGCTTTGTCTTGAGAAGAGAAGTTTCAGTATGGACATGACTGTCCTCTACCAGAATTGGAAGGGCTTTCTATTGCTAGAAAGAAATACTTCTTCCAAGCTGCTGCAAAGGGAGAACTGTAAGGTACAGGGTGACTCTCTTAAGATGACATTTGTTTTCCATATGAACAAGCTCTACACGCAGATGTTCAAAAATGAAAGTGGCTACGTTGGTTGACTTACTATCAAAGGAAGTGTTCAGGCGGAGGCGGGCTGCTCGTTGGTGGAATAATTTGCTTGCCATTCACCTGCTTTATCTTGTACAATGTTGAGCAGGAACCCTGCACGGAAGAAGCAGTGCAGAAGAGTTGAAATAATACGGGCACTGGAAGCAGATATACCTGGGTTAAAATCTTCTTGTTTCGCTTACTTTTGGGCAAATCACTTCATCTCACCCTCTTCTGTAACATAGAGGTGGCCCAAATGTCACTTCTCTTATCCTCTTTTTTTTGGATCCACATATACTTCCCTGATTTTCATCTCCTCACTAATGTGGACACAGTCCTAGTTCATCTTCATTTTGGACTAAAATAATCTCCCTGTAGAAAGGCCTTAAGGAGCAGAGTAGCCTTGCTTGAAGGTTTCGCAGGGGAAGTGGAGGAGGGGCCTTAGGCTGTGTCCTCTGGAGCAAAGAGCGTACAATTGTCAGTCAAGTTTTCTCTTCCAGATAGATGAACCACAGGCACATTATCTCCTCACTGAGCATCCCTCCCTGCTTAAATACCTCCATTGCTGGAGAGCTCAGCATCTTCCAAAGCAGCCACTTTCATTTTTGAACATCTGAGTGTGTAAAAATACATCTTCCTCGTGTGGAAAACAAATGTCATCTTAGAAGGCTCACCCAGCACCTTAGCGGCCTCCCTTTGGGCAGCAAGGAAGAAGAGTGGCTTTTCTAGCTCCTGTGCCTCTGCTGTGATTGTTCAGTTGTTTGTGTTTTCCCTCTTTTCTCCTCTCCACCTGCTCCTTCAGGAGCACTCAAGCGCCTGTGTTCCTCTTTCTTTACAGGTTCCACCCCAACCCCATTAGCAAGATTCTCGCCCCTGCGCTAAGCATCTCTCTGCCTGAACGTGTCTCCCTCATGCTTACCTGCCCAGAGCGATCCAGTCCACCTCTGAGCAGGACACCCCCTCCTTAGAAAGCTGCTTCCAGAGGACCTTTCCAGACTCCCTCCCTGCCCTAGGAGGCTCCCTCTAGGATTTTCCCTGAGTGTACACTGCACTGTCCCACACTCTCTGGTCAGGGGAAGTTCTGCCGAATAACGTTTTCTCTATTTTGATTCATCAGGGTAATCATTGACTGTGCCTCAGGTGGGAGAGGGGTAGGGGTAGGAGTGTTCTCCAGGCTCAGTAAGGCTTTTTCCCCCTGAATGAATGCATGCATGGGTGGATGCCATAAAAGAAACTCAGACCCTCACAAGCTTGCTGTACTATGGGAGTTGGCCTTAAGATGACTTTGCTATTCTTTTCTCAGTGGATGTTCTATAATTCAGAATGTTTTGCTAATGCTGACTTGCCTCCTTCCCATTTCCCCCACAGTCCTGTTTAAATATGCTGATGCACAAAACCCTCTATGAAGAGGGACCCTGGCTATTGCCCATTGTAACCTGGGGAAACCAAGGCAAAGAGAGGTTGATGACCTGCTCAAGGTCATGCAGTGGTGGCAGAGTGATCCAGGCTCAGGCATTCTGGGTCCACACCCCACAGAGTAAGCC
This sequence comes from Tolypeutes matacus, assembly GCA_026826555.1. Lineage (NCBI taxonomy): Eukaryota > Metazoa > Chordata > Mammalia > Cingulata > Chlamyphoridae > Tolypeutes > Tolypeutes matacus. The sequence continues at coordinate 28,248,190 of JAKSZT010054489.1, read as the reverse complement.
CCCCCCCCCACTCTGCCCCAAGAATGCAGTGTCACGATCAGGAGTGTGTGGTGTCTGAGCTGGGAGGTGGGCTGATAAGATGGCAGCCAAGAGGAAGTGCAGCTGCACTGGAGAAAGAGATTACAAATGGGAGCCGGTAGACTCTGAAGTCCACAGAACCCTGGAGTTCAAAGGTACTTGTGCTGTCACTTAGTTCAGTCCTCCCACTGGCTGCTTGGACCTCTTGGCTCAGCTTGTTTTTGTGGATTGGGATTCAAATTTCAGGTCTGACATTTTCCAGCTGATTTCAGGGTAGTACTTACAGTTCTAAGATTGTTTCACCTTCTCATTAAAATGAGTATTTTAAAGCCCCCCTAATAGTCATGGCAAGGATGAAATTAATTAATATAATAAAGTTATTAGCATAATGTATGGAATACATTAATAATAAGCCTTGTTAGCTGCTGTTAGCATCATCATCATCTTTGTGAGATCAGCACTTCACAGTTTACATGGAATGTTTACCTATTCCAGTCTTGTGGGAAGTAAACAATAAATAAACCAAAAAACTATCTTGTGTACTAATGTTTTTCCCAATTGTAAGTAGTGATAGCAAGTCTCAGAAAGTTTAATTGATTTTTTCCCAAGAAAAAATAAGCTTATAAGTGATAGAGCTTATATTTGGTATTAGGTCGTCTGTTTCAAAATCCAGGTTAATTCCTTCATTTGTTACTGTGCTCCTTCATTCATTTGACAGATATTTTATTGAGTTTATGCCACATGCAAGGCACTTCTAGGTGTTGGAAACACTAGTCTAGGTGTTGGAACAAAATATCCGAGAGCCCTGCTCCACTGGGGCTTCCCTTCCGATGGGGGCACACAGACCAGAAGCAGGTATCTAAACAAACACCATCATTTTGGATCCTGATGAAGGATAGGGCACATGTGAATCGTGGAAGCTACCTTAGACTTGTGGTCAGGGAAGGCTTTTCTGAGAAGCTGATGTGGGAATCCAGTCTTGAATAACTAGGTGAACGGCACCATGAGATGATCTGGGCAAAGAGAATTTTAGGCTGAAAGGAAAATGCATGCAAAAGTCCTTGGGCATGTCTTGGGGACCAGAAAAGGATGCCTTTTCTGGAATTGAGTGAAGAAGATGAGATCAGAGGTGAAAGAACTCAGAGGACACCTGCCTCTGGCCTTTGAACTAAATTAAAAGGGACCAGACTGCTTCTAAACTGCATATGTATTTGTCACAACACTTCTTTTCAAGTTTCAGAAGGCCAAGTCAAATCACTTCTTTGGGAAAAAAAAAGGGGGTGGGGGATTTTACTGTTCCAACCTGGTGGAAAGTAGTTTGGGGCAGCTTAGAAGATCATGGAAGAACTCGAGGGAGGAAGCTGTGGGGCCACAGTCTGAGGACTGAATCCACAGGGCCCCTTCCCTCTGTCCATCTCTGCAGCTCAGCTGCTCTTTGTGCAGTGGCTTCGTCGCCCCCACCCTAAGGCACGGGCGGCTTCTTTCCTCCAGAGCCTGTGCTAACTGCAGCGATGGACGCTGATCACCCCTTTGGATCATGTGACCTTTCCTTGGCCAAACCACCTCTTCCAGGATGTAAGGTGATTAGCCTTGCTAAGGCCCTCGGGGGCTGGAGGCCTGTGTGCGCTCATGCCAGCGAGGGAAAGCTTGCTGGGCAGGAGAAACGAATTGCCTCCGTAGACCTGACGCTCCGGATGGGAGGAAACCCTGCCTCAGGAGTAAGACTCGGAACTGTGGCTTGTCCCCCGGAGTGTTTGCAAGTGGCACAGCAGGAGGATCACGCCTGCCACGTTTCCTCTCTGTCCCCGGAGCCTAGCGCTGAGTGAGGCGAACTCAAGGCTTGAGAGAGATGTGCCGAACGGAGACATACATGAATATATGAAGGAGAGCCAGAGCTGTCCCTTCTTGTGGCTCCCCTTTCAGCCTTTGACATGTAGATTTGTCCCCAAGAGGGGGGCTGAGCATGCAATAAAAGGGAGAGGGAAAGGGAGAGCCTGGCAGACAGGAGGTAGCAGAAGAGGCACAGCGACTTGGGGAAGGGATACACCACCCAGGCCGGTGGGCGTTGCAACTGTCCGTAGCACCAGAGGGGTCGGGGCCTCACCGGGCCATTCGAAGGCCCGCACCTCTGTTTGCTGGATCGAGGGGCCCGGGGTAGGCTCACGTATTTTACCATGATTTGATCTGTGCTTGGCGGTGTTTTTGAATATTGTCTTCTCTTCCGTGAAGAGTGTTGTTTATGATGGTTTCTTAATTTTCTGCGTTCCGAGGACTCAACATCATGACTGCCTCAAAGCAGAGGGGACGGTCTGATGACGCGAATGCCCACCAGTGGTTAAGGAAGTCCACACCGTGGTGTGGGCACAGCGTTGACAGTAACGGACAGAGGCCGATTCCTGGCGTGGGGAGACCCGGGAGACATGGGGTGGAAAGAGCCAGCTGAGGGAAGGTGTGAAGAGCCAGAGCCCACGCGTCTAGAAAGAAGAGGAAAGTCCACTTTAGCCAGAGGGCCGAAAGGGAGTGTGGAAACTGTGCACTGAGCGACGGGGTCTGCAGCGGGTCGGGTGGGCTGCAGAGGAGACGGGTGGGCAGCGCCGCAGGGCTGGACTCCAGAAACCTGACACAGAGCAATTTGCACATGTGCATTTTTCTGGGAAAGAGACCTTTCCTTCCATCCCATTTTCCAAGGTGCCACGAGAGGCGCAGACTCCCGAGGGCGTTCGGAGGCACTGCTGGGGGCGGGAGAGGGCATCAGACTCGGGGAGGCTGACCCCTTGTGATTCCGAGCGCGTCGATTGTCTTTTCTCCGTGAACGAGGGTTTGACTGTGCCAGGCCGTGGCTGTTACTCAGGGCCCGTAATCGGATTACCTAGGCAGCAGGGCACTTCACTGCTAATTGGCACAGGGAGCGCGTCCAGGAGCCAAGGTGTCCGTCTAGAGGAGGGAGAGGGAAATGAAGAAGGCCTGAACGCCCAGAGGTGCCCTTGGAGATGTTTAAATGGGTTTGAGCGGGAGCCTGTCACATCTGGTTGTTGTGATAATTAGATTAGGAAGCAGAAGGATGGAGGGAGAAAAGCATCAAATGTAATCTGCAGAGGCTCGGCTGGAGGCCCCCGGAGGTGGATCTTTAAATAGACCGAGTGCAGAGGTGACCTCCAGAGAGGCACACGTGTCACAACCCCGAGCCAGCGGCAAGCGGCCCCGGGGTCTTTGGAGGCCTTGGTCCCTGGGGCCAAATGAGTATCAGCGTCACCTGCTGTGCTGGTTTGAAAGTTCAGAGCCCCAGGTCCTGCACGTTGGAGGTCAGTAGACCTGGGTTTGGTCCCAGGGGTCAGTATTTTAAGCAAGTTCCCTGGTGATTCTGCTGCACAGGCAGTTCAGTAGTAGTTAACCTAGTTCAGTGACGACATTTGAGAGAACCAGAAGCCAAACGGTTGCAAACGCTTTACCCCCGTCCTACCTCATTTAATCGTCCCAGGCAGCTCTGCAGAGGGGCTTCTGTTTTCCCATATTAGTGTTGAGCATCTTTTCATGTGCGTATTGGCCGTTTGTGTATCTTTTTGGAGAAATGACTCTTCAAATTATTTGTCCATATTTTAATTGGACTCCCTTTCCATTACTGAGTTGTAAGAGTTTTTTACATATACTGGATATCAGGCCCTTATCAGATATATAATTTGCTAATATTTTCTCCCATTCTGTGGGTTGTCTTTTCAGTTTCTTGATGGTGTCCTTTGAAGCACAAAGGTTTATCATTTTGATTAACTCCAATATATCAACTTTTTTGTTGTTGTTTATGTTTTTGTTTTCATAATTAAGAAACTATTGCCTAAGCCAAGAGCTACTTCAATGTTTTCTTCCAAGAATTTTGCAGTTTTAATTCTTTGATTTATTTAGATCCATGAAGTGTACTTAAATTTAAGGAGAAATAACTGAGTTGACTGAATTTAGTCACAAAGGTGTATGCAGGGAGAAGGAAATCCACGAGGGGCTGGACAGTACCCAAAGACTAGGAATAGTGCAAAATCTGACCATCCTAAGGCCTGGGGGTAGGCAAGGGGAAGGAGCAATTGCAAGAAGCTGGAGACAGAAAGCTGACCAGTAGGAGCTGTGACTGTGAGTTGAGAGACACAGCCTACCCAGAGTGACTTAGTGGGCCACGGGGTGGGGGTAGGGTGGGATTAACACCCCACCCTCCCTTGCCTTCTTTCCCCTGGTCTCTTTAGCTGTTCCCCATTGGCTGAACTCATCCAGAAACCAGTGTGCAGAAAACTCCTATCAGTCAGGATTCATTCAAGGAGTAGAGTCACTGTGAGATAGGGGATTAGAGATTCATTATAGGGATTCGACCTACCCAGTTATGGGGGAGCTGGGGAGTGGAAGTGCAGGAGGAGGAGTAAGAGGGCCAGGGAAGGAGGCCCTAAGCGGAGGGCCTGAGCTTGGTGCCCAGCTGCCTAGGGGGACTCAGGGAGCCCCCAGTGCATTGCTGCCCCTGTGGGTCATGGCCAAGCACCGGTAGTGGATGTGGAAGCACCCCCGTGGGTGAGCAAAGCAGTCCCGAAGAGCTGGAATGTTGCAGAGGAGCGCGTGGCCTGCCTGGAATCCAGCGGGCACCTCGGCATCTCTCTGTCCCTGCATCCAACGACCTTCTGAGGGTAAGGGTTGCTGGCTCACTTCTGCCATCCAGATCGTCAATACTTTCTCTTCTAGAAAACCTCAACGTAGAGCCACTCAGGGAAGGGGATTCTGGGAGATGCAGTCTGCAGCTAAGCCAGGTTGACACAGCACAGTTCCCCTGTATCAACCCCTTGTCAACTTGACCTCCTGTAACCACATTTACCTTTCAATGAAAACAAAATCGAAACCATGTTTCTGCCTAGCACCAAGTGACTGTCCCTGTACAAGTGAAAACATGCTAACCCTCTGCCCAAAGTGCCACATGGCCACCTTATCCATCTGGCAATGTGCACGTCTGTTTTAGCTGAGTCAGTTCCCCCTTTGCTCTCTGGTAACTCACCTCCTGAGATATGCACTTAACTGCTAATAATACATCGTATGCTACAGAGATTAAAATGGGAAAGGAAAAAGAAGACCTGCTTGGTTAATATTGTGTAATTTGATTCATATAAACGCAAGAGAGAAATGCTCAGGACTTGTATTGTCCTTGTTTCTGCAACTGCTCGCACAGTTGATAGTCATGATTCCCTTTGCCCACGATGCAGGCACCTCAGATGCTTGTGCTTCCTTTGCTGTAGGGGTTCCCAGACCTTGATTCTTGAAGCAGCTGCTCTACTTTCAGTCCTGTCTGTATTATATTTATAGGAGTAGCAATTGATGCCCAGAGGGCTTCTTGCACACCAGATTTACTTCTTCAGGAGCAACCCAGTATCCCCTTGATGGTCAGAACCAAGCATTCCAGCAAGTATCATAACCCTGGTTTTTTGCCTTTACTTCAGTGAAATCCAGCTTCCAGATTAGTGGAACACGTTTTACGATCCTTGGTGCAATCAGCCCTCCCGGGGGAACTGAAGAGTGCAGTGTTGTAGGGATGAGTCACAAACCTGTCGCTAGGGCTCATTATGGGAAACTGTGATTATCTCCTCCTGCTTCCACCCCCCTGATACCTGGACTTCTGAATCCTGGCAGGGAAGAAACCACCTTCTATTGATGGCTGATTTGAGCATAAACCACATCCTGGAGGACATTTCCTTGGCTTTTCAAAGGGTTGCCACTCCACTGGTACCAAAATGGAGACTTCCAGAGGCCGTGCCACCATTCTATTGAGCTGATTCGTGGGGCCACGGTAAGACCAGCAAATTTCATCAGTGTGAGTCCATTGCTACACTTCATTTGCTATGAAATGAGTTTCTTGGTTATAATGAAGTGTGGATTACTGTGATGGTGATAAGGCATCTTATAAGTCCAAAGAATTGTGGACAGAAAGGGCAAAAAGATCCACGGAAGTCACTCTTTCAGCGAGAATAAAGTACTGCTCCTTCCGTGATGGAAATAGTTCTATGCAGTGAACTTGCCACCACGTGACTGCTTGGTGCCATACAAGGGAAAGGTATCACACCAGGGGCTCATTCTTGGTCCCTGTTGCTGGCAGTTTGTGCACTCAGCAGCAGCTATCACTGGACGGCCTCAGTGAGTGTAAGACCATGTCATTGAGCCATGCTAATCCCCATCCCTGCGGCCATGTCCTTTGTCTATTAGCCCATCAGTTAAAGGCAGGGGTGACTGGGGAAAGAGATGATTTGGCATCCAGAGGATGGGCCATTTTACCCAGCTAATAACTGAGATTCTTCTCTACTGAGCTGGCTCTTTACTGAGCCTTCACATGTGATGCAAACACCTTCACAGGTGCCTGTTCAGAGAGGTCTGGCCATATACCTCTTCCCCAGACCTCCTTGTCACCAATTTTTCCAGTTGTATTACTTTCAAGTCCCTGTTTTTCTAGTCAAATTTTTAGCCAATGTTCATGAACCAGTGTAGCTATATACCTCTGATAATCTCTTATTTTAGGAAAATTGAGCAGCCGGGTGCCTTGCTTGAAGCTCTGGCCACTCTGAGGATTTACCCTCATTGTCCTTTAGGCTTACTCCTGAGTGTACCTGAGGTGCTGCAGCTGTCCATTTTTTGTGCAGTGCTAGAATATTGTACAGAGCCGTCTGGAGACCAGGCCTGAATTTTTTCTTCCTTGGTTAACTGGCCATCGGGAATTCCCCATGAGGCAGCAGGTTCTAAATTGAGAGACAAGAGGCCAAGTAGCAAGAGTAGCGGTCAAGGGGTCGGAACAGCTTGTCCATGCAGCTTACTTGAGCCCTCAGGTTCTCTTCAAGCTGGATGTCATCTACACTGTTTCCACTTGATGACGGAAGGCTGCTCTATGGCCTGTTGGATCACACACTATCCAGTTCATGAAGGGGTGCCTCAGGGTGCATAGTGATCTGATAATTCAAGGTCAAGCATCCAGTGTCTGATAGGACCCAGAGCAAGCTAGAAGCTTTTTATCAACGAACAGTTTCTGCAGAGGCTGGCATAGCGTCACTCTAAATTCCTCAACGTTTCCAGCGCAGCACTTCTCCAGGGCCTGACAAAGGCTCCATAAAGCATCTCTATCAACCGCAGACACCCCCAACACCGTGAGATCTGCTGCTTTGTACAGCCCAAGTGGCAGAGCAGCGTGATTACAGCTTTAACATGACCCAGTGCCTTTTCTTCCCCTGGTCCTCACAAAAAATTTATGTTACTGGATAAATGGGTCAGAGGAGCTTGACCAAATGAGGTCTATGTTGCCTCCGAAATCCAGAAAAATCCTCTAGGCATTTTGCCTTTATCTTAGTGGTAGGAGCGACCAGGTCCCACAAATTGCACTTCACCTTGGAAGAAACATATCAGCATGCTCCAGACTACTGTTTCCCTAGAACGTTCACTAACATGATGGTTCTGAATTTTCATGGAAATTAATACTCTGTGCATCAGCAATCTGGAACGGGCTCGCCTGGACAGTTCTGCTGGTTTCTCCTGAGTTCCCGTGAGCCGTGCAGTCGCCTGGCAGTTGGACTAGGGTTAGTGGCCTAAGATGGCCCTGCTTGCATGTCTGGAAGTCAGTCTTGTCCCTCGGCTGGGCCTTTCTCTCCATTTGGCCCCTTATCCTCAAGGAAGCTGGCCTGGCTTCCTCATGGGATGGTCTCAGGGTTCCAGGAGAATGGAAGCTGCAACGTGCTACATTGCCCACAATTTTATTTTTGCTACATTCTATATGTCAAAATAAGTCACACAATAGCTCAGATTCCAGGGGGTGTCAGGTAGGGGAAGGCATAGAATTAGACTCTACCTCCTCAGGCAAGGGGAAGCAGGTAGGGGAAGGTGTAGAATTAGACTACCTCCTGAGGCAGGGGGAGGCAGGTAGGGGAAGGCGTAGAATTAGACTCTACCTCCTGAGGCAGGGGGTGGCAGGTAGGGGAAGGCATAGAATTAGACTCTACCTCCTGAGACAGGAGATGGCAGGTAGGGGAAGGCGTAGAATTAGACTCTACCTCCTGCGGCCAAGAGCCACAAAGCCACATCGCAGAGAGTGTGGACGGGGAAGGGAGGAATCTGTGGCTATTGCAATCTCCCCCCGGTTTCACTGCTGTGCTCAGCCTCCGAGGCCCAGAGCAGGGTCAGCAAGGGGCTGACACACAACATAGCCCTTTAAGAAAATATAGAAAAGAAAAAACAGCAGAATGCCACCTAGAGGGATGCTTTCATGGAGGTAACCTTGAATTTTCCCTAAGTTATTTAGGAAGAACATCATTTGCAAACATCAATTCTTTAATGGTTATTAAAGACCAATTACTCGTGACACATCTCTTAGCTGCCTGAGATAACCCGGAGTTGATATCACATTTGAGAGCTGCTGTTCTGACAACAGGAGCTAGCTGAGAAGGGCAATAGAAGACACTTTTACTGGAACGTCTGTGTCCTCATCTGTTCTGGACAAATCATACTTCTGGAGTTTAGACCCATCAGTTAAAAAGAAAATTTTAGGGTAGACAATAGGAAGTTAAGTTTTAAAATGTGTAGCGTTTCTATCTGGGATGAGGGAAAAGTTTTGGAATGGATGGTGGTGATGGTAGCACAAAACTGTGAATGTATAATTAACAGCACTGAAATATACATCTGAATGTGATTAAAATGGGAAATGTTAGATTATATCTGGGTACTAAAATAAAAGTTTAAAAAGTCCAGGGAACTACACAACACAAACAGTGAACCCTAAGTTGAGCCATGGACTATCGTCTATAGTACCATAAAAATATGCTTTCATCAGTTGTAACAAATGTACCATGCCAAGGCAAGCAGCTAATCGTAGGGTAGTATAAGAGAATCCTGTATTTCATGGATGATTGTTCTATAAACCACAACTTCTCTAATAAAAAAGGGAGAATTTCATTTTCTAAAAATTAAATTATTTAATCCAGCCCCAACGTCATCTGGATATATTCTTTCAGGTTCCACTATCGGAATTAAGAAATGGAATGTCGAGCATATCCACACACTGTTACAAATGAATGTCTCACAATGCTTGTTGTCAACTAAAACAAAACTAATTTTGAAAAGTCACAACTCTTGTGCAATCTGTGAGGACACCTCAGGGCCATTGCTTTGGTCCAGTGAAACCTCACTCATGTAACACGTGGGCATTACTAGCCAATCACGCATGAGCCATGGACTAGAGGTACTGGGTCTTGAATCTGTAAGTCAGGTGCTTTTTAGAGGGGCCATTCCAAAGAAATTTCAGGAGAATTCTTCTGTGGAATGCTTCTGATAGTTAAACTCTTAGATGTAGCTTTTGTTTTTACTGTAATTCACTCACTTAAAAATATTTATTCTATACCTGCTACACAACTGAGCCCTTTTAGGCATTAGGGGAATATCAGTAAACAAAATTGACTAAAATTCCTGCCCCCAAGGAGCTTACATGTTACTGCTATGCAAAGGATTTTGTTAAGGAAAAGATTGTTCTTAAAGTAATTTCAGTAGCAATTAAAAGGATACCTGACTAAAAGTAGCTTAAGATCTTTAGACTTTTATAATTTACTTAACAAGCAGCCCAGCAGCAAGCAGTCCCAATGTCCATTTCAACATTCAAAGATATCATCAAACCCTGAGGCTTCCTCTGTCCTTGCACTCTGCCATCATAGTGTGATGATGTCTCTCCTCATGATTGCAAGATGGCTGCTACAGCTCTAAGCCATGGGTCCTCACACCATAGCTTCCAAGGCAGGAATCAAAAGGAGAAGGAGTAAAGGGACTTTTCTTTTTTTCTTTTTTTTTTTTTTTTATTATGGGTAAAAATCAAAATTCTCACAATACATACAAACATTTGTAAAATGATATATAAATATATATGCATATATGTGTATTCGCTCACAAAAATGTTATTTATATATATATATACACATATATTTTAAGAGGTGCTTAGATTACCCAAAATATTACACGGAACCCACTGGGATTCCCATGTTGCCCACCTCCCACACCTCCCACCACATCCCACACAAACATCTCCCACAGTGTGGCCCACCAACCTCAATGAACTTACACATCCTGGAGCCTTGCCACCAACCATAGACCACAGTTCACACTGTAGCCCACACTCTCTCCCACTCAGTTCTGAGTGGTGTGTGCTGATTTAAAATGGCCTACATCCATTGCCACAACAGACCCAGGACAACCTCCAACTCCCAGAGAAGCCCCTGTATTTCAACTGCTCATCCCCTCCCTACCCAAAAACTGTCAAGTGGCCACTGGCTCCACCTCATTGGGGACTTTTCTTTTGCCAGTCTTTGGAGAAAAACCTTTCTCAGAAGCTTACCCACACTTCTGCCAAGTTTCAGTAGCCAGAAGCGGGCCACATGCCCTAGTTGCTTACAAAGGATAACAGTATTGCCTTAGACCAACCATGAGTCGTATTCTGGGCTGGTGGGCACATTGCTGCCAGAACAAATCTGGAGTCTGTTACTTGGACGACAACCCTACCTTTAATTTAATCATTCTTGGCTTAAACTCTGTAATATCTGAATTTTGTAGACATTTGCTGTGTTCTGACATTTGCTATCGATCGGGAGATGTCTAAGTTCTGCCTGATGTTTTGCATTACTTCGTATGTGATGCAATTTTTCCACTTGAAAAAAAATTTTATTGTTAAGTATATCAAGTAGGATATGCCATGGATTTGAGAAATTTTCTTATATTTTACCTTTAAATATATTCTCTGTACCTTTTGTTCTGTTTTCTGCTTTAGAGACAGCAATTATAATTAGGTTGGCTTGTTTTGTTCTACATATCTATTAGCTTATCTCTAACTGCTTCAATATTTCTTTTTCATCAGAAATCACTCTTTGAAACCTCTCCTCTATGTCAATGGTGCAATTGTCAACCATGTCTATTTTGTCTAATAAATGTATTAGTTTCATAATGTGAATTCAACAAATTTTCCATACACATTGTTTAAGATAAAGAATTAAATGGATTCAGACTTTTTAAAAAATCTGGTACACAAAGGGGGAAGAAGATAAAGATAATTCTAAGATTCTTCTTTTAAAAAGATACAGCTATTAGCATATATTCAAACATTAACAGCAATTAAATTATTGTTATCCAGGCCAACTCAGTTCTATACTCTGCATTTGTCTTTCAAAATCCATTTCCCACCATTTTCCTCTGCTTTGTGTCTCAGGAGGCTAAGCTCTATGGGATTCTCCTTCCAGCTGCACTCAGCCCATGGGAGTCAGTGGCAGGAGGCTGGAAGGAGGGAGCAGAAGGGGTCAGGGCGTTTGTTCCAAGGCTCCTTCCCTGGTGAGCCTCAGTCTGGCAGTAGCTGAGCTCCTCCACCGTGCCCAGCTCCTGTGGGCAGCCTTTCGCACAGCGACAGTTCTCAGTGGCTTCCAGCACTAGCCTCTCACTTCTGCCCCCCCAGGCCCAGTGTCTAAGGTCATAATGATTTCTAGCTAGTGTTGCCCCACGTGATCACCAGCTCTTGCTGCTTTCCCTGAACTCTTGTTCCATGATTTTCATTAACCCCTTTGGTTTCCTGTTTGATCTTAACTGATAACAATGACTTATAAGCATAAAAGCATAAAAAGCCTTTAGATATTAAAGTTTATATACCTCAGAAAACACATTAAAGCCTTGGAATCTGGATGTCTGAAGCTAGTTTAATTTGCTTTGTCTGCATATATTTTTGCTGCATCCCCTTTTCTGTAGTAAGCTTGAATGGTTTATACTTTCTTTTTTTTTTTTGATCATCCTTAGATGACTCAGTCTTTTCTATTTGCCCTGATATAGTGAGAGTGACTTCTTGTCTCACCGCTCACTCTATGTGAGGCAACCATTTTTCTCTAGCAGCTACGGTTTCGGAATAGCTTCCGCCCATCTTTCCGACTTAGGGAATTGGTGGTGGCTAGTTAGAAGAGTGTTATGTCAGCTGGATGGGTTTGGGGTCATTGCCAGACAAAAATGGGTTTAGCACTTTCTTTTGGGATTTCATTAAATGTCTTGTGCCGCCTTGTGCCAGGGTGAAGACAGTGAGTAGTTCCTTGGGGGATACCTTTGGGCTTTAGTTTTCTCCATACCTTGGTTTCCCTCAAAGAGAGACTTCAGCAAGTCGCCTCTGTGGCAGATTCAAGATGATCACAAAGTGTGGGTCAGCGCCCCTTCTCCTGGCTGGGGGCAGCTCTGACTCTGTGGGAGGTACCCCTGTACCTGCTCCGGGCCTAGCCTTCAAGGTCGGCAGCTTCCGCCTTGTCCTCCTGGAAGAAGCTGCCGTATGAGGAGGGTGACTATCCTGAGATCGCCATGCTGCGAGAAGCCCAAGCCACATGGGGAAGCCCTGGCAGGGGAGAGGCCATGTGGAGACAGAGGCCAAAGTACTTCGAGATGTTGGACGTGTGGGCAACACAGTCATCGTGAGAGCAGGCCCTTCAACCAGAGCTACGCCAGCTGACACCGTGAGGATAAGATTCACCTAGCCCAGCCAAGGCCTCCCCACATTCTGACCTACAAAATTGTGAGAAAAATAAAACGGTTGTTTTAAACCACCAATTTTGGGATATTTGGGGATATAGTAATAGGTAACTGGAACAACGTCTTTCACCAATTTTGGCCCAGGAAGTATTTCCACTGCTCTCCAGCCAGATGGGAAGGAAGAGAAGCATTCTCATTTGGTTTGGTTTCTCTGTGGGCTGGGGGGTGTGAGTCCTTGGGATCTTGTTGACTCACCAGTTCTGCTTTGTGGTTAAGAGTGGGGCTGGCAGTGATGCCATGCTCAGATCCCAGGTCATACCTAAGTTGAGATGGCAGAAGGTTAGGGTCTGGAGAGTAGGCGAGTATAAGGGAAACATAAGTACTAAAAAGAAAGCAGGAAAATCTTGTATTTATTCTTTTCTTATTTGGCCTACATTTATGTGCCACCTGCCAGGTGCCAGGCAGTGTACTAACCACAGCAGGCAGATGAATGATGCAGCATCATGCCATGAGGAGTTTGCAGATTGAGTACATAGAAGCAGAAAAAGTGACCGGGAAGCCTCATGGTAAGTGCCTTACTTAGACTGCAGGAAGGTGGGGCCCTGTCACCGCTCCCTAAGGAGCTGAGCCCAGTGCTAGGGAACAAGGAGACATTAGAGAGGCAAAGGTGCATGTAGTGGGGGAAAGGAAGTCCATTGCAACAAGAAGCAACACAGTGCCAAATCAAGGGTATATAAGAATCCTGGGAACCACAAGTTTAGGGCACCAGGGAGAGAAGTTTGGTCATGAGTTATGGGACCTGTTCGGTGGTGTGTTGTAAACTGACTCTCTGAAAAAACAACAACATTGCTTTGTAACATTTGCGAGTTTTTATAGAGTAAATACACCATGGTCAAGTTCAGGCTAAGAACAGTTTAACAATAGGCTGGCAAAATTCCTGAATATTAAAATTGACTCTCTGAAGCTGGTGTGAGCAGATTCCAGCACACTACTGGGTCAGTTGAAAGATTTTGAATGTGAGTGGCTGTCTTAGCCAGCCAAAGGGGTGCTGATGCAGAGCCGCAGAACTCTGCTGGCTTTGATAAAGGGTGTTTATTTGGGGTAGAAGCTCACAGTTTCAAGGCCCTAAAGAGGCCAACTCAAGGTACCATAAGACGTACATCCTCACCAAAGTCTATTGCCATGTGTTGAAGCAAGATGGCGGTGATGTCTGCCTGGGCTCCGGGGCCTCAGCTGCTCAGCTGCTCTCTTCTCTTTGGCTGTAAACTATCAGGCGAATGGCTCATCTCTCGCTAGGGCCTCAGGATCATAGTTCTCTCCTCTTCTGTGTCTATGGCGCTTTCTCTTTTTCTCGTATATCTTCTTCTGTGCTTCTGTATGTGTCCATTTATATAGCCCACCAAGGGGCAGAGACTCAGCCCTGAGTTACACCCTACTGATGTGGTCGAATCGAAGCCCTAGGCTTAATGTAATCTAGTCAAAGACATCTCAGCTGAATCCAATACTATAAAAGGGGAACAGCCCAGTTTACAAACATAATCTTTCTTTTTGGAATTCAAAAATAATCTCCAACTGCTACAGTGGCATAATCCAATTTGTGCTTTAAAAGATCATTCTGGGTGATTGGCTAGGAGTCCATTGTGACAATCTGGATGAGATATTTTTAGGGCCAAACTAAAGAATTGTTTGTAGATATAGAAAGAGGAGGATATATATTATGCATTTGAAGGAGAAAGTTAGCTGAATTTAATGGCACTTAGATATGATGAGCAAAGAAAAAGGGCCAAGGCAAGCACAGAATGTGGAAATTAGGGGATCAGGTCACAAAGAATTTTGATGTACAACAAAGGATCTTGTCTTCAGTAGACAATAGAGAGCCACTGCAAGATTTTCAATATGAAGAAATGATTAGATATGTTTTTTTTAAAGATTTATTTTATTTATATCTCCCCACCCCCTCTCTGTATGCTTCTGCTGTGTCTGTTTGTTGTGTGTTCGTCTTCCTTTTAGGAGGTACCAGGAACTGATCCCAGGACTTCCCATGTGGGAGGGGGCGCCTAATCACTTGAGCCACCTCCATTCCCTGCTTTGTTGTTTTCTCATTAGGTTTTTCCTCCTTGTGCCTCTTGTTGCATCATCTTGTTGCATCAGCTTGCTGTGCCAGCCTGTTGCATCAGCTTGCTATCTTGCTCGTCTTCTTTAGGAGGCACTGGGAACCGAACCTGAGATCTCCCATGTAGTAGGTGGGAGCTCAATCTCTTGAGCCACATCCGCTTCTAGATATGTATTTAATCCTGAAGACAAATGACATCTTCCAGGAAATATTTCTATAGAAAGGCTCTAGACTATTAAACTAGGTTAAGGTAATTGACTAATTTTCTTTTAAAGTTTAAAATAGCAGCATCTTATCCCAGATCAACATCAGAACATTCATTAAGGTAATTCAACACCTTAACATATTTAAGGAGGGAAAAAATATGGTTGTCCTATTCAGCACAGAAAAAAGAGCTTTGAATAAAATTTGATAGTTTTTCATGATAACAATCCTTAGAAAAAAGTAATAAATGAATTGGTTATTTATTTATTTCTTTAAATCTATAGCAAGCATCATTACTATGGTGAACTGTTAGAAGCATTTCCATGTTCTTTAAAGCAGAACCAAATACTTCCTATCAACATTTCTAATTAACAATTTACAGAGATCCTAATCAGCACAGTAAGATGGGCAGAATTTTTTTTTAAAAAAATGAGAGGTATAAGAATACCAAATGAGAGAAAGTTGCCCTTATTTACAAATAATGTTGTCTATGTAGACAGTCTAAGAGAATATACAGAAACAGAGGACTAACCAAAGAGGTGCTGAATACAAGTTGCTGGATAAAGTTTGCCAGATAAAACATGAACCCACATAATTCAACTGTGTAGGAATATCTTAGTAATAACTACTTAGAAACTGTCCTGACCAAAAGGAGCTAGTAATTTGACTATTAGATACCTTGGATAAATCTGACAAAACTATACAAGGACTTCATGTAGAAAATTTTGACACCTTATTAAAGGATATAACAAAAGACAAAAAATGGTGATATATATACTATGTTCATGGAAGAGTAGATTCACTATAATATTCTGATTATCCCTAATTTAATATAACATTTTAATGAAATTCTGTTCCAAAGAGCCAAATAGCTTTTTCTTTTCTCTTGGAAATTAAACTGATTCTAAAATACATATGGATGAAAAAAAGAACCAAATTTGTTAGATATCAAGTCTTCTTATAAAGATAGGGCAATTAAGACAATGTGCTGTTAGCATAGGAATAGTAAAATAGACCAAGGGAACAGATTAGGGATATATTTGATATATCAGAAAGCTGTCATTAAAAATGAGTAAAGAAAAGACAGTGCTAAAATTATTATTTATGAATGTATATATTTTTACCATATCCAGAAATTAAGCACAATTGGGTTAAGGACTCAAATATAAAAGGTCAATATTTTAAATTATAGAACAAAATTGAGAAAATATGTTTATGACCCTACAGATGGGAAAGGATTTCTTAAACAAAACAAAAATAAATAGGCCATGAAGGAGAAAGCAGTGAAAAACGAGATTCCCATATATTTGCTTGGATATATTGAAAACATTTTTTGAATGAAAATAGCAAATTATAGAATGATGGGATTAATCTGATACCATTTTTATAAAATTTGAAAGCTTGAGTAAGTATATATAGTTTTATAGTTATATAGTTACGTATGTTTATATTGATTTGGTAAAAGAAGTATCAAAAAGTATACAGGATATCTTTTGGTAAGGAGGGAAGGGAATCAGAGTATGGAGAAACTACATAGAAACTCTTTTTTCTATCTATTTTATTTAAAAATATGAAATATACATTTATAGACACACACAGATATATAGATATTTGGTGAAGCTTGTTGGTGGGCCAAAGGGATTTTTAAAAAATATTATTCTCTGTATTTTATATGTTCACAATTTTACAACTTAAAATTTTCATATACTTTCTCAGCAAAAAAATTCCAACACAAAAGTTGATACAGTATAAACTGATTTTCCCACCCATCTCTGATGCCCAGCCTCCCAGTTCCCCTCCTTCCCTCTGTGTATTTTTGTGGAAATTCTCTCTGAAAATAGAAACAACTAGGTGGTTGCATATTTATGTGTGCGAATCCTCATCTTTATTTACGAAAGTTGTCACGCTATATGCACTGTTTCTCACCCTGATTGTTTCCCTAAATATTTTATTTGTTCCATTACAATTTTCAAACAATGCTAAGAGAGGTGGGATCTGCTTCCAGGCGGTGCTTGCCCGCTCCAGACTGCCTGCCCTGGAGTGACTTCACTTTTCCTCTCTGGATCATGTTGGATGTGGGCCTTTAACCTCTTCCTTCAATGGCCTTCTCTCCCATCTCCCCATCTCCAGGGTCCTCACCTCCAGTCCACACCACACCCCATCCCCAGGTGAAACTCCCCAGGATAAACCTGTGGGGACATCTTTGAAGGGTCAGACCACCTGGTTTTGAACCCTGGTTCCACCACTTTCTAGTGGGTGATCTTGGGCAACTTGAGCCTTTCTGTCCCAGACTTTCCTTGCTCATAAAACAGGGCTCATAGTACTCGTCTCACAGTTAAATGCATGAGTGCTTAGAAGAGTGATTTGACAAGAAGAACTTAGGATGTAGAGAGTGCGGTGGGTGGAATTATGTACCACACAAGCATGGTCTTAGCCTTACTCTGTGTGGCTGTGGATGTGAGCCCCCTGCACGAAGAACCTCAGGAAGATGTTAATAGGTCGGCTGTGGCCAACTGAATCGGGGTAGGTCTTTATCTGGGTTTCTGAGGGCCTTATAAGGAGAACCCAGAAGTCACAGAAGCAAGAAAGGAGAGAACATGGCCATGTGACTGGGGCAGGGGGCAGAGACAAGCCGAGGGGCCCCAAGGAATGCCGGCAGCCAGCACCAGAATGCCGCAATCTTGGGGAGAAAGCAAGCCTTGCAGCTCTCTTGACTTGGGACTTCTTCCAGCCTCAAAACCAGGAGCCACTACATTCCTGTTGTTAAGTCAAAACCAGTTTGTGGTATTTGCAATAGCAGCTCCGGAAAACCAAGACAGATAATCCATCTATCACCATCTCCCGGTTCCTTTGTCTACTTGGTCAAATCTTTAGGCTGCCCTCCTTACCTCTGCCTCCTGCCCCACCCGCTCCCCAGCTGACTGCAGCTGGGCCTCTGCCTTCCCTCGGGTTGTCTTGGGAAAACTGCCCCCCTCTCCAGCCCCCGCCTCCTGACATCTGTGCTGCACTCGGCTTTCCCAGCTACTTTCTCCCTCTTGAAAGCTGCCAGGCGGCTGCCCTCACCTGTCCCCCTCACACCTGTCTGGCTGCCCCTCCCGTCTTCACACTCCCAGGCTGGAGCTCCCTGCGGCTACCATCTCACCTCCCTCCTCTCCCCCAAGTTTACTCTGACTCAGCGTGTCTGGTCCTCTCTGGTACGGTCCTTGCTGTACACTGTTGACACTCCATCCCCAATCTCTCCGCCCTCACCTGGACGTGGGCTCCGGGCAGCCCTCCTGCTCTGCCTGCAAGCCACCCCTCTCCACCTCGGGGCCTGCCACTTCCTCACCTGACACCCAAACTGCCCCCACATCCTGTTCGTTAGACCCCAGTTATGCTGTGACTATAACAGACAGCAGCATTCATCGTTAGTGTTTAGTGAATACGTAGCATTTTGCAGGCATTATGCTAAGCACTTTCCAGTTTCTCTCTTAGTTGTCATAGTAGTCCTGTAAGCATACCACCTACCTTTCTTTCCTAACTTTTCAGACCCTAATAATGAGGTTAAGTAACCTGTTGCACAGCTAAGAGGTAGAGCCCCCTAATCAAGCAGGCTCTCCTTTGCTTTCCCATCGCCTGCATCTGCCCTGCGGGCAGAGAGAGTAATTCTGAAGCAAATCTAACCCATCACTTCCCTGACTTAAACACACTCCAGGGATCCCCACTGTCTGTAGGGTAACACCCAACTTCTCCGCCTGGCAGGCCCTGTCCACCTATCCAGGCTCAGGGTCTGCTAATGCTGGGCCACTCTTGGGCTTGCCTGAGTTCCTGGCACCCGGCAAACCCTTCCCAGGTGAGACCCTTCCCAGGTGAGGCTGTGTGTGGCCACCTCAGGGCTCCTAACAGCACCTGGACAGCTCTCTGCTGCCCCCTACTGGCCCTCTGGAATATTAGCGAGGACAGTGGACGCAGACCTATAAACTGGCCAGCGTTAGCTTTTGGGACTTCATATCACAATTTCAGTGACTTTTACAGGGCTTCTGTCACGGATGGTGTTGCGTTGCCCAATTTCGCTTCAGCACTGAAGAGTTTGTTTCACCAGCTGCTGGGAAGGACTTAGCTAACAGTTCTCAGCTCCTAGCCTCGTTCGCTATTGCCCCAGCTGGAGAGGGCCAGCTCTGGACCCTATTCCCACTCTGCCCAGGGAAGCTCACATGGGCGGCTGACTGG
Organism: Tolypeutes matacus; assembly: GCA_026826555.1. NCBI lineage: Eukaryota > Metazoa > Chordata > Mammalia > Cingulata > Chlamyphoridae > Tolypeutes > Tolypeutes matacus. Next base: position 28,229,130 of record JAKSZT010054489.1, on the reverse strand, counting down.
TCAAGGCACGTGTGGCGTAAAGGTAGGGGCCCTCCTTCCAACTCAGGCCAGTTCTGAAGAGCAGCCGGCTTCAGAGAGCTTGCTATCACTTAGCATACCTGGGAATCTACTTCCTGCACCTGTGCTCCCTAGGGCCAGGTGTGTCATTGTCCTCATCCACAAACTTGAATCAGAGGGTCCAGAGGTGGGGCCTCCGGAGCCTATATTTTTGGTATGCATTCCCAGTGAATCTTGTGTTCAGGAGGGTTTGTAAAAGTCTAGGGAAAGCATAAGTTAGGTGTCAGACGCTAGTTCTGCCAAGTTCTGTGTCACCCCTGGCAGCCACTTAACCACCGACACTTTTCATCTGAAAAATGAGCTTAATTAATACTTAGTTCAGAAGACCCTCGTAACTATAACGTTTGAGTAAATAATGCTTGCTAATCGAGTATGTTGCAAAGCTTAGCACAGGGGCCACAAGGAGCAAGTGGTCAGTGTACGATAATCTCCAGCCCTCTTGGCAGGTAGAGAGATCTGATACTAGCAAAGGCAACCAACCAAACCTTCCAGTCCCTCAAGGTCTGGGTTGAGACTGCTTGAAATTTTCTTCTTAGGCTGAAGGCATTGTCTTTCACCTTGTTAACATGCGTATACCCTCTGGGCTAGTTCAATTGCCACTCAAAAAGTTCTTTCAGCTTTTTAAATCCTTACCCAGTAGCCACAGCTGTGTTAATTGGAATCTCTCCAGGGCTGGTTTGAGCGGGATTGAGATCAAAAGGCACTGCAGGCTTCTGGGGAGGTGGGGGTGGGGATGTGGGGTCTTGGGGCCTGATAAAGGAGAAGTGCCAGAATGCAAGACTCTCCCCCTCTCCTGTGGGGCCTCAGTCCTGAAGCACCTGGCTGCTGCTCCCCACCCCCCACCTCCTCCCTGATTTCCCCTAGTCGATCCCAGGGACCCAGTGGTCCAGATAAAGTTCTGAGAAAATGACTTCAGTGCGGAAAGTACCATCATCACCTTGAAATGAGAACAGAATTAGCCGAGGGAGGGCTGCTGGCAGCAGCTGCCCCTGCTGGGTGACAGGCCGCCTGGTTCTCATTTTCAGTCCAGAGATTGCCTCTCGCACCTCACTGAGGTCCCATCTCCCAAGCCCATTCCCTTGCTTGAGTGTGTGACAGGCCTGGCCTGCGGTGTGCCTGGGCCCCAGCACTGCTTTCCCCTCTCCCGCCCCGACCCCTCATCCTTTTCCTTCTGCAGTAGGAGGAGAATATTCTGGAGGGAAGAGAGGGAATCTCTCTCGATTCCCGATACTCTCTGGAACTCTGGGCTGGACAAAGGGGAAGGGGACCTCCTACCTTCCCTTTAACTCTCCAGCTTCAGTCCCACATTTTTCAGTCCCTAAACAGTTTTGTCCCTGGCCATCCCTCCTCTGGAGGCTGGTGCAGAAGCCAGGGTGTCTCTGGCACAGTATATTTTCTCCACTGCGGGGCGAAAGTCTATCCTTGGAGCTTGGAGCAGCAGTTCTGTGGCAATAAACAGAGAGGGCCCAAAGGAGAACAAGCAGAGGCTCTTTAATCAGAGATCACCATAGCAAGGGTGTCAGCCTTTGGCAGAAAGTCAGGGCAGGCAGCGGAGTGGGAAAGCTTTGCGTATGTGCCCCGATTAGAGGATGTTGGCCTGGGAAGACTGGAGGTGGGCTACCTAGAAATGGGGCATCCTATGTCATTGGTTTGGGGAGCATACTTGCCTTTTTCCTGTTGGTCCTGAGTTGGAAGTAAGAGCAAATGTTAGAGAAAATGTCAGTCCTGACCAAGTCCTGACCATGTGGGGCTGCTGGCCGCAGAGGCTGTGGTTTGGTTTCCTGGGTGGTGGCTACAGAGGTGATGGTGGATCAGAGTCCTGTTCTCCTATATGGTCTTGCTGTTGTCAGCCTCACAGTCCTCATCTTGGCCGCACACTGGAATGGAATAACCTGCGAGCTGAAAGCACGCTCATGCCAACGGCTGATGTCTGGGTCCCAACTAAAGAGATTCTGATTTCACTTTCTGGGTACCCTCTAGACATGGGGGCTTTAAAATGTATCCCAGATAATTCTAATGTCAAGGTTGCAAAGTGTTGCCTTAGAGGCAGGGTTGGCAATCATTTTCCTTAAAGGGCCAAATCGTAAATACTTTAGGCTTTGTGAAGCATGTGGTCTCTGTTGCAACTATGTAAGTCTGCCATTATAGCATGAAAGCAGTCATAGACAACATGTAAATGAATGAGCATGGCTGCATTCCAATAAAACTTTATTTAAAAAATGGTCAGAGGGCCAGATCTGGCCCCTGTTCTAAACCATTATTTCCCAATTGCTTAATCATAACGATCCTCTGGGGCATTTGGTTAAAATGCAGATTCCTGGGCTCACTGCAGAGCTAATGTATCAAGATCTCCAAAGTAAGGGCCTCTGGGATGTACAGAACATGCGTTTCTTGTCTCCTCTAAGAGAAGGTGAGCTCCGTGCCTGGGGTGGTGGTGGGGATCTGCACCTCATTCTCTTGCATGACCTACACCTATGTTGGGTTCCACAATTTCTGTCCAATAAAAGAAGGAATAAACAAAAGATAGGGAAGAAAAGTGCATCAGTTCAGTTAAGCAGATTCTGAGACGGAGTCAGCATCTGCAAGGGGTTTCTTGGGGGAGAACATGTAAAAGATAAGCGGAGCAAAACAGGATTGGGTGTAGAAATCCTTCAGAGCCCAATGCACATCTCACACCTGTGATCGGAAAGTGGAGGAAGCAGCGTTGAGCAGGGAGCCTTCTATTGTAAGGCAGGTCTGACAAGGTCTCCGTCCATCCAAAGGTTGCTCCGGAGCAAGGACTATCCATGTGAGGTGTCCCACAATGGGTGAAAACGCCCAGTCATGGGCTGGGGCTGTCAGCTGACTTTACTCCTTGCAGCTAATGGGCAAGTTCTTTCTATTTTTTAAAAAAACTTTTATTGTGGTAACGTATATACAACACAAATTTTCCCATTTTAACCACGTCCATGTGTACAATTCAGTGACATTAATTACAGTCAGAATGTTGTGCTACCATCAGCATCATCCATTACCCAAACATTTTCATCACCCAGACAGAAACTCTTTACCCATTAAGCAATAACTCTCCATTCTCCCCCCTCCCCCTGGCCCCTGGTAGCCTGTAATCTGCTCTCTATCTTTATGGATTTGCTTATTCTAGGAATTTATATCAATGAAATCATTCACTAGTTGTCCTTTTGTGTCTGTCTTATTTCACTTAACATGATGTCTTTAAGGTTCATCCATGTTGTAGCATCTATCAGAATTTCATTCCTTTTATGGCCAAATAATAGTCCATTATGTGTATATACCACATTCTGTTTATTCATCCATCTGTTGGTGATGGACACTTGAATTGTTTCCACCTTTTGGCTATTGTGAATAATGCTACTATGAGCATTGCTGTACAAATATCTAACAGTCCCTGGTTTTCAATTCTTTTGGGCACATAGCTAGAAGTGGAATTGGTGGGCTATGTGGTAAGTCTATACTTAACTTTCCAAGGAACCACCAAACTGTTTTCCACAGCTCTGCACCATTTCATATTCCCATCAGCAATGTACATGAGTTCCTATTTCTCCACATCCTTGCCAACTCTTGTTATTTTCATTTTTAAAAAAATACTCATCATCCTACTGGGTGTGAAGTAGTGTCTCATAGTGGTTGTGATTTGCATTTTCTCTAATGGTAGCTAAAGATATTGAACATCTTTTTATGTGCTTTTTGGCCATTTGAATCTTGTCTTTGGGAAAATGCCTTTTCAAGTCCCTTACCCATTTTTTAAATTGGGTTGTTTGCTTTTGTTGTTGAATAGTAGCAGTTCTTTCTGTATTCTGGATATTAAACCCTAACCAGATATATGATTTCCAAATATTTTCTCCAATTCTGTAGGTTGTCTCTTCACATTCTTGACAGCATCCTTTGATGTACAAGAGCTTTTAATTTCAGTGAAGTACAATTTATCTATTTTTTCTTTTGTTGCTCATTACTTTGATGTCATAGGTAAGAATTCATTGCTAAACTCAAGCTCATGAAGATTTTCCCCTATGTTTTCTTCTAAGAGTTTTATAGTTTTAGCTCTTATGTGTAGGTAGTTGATCCATTTTGAGTTCATTTTTGTATATGGTGTGAGGTAGGGGTGCAAGTTCTTTCCTGAAGGGAGATCCAAGAAGTGCAGGTCCATGCTTATCACAGAGAAGAAAGATGAGAGGGAAGGAGACAAAATAAGAAACAGGAGGAAGATGACAGGTAAAGGTTGGGAACAGGGTTAGGAGTGATCTAGGAAAGTTCTTTCAGATGTCTGTCACAGTCTAATTTCGAAGCTTATCAGGCCCCTGAATCCACTTTAATTCTTTCCTTCAAGAGTCAAAGCTCTGATTGCCCACTCAGCTACATTGTCTCCCCTAGGAGAGGGGAACCAATTATTTCTTAGAGTTAAAATAATAACAAGATCCAACATATTTATAATACTTTACACTTTTCACCTGTTTCACCTACCTTCTCTTATTTAATAGTCATTACTTCATTGTGTTGAGTTAGATTCCCATTTACAAAGTTCTCTTCATATACCATATTATTCGAGGTCTATCAGAACTTTGAGACACAAATACTACCATCATATTTCTCTATTTTCAAGTGAGCAAACTTAGAGAGTGAAGGCCACACAAATGGTAAGTGGCAGAGGTGGAACCTGAATATAGATTCTCTTACTGTAAACCCTGAGTTTCCGCTTGTGGAGATACTATAGGAGGCCCCAAGCATATCCTGCCACCTTCAAGTCAAGCGTGGTCTCAGATCCTCTCAGAGACTGACTCCCCCACCTCCAACAGGCATCCCGAAAGCTATCAACAGAGAATTATTTCAAAGGGAGGGAAAGGTCTCAAAATTAATCTTGTGCCAGAGTACCGTAAAAGAGATACTTTTTTGAAAGTAGCAAATGTTGTATTTCTACTTCCTCATGAAAGAGAAACAATAATAAAACCATGGTGAAAAAATACACCCAAGATATCAGGTCAGTAGAAAATAGAAAAGAAACTCAAAATAATAGCTCCTTAGTGGGGAACCTTAAAAAAAATAACTCTCTTGTCTTCATCACGCCCCTCTCTTTCCAAAAAAGAAGTAAAACAGCATCTGATTTTCTTAGAATAAATTTGTGAAAAAATGTGTTTTCTATGTGCTCTTCCATCCTAGTAGGGTGTCACCTTCTAGGAGGTGTTTGATCCCTCCACCCCAGTGAGAGGCACTCACACGCCTCTCTCATGCTCATCTTCTGCCCTGTTGAGCACAAGGCATTAATTTACTGACTTGTCAACAGCCAGGCAAGTCGGAACCCGTTGGCTGGAGACTTCAGCTCTTGCCACGTGGGTTGTTCCATGGGGCATCTCACAACCTGGCAACCGGCTTCCTCCAGAACGAGTTCTCTGAGAAAGGGTGAGAGAAGACAAGCAAGATGGAAGCCAGTTTTTTGGTAACCTTACTTTGGAAGTGACATCCCATCACTCTGCCACATTCAAGTCATTAGAGGGAGTCACTAGGTGCAGCCCACACTCACAAGGAGGGGGTCCACAAGGGTGAGGATCTCAGGAGGACCGGTCGTGGGGGCCGCCGTAGAGGCTGCCCACCACACTTTGAGTCATGTATGGAGAAGATACGTGGAACCCACCTCAACCCAGCTGAACAGAACTGCCACCAATGCAGGGGACCCTAAGTGAGAGCTGTATGCTTGTCATAATCAGTGAGATGGGGCAATTGGTTGGCACTGAAGAGTAGTAGTTCATATTTACAGTTGGTCAAGAATCCACCATCCCTGTCTGGAGGGGCCTCTTGGAGATCAGATATTCTGAAAGAGGAGCGAATGGGAGAGAATTGTGGTATCCAGGCCCATTGCAGGGAGGGGCCTATAGGAGCGTCACAGGGAGTTTCCCACCAGCCATCAGTTACGGCATCTTGACATCAGGATGCAAGTGCTGATTGGATAGCCACCACCTTAGATGGATGGCATGCAAAAGGGGCAGTGTTGCCCCTCAGAGAAATTTGGTAATGCTGCAGACAGTTTGAGGTGCCACAATTGTGGGGAGTGGTGTGCTACCGGCATCTAGAGGGCAGATGCCAGGGATGTGGCTAAACATCCGACTGTACACAGGATGGCCCCTCACCCCCATGACAAAGAGCTAGCTGGCCCCAAAAGTCATAGGGCTGGGCTAAGAAACACTGGCTCCCAGGTAGTAGATGAAACTATATGCACCTGGGGTTAAGAAACACTGGCTCCTCTGGCCTGCCTATGTGCCAGCCGTGCCTGGAATCTCGGTGGAGCTGCAACTCCTACTCTACAGCTCAATGGACTCACCCAAGTCACCTGGTGAGGAGATGATGATGGACAACGGCCATCCCAGGGAATGGAGAGAGCCTGCAGCTGTAGGCAGGATAATCCTGCCCACCGTATCCGTGGGCTATAAGCCCACTCACACTTGGAGATGGAGTGGACATCACCATTCCAGTCCTCTCAGGACTGGGGGAAGAGCTATGGACTAGAGTGGACTTAATGGTATTCTGTTGTAGACATATTGGGATTCAAGCAATGGAAGAAATTATAACAGTGAGGTGAAGCCAGTGGCCACTAGATGCTTTTGGGGCAGGGAGGGGAAGGGCAGTTCTAATACAGGGGCTTTTACAGGACTTGGGGATTGTCCTGAGTGACGTGGTGATGGATATAGACCATTTTACATCAGAGTATACCATGCAGGACTGTGAGGGAGAGAGTGTGGTCTACGATGTGAACTGTGGTCCATGCTTAGTGGCAAAGCCCCAGGATGTGTATGTCCATTGCAGGTGATGTGCCACACTAACGAAAGATGTTTATGTGAGATGTTATGGGAGGTGTGGGAGGTGGAGATCTTGGGGATCTGTAATTGTTGTGTAACATTTATGTAATCTAAGCATCTTTTAAAATATATATGAAAAAATAATAATAATAAAAAGAAACACTGGCTCCCAGGTAGTAGGTGAAACTATAGGTACCAGGCTGGTTCCTGGAGAGCTGCAGGGGAGAAAAGCAGCTGATGAAGAACAGAAGTGTGGGGTTTAGTTAGGGAAGTCGCAGACATCTGTGAAGCCCACCCCACCTCCTTCTCTTTGTGCCCTTCCACAGCTTGGGGGAGATGTTAAGTCTAATGAAAAGTCCCCACCAGACCTTAAATCCAAGAAACTAGAAACAGGCAGCCCAGATGCTTATCAGAACAGGAGTTCTCCTTGGCAGGGCCTCTGAGGTGAATAGAAACCACACGCAAGACCCTGTAAGGTGTTTTCTCTCTTTTCTGGCCCAAAGTAGGGCGTGGGGAGCTGCCATCGGCAGTTTTGGCCTCCTCGGGAGACTGGCCGTGATGCGGCTCCTTCCCCTGGGCTTTTGGACCCTTTGTGCTGTGACAAGGAGGCTATTTCCCCTTTCTGGACTCTGTTCTGTACAGGTAATAAAGGGCTCGTTTGCTGGATGTTTCTGTTGTTCCCTGAGCCTGTGTCCCCACAGCACACCACGTAGAACCTCTTTGCAGGCACCGGCAGGCCACGGGGGTGGGGGGTGGGATGGGACTTCAGGTATGAGAGGGGTTTTCTTTGAGGCTTGGAGGCACTGTCAAGTAGAGATGACTGTCAGAAGAGAACTCTTAGAGCAAAAGCTATGTGCTGCAGCAACAGGACAATATGCGTGATCTCTCTGTTTATGTGTATATGATTACTGAACACGAGACCTCTTGAAAGCCAACGTGTCTTGCTCCTGAATTCAATTTTGAGATAATAAATTCACCATGTTCTTTAATACAACTTGGGTATTTAAGAGTCCTGGGTTGCTGTTTAGGTCAGTTTTCAGGAAAAGAGGAGAAGGAAATCCAGGAAGAGAGAGATCCTTCTGAAACTAGGTTGTTTCCAAGGACACCAGGGTTTGCTTAGCAGAGAACATATACGGGCATGAGGTGGGCAGGGCTGTCGGGATGGACTGAAATCAATATGGCATCTGTGCAGAGCACATTGTCCATTGGTGTATTGCTGGACAATTCCAGCTACACGAGAAAACTGAGTAGCTGTGTGGACAGACTTTAGGTGGCCTTCCAGGCAGGGTTTTTAGCAAGTTGCCTCACAAACCGCATGCTAAGGGAAACAAATGATGACTCGGAAGAGGAGATTCAGGATGGAGGGGAAGGCTTGCCAAGGCCCAGGAAACCGAATGAGGCCGGCCCTCCCCACCCCCACCCGGGTTCTAGAACTTCTGCAGTGGGAGACCCTGGTAAAGCAAGTAGGAGGATGCTGAGATGGAAGGACGCTTGGCATATATGAAAGAAAGAAAAATAAAGCTCTAGCAAGTGTGGCCAGGCAGAGGAGCAAGACGGAAAGTGCTGGAACATAAGGATTGCATTCAGGGGCGGGTGGTATGTAGCCTTGGGGGCCAAAGGAGTTTGGGGACTTTACTCTGCATGAGGTGGAAAGTCACTGGAGAGTTTTGTTTCCTTTTGTTTTGTTTTAACATTGAGCTTTGTAGTCATAAGTCAACGCAGGAGAGGTGAGCAAAGTAAAAACAAGAAACCAAACCAACGAAAACCTAATTAAAGAATCACAAAGGACTTTTGAAACTGTGGCTTCAGCAGGCCAGCATTTCAGTGATTGGAATAGAAATGATTCCAACGCACATTGTGAGTTTAATTTCTCATATCATCTTTGATAAATTAGGAGAAAGATGACTTTTGGATCTAGGACACCACTCGACTTGGATTCAGAACCCTGCAGGTGAACTGTCTCTGCCGTAATCAGAGAGTCACCTTGGGTAGGGGTTCCTGTAGAAGACTTGACCTTGAGACTGTGGTCACTGAGGCTCAAGTTAGTTTTCTTCCATTACGAAATATTTTAAATATGCAGGAAAGGACAGAAAACAAAATTAACAAAACAAAACAAAGCAGTTGTATAATCACCACCCAGTTTCTAAAACCCTAACAGCTTGTCATACTTGCCATAGACAATTTTTAAGCAATGAAATATAGAGACAGTCGAAGCCTGCTATGTTATAATAGTAATAGCTGGTCAGTTTGTCCAGTTGGCCCAAGGTCATAGTATCCTTATTTTAAAGAGGAGACAAGTGTGGTAAACAAAAATTCCATAATTGCTCAAGGTCACACTCGTTGCTAGGCAAGCGGATGTCTGAACCAGATTCTGAGCTCTTAACTACTTGGATCCACTGACTTTAAATATAAAGCAGATTTTTGCATCTCTCCAAATTTTATAAAATCGACATAATACTGTCTTTGTCATAATTCAAACTGTTCTTTCTACTGTGTTTGTGAGATTCATCCATGTTAATATATTTAGACATAGTTCATTCATTTTCAAGCATTGCATAGTATTTCATTGTTAAACATCTTCAGTTTTGTTATAAATTCTTTGTGCAATAGTTACATAGATCCCCCCTTCTCTCTGACAGATAATACAAAGAACATTCTCGTCTCCAAATGCACATTTATGAGGGTTTCAACCCTGCTGTACATTAAGGGAGAGCTAAACACTTTATATATGTGCAGGCTGCCCCCCCGGCATTCTGATTTCATTTATCTGTTTTCATTTTGCTTGTTTTATTTTGTTTGTTTGATTTGTAGCTTGCCAGGCAATTCTAATATGCATCCAGGTTTCAGAAGATACAATATGAAGATACCCCTTAAGCCAGATACCTCCACGTGGAATTTCAGGATCGTTCGATTTTGTATATGTCACCAAATTGCTCTTCAAAGCAGTTTTCTCAATTACACTCCCATCAGTGATGTAACAGAGTTTCTGATTTTCTTTATTGTCATAGCACTTGCTATTGTCAAACTTTTAATTTTTGCCCCTCTGGCAGGTGTACAGTGGTATCACATTGTGGCTTAAAGCTGCATCTCTCGGGTTATTAATGAAGTTGATCATCTTTTTTCTTATGTTAATTGGCCACTGGAATTTCCTTTTTGTGGAAATTGCCAACTATATCCTTCACCCAATTTTCTATTGGGGTGTTGATTTGTAGTAGTATTTAAAAATATCTGGAAACAATTTTTTTTGTCACATGCAAATATATCTTTTCCCAGTCTGTAGTTTGTCTTCTTTTTGAAATACTGTGGTGAATTGCCTTTTCCACTGGCACTATACTTATACAATTTTATTCAGTACACTTTCTACGGAAGTACAGCACACATGGAAAGAACGGCACAAATTACATGCCAGTTAACACTGCCATGTCACCAGATCCCAGCATCTCCCTGTGCCCCTGAGTCCAACCAACCTGCCTACAGACTAACAGCTGCCTTGACCCCTGGACATACCTGTTACCTGCTTTTGAAATCCTCGGCTGTGGACTCTTCTGTGTCAGGCTAATTTTCTCTCAATAGTGTGTTTGTTTTATTTGTAGTGCATGTAGCAATAGTTCTTTCATTCTTTTTTTTTTTTTTTTTTTGAGGTACTGGAGCTGGGGATTGCACCTGGGACCTCGTGTGTGGGAAGCTGGCGCTCAACTACTGAGTTGCATCGGCTCCCCTGAGTTGGTTTTTTTGTTTGTTTGTTTTGCTTGTTGTTTGTTTTCTGATTTTTCAGGAGGCACCAGGAACCAAACCTGAGACTTCCCATGTGGGAGGCGGGAGCTCAACTGCTTGAGCCACGCCTGCTCCCGTCATTTTTATTACTTTTTTGTACTTCATGTTGTATCTTTATATTCTAAAACATATCACTCCGTTTGACTGTGGATGGCCATTTAGGATTTGCTCATGTTTTGGCTGTTATGAATCGTGCTGCTATGGATATGCTTGTGCTTGTGTTTTGGTAAACTATGAATAACTAGTAGCAGAGTTACTTCATCATGGAATATATGCATGTGAAGTGCCTGTACCAACTGACACTTCTAAGCGTGCACAAGTTCAAGTTGTTCACATCCTTGCCAATACTTGAAATTGCTTCTGTTATTATTATTTTTTTCGTTTTAGCTACTCGAGTAGGTGGGTGTTGGTATCACAGTGTGGGCATTATTTTTATTTTCTGTATGATTCTTGGCCGTGTGGATGCCCTGTGTTGTGACGTGCTTGTTTGAGGCTCTTGCCCATTTTTATATCGGGTTGCCTGCCTTTTTCTTCATCTATACGAGTTTTGTCTATTACAGATTATGAGTCCTTTCTCATATATTTATATTGCAGTTATCTTCCCCACTCTGTAGCTTTCCTTTCAACTCTCTTAAAGATGTCTTTTTTTTTTTTTCATGAATATAAGCACTTACTCTTAAAATAGAAGTTTGCTATTTTTCCCAATATGGTAAGTATTATTTTGCATCTTGTCTAAGAAATCCTTGCCTAGTCCAAGTTCATAATGATATCGTCTTGTGTTTTTCTCTAAAGGATGTATTGTTTTACCTTTTAAGTTCAGATCTACAATCCATTTGGAATTACAGTTTGGATAAAGCACTAGTGTTTTGAACTCTCTGTTCGATTCCATTGTTCTAATTTTCTATGCTTGTGTCAGGACGACACTGCCTGAACCACCATAGATTTAGGATGGGTCTTGACACCTGGTAGCAGAGTCTTCCGGTTTTAGTCTTCTTTAAAAGTGCTTTGCTTATTTGGCCTTTTGTGTCCCTCTGTGATTTTAGACACAGTTTGTTTATTTTGACCCCCACACATACACACACACACATAAGGAAAAACAAAACCTGCGGGAACTTTGGCTGGGATTGCTTTAAATCTGTAGCCCGGTCTGGGGTGAATTCTCGTCTTCACAGCATTGAGCTTTCAATCCTTGACTGTGCATATGTTTCCTAGCTTTAAGCACAGGGGTCTTGCATTCTGTCTAGCTCAGGCCCCTAGAAGGAAGGCCTGAAAGGGATTCTTGTTCCAGCGACTTGCTGAGGGAGGCTCTCAGGAGAAGGGTGCGAGGGGAGCAGGGTAGGCAGGGGGAGGAGGGTAAGCGGGGAAAAGCTCAGCCAGGCGTGGGCCCAGCTGGAGACTCCCTCTGGAGCCAGCGTGCGCCATACAGCTGGACTCATGGTAGGGCAGGGGCCAGCCTTCTGCCCTGCGTCACTCAGCCATTGGCTGTGGGCTGCCTGGGGTGGGGGCAGAACATCTGGGGTATGGAAAGTCGCACTGGGCTAAGAACAATGCTCTGGAGAAGGGAGCAGCTTTCGGCCATAACCACCTAATGTCACAACAGCTGGTGGATGCGTGCACAGTCCAGGGGGCAGGGACAAGAGGCCCCACGGAGGCCACGGCACTCACCAAGGTACTTAGAGCTTTGTGATATTGTGAATGGTGTGATTTTCGAATTTTGAAATGTCATTTTCTATTTGTTAGCTGCCAGTATAGAGACATGAATTGTTTATACTGATATGGATTTTAATTTGATATTCATATTTTATCCAGTCATCTGGATAAATATACTTATTAATTCTAATAGTTCACCTGTATAATCTTTTGGATTTTCCAGGTACACAATCATGTTGTCAGTGAATAATTCCTTCTTTTTCAAGCCCTGTGTAATTTTCATTTTTCTTGACTTATTTTACTGGCTAGAAGCTTGAGTACAATGTTGAGTTAAAGGATAATGTGCATTCTTGTCTAATTCCTGATCTCAGTGTCAAAAAATCAATAATTCACCATGAAGCACATGTTTGCTGCAGTTTTTCTTTTAAATAGGTAATAGTATGGGAAGCAGATGTGGCTCAAGTGATTGGGCTCCCTGGGGAAGGCAAGCTGGCCCGTGCCACGGAGAGCTGAGAGCTGGAGCACCAAGATGACGTAACAAAAGGGAGATGCAGAGGAGAGACAGTGAGAGACACAACAAAGCAGGGAGCTGAGGTGGCTTGAGCGATTGAGTGCCTCCCTCCCACATCGGAGGTCCCAGGACTGGTTCCCGGTGCCTCCTAACGAGAAGACCAGAAGAGAAGACAAGCAGACAGAGAGCACACGGCAAATGGACACAGATCAGACAGCGAGTGCAAAATCAACAAGGGAGGGGGAATGAGAAGAAAGATACAGGCTGACAGAATGGATAAAAAAATAAAGAAATAGATAATAGTAAACAGATTAAGGAGTTCCTAGTTTGGTAAGCATTTTTTTTTTTCCATTAATAAGTGTTAAATTATTTCAAATTATTTTTTTCCATTAATAAGTGTTAAATTATTTTTTGTTTGTTTGTTTGTTTTGCATTTTTCAAGGTAAGCACATGATTTTTCTCCTGTATTATTCCATGCAAATAGATTACATCATTGTTTTCAACTGTTAAATCACTCTTGTATTCCTGAAATAGATCTCACATAGTTGTGATTTATCATTCTTTTTATTATTCTAACTAAACTTGATTTTCTGATATTTTATTTAGGATTTATGTTACTATGAACATTAAAATGGTCTATATTTTTCATTTTTTAAAATGTGATTGTCAAGTGTTGATATGAAGCTTACATTAGTTTCATAAAAAAAGTTGTAAAATATTCCAGCGTTTTATATTTTCTGGAAGAGTTAGGTATGCTTGGTGTCATATTTTTCTTAAAAGTTTGGAACAATTCACTAACGAAACCATCTGAGCTAGAAGTTTATTTTTGCCAATGATGTACAAAACAGATTCAATTTCATGAATTAATCTGAAATCATTCTTATTTTCTATTTATTTTAGTGTCGGATTTTTGTTTTTCAAAGAATTTGGCCATTTCATACAAATTGTCAAATGTTGTATTGCCATATTATTTATAATATCCTCTCACTATCTTTCTAATGACAATGATCTGTAGTTATTTCCCCACTTTTGTTTCCTGATGTTTGTAATGTGTGTTCATGCTCTCTCTTGCTCTCTCTTTCTCTTTTGATTATTGTTGCTAGGTAACTATCACTTTTATTAATATTTTCAAAGACTAAGCTTTGGCTTCGATTTTCTCTGTTTATATATTTTTTCTTTTTCATTGCCTTCTATTTTTTATTATTATATTCTCACTCTTTGCTTCCTTTTCCTTTGTTTTTATTTTCTTAGCTTATTGTGATAGCGTTAGATTAATAATTTTATTTTTTCTCTCTTTCTAATAGAGCTTGAGGCTGTACTTTTCCCTCTAGGAACTTCTGTTTTGCCATTGAGCTAAAAATGTTCCTAATATTTGTTGTGATTTTTTCTCTTTGACAAATAGGCTATTTAAAAGTGTATTGCTGGGAGTGGAGTGGCTCAAGTGGTTGATTCCTGGTGCCTCCTGAAAAAACAAAAACAAACAAAGAGCAAAACAAACAAAAAACCCAACTCAGGGATGCTGATGTGGCTCAGTGGTTGAGCACTGGCCTCCCACATACAAGGTCCTGGGTTCAATCTCTGGCCCCTGGTACCGAAAATAAATAAATAAATAAAATAAATTATTGCTTAATTTACAAGGAGTTGGTGATTTTTAAATGATCTTTTAGATATATATTTCTATCATTGTAGCAGTTTGATATTGTTTATGAATTCCAGAAATAGATATTGGATTATATTTGTAAACTGGTCTGTCCCTCAGGGCATATCAGATTATATTGGATTCAGGGCTTTCATTTTTACACGATTAAATAATGATTAAGGCTTTGATTGGGACACATTAGTAGGATTCACAGAGAAACCGCACTACAGAGAAGGAAGTTTGGAGTTTTGAGCTGGAGCCCGGGAGGTAAGCACACCGAGGAGCAGAGAGAAGGCTTGATTAGACACGATAGAGGCCCTGGGAAGAAAGATGAGCTGTTTGCCTGAAAGTCTACAGTTGGCCTTGTGGAGAAAGCAGAGCAGCTGAGCCCGGAGAGAAGCAAGGCCCAGGAAGAGAGGAACCCAGGAAGCCTGAACCCTTGGAATATGTCAGCAGCCATCTTGCTCCAACAGGTGGCAACAGACCTTTGTGAGGGAAGTAACTTATGCTTTATGGCCTGGTAACGGTAAGTTTCTGCCCCAAATAAATATCCTTTGTAAAAGCCAACAGATTTCTGGTATTTTGCATTAGCACCCCTTTGACTGACTAATACACAATTTGGCACCGAGGAGTGGGGAAGTGCTTTTACAATTACCAAAATGCTGGAACGGTTTTATAAATGGGTAAGGGGTATTTTTGGGAGGAATTGTGAGATGCTTGATAGAAAAGGCCTATATTGCTTTGCAGAGACTGTTAATAAGAATATGAATGCTAAACAGACTTTTTATGATGGCTTAAAAACAAATGATGAAACTATTATTGGGAACTGGAGGAAAGGTGATCCATGTTTTAAAGTCACAGAGAACTTAGCAAGATTGACTCCTGATGTTTTATGGAAGGAAGAATTTGAAAATGGTGAGACTGGGCATTTAGCTGAAGAACTTCCCAAAGTAAACTCAGAGAATGCAGCTTGGCTTCCCCTTGCAGCTTATAGCAAAATGCTAGATGTGAGAGATAAGCTGAGGACTGAACTCTTGGGCACAAAGAAAACAGAAACTGATTCTGGAAATTCTAAGATTCTGGAAATCAACCTCCCAGACAATAGTGCCCCATTTGAGGACTTAACTAAACTTGGAACTTGTAAATCAGGATTGAACATGCAGTTATCTCGGAAAGATTTGTGGGATGTCTTACTGTCTGATGGCTTGGACCCCTGCTTTTGCATGCTTAACCAATAAGCTTTTCGAGAGAGCTTTATGAATGAAACCACTGTCAGCTTGGACTAAAAAGGATATGAAAAGGAGAGACTGAAGAAGAAACAGCTTTACGAGGAAAACCATGGAAACTGAGATCTGGAATTAAGACATCTCCCTGGGCCAACACAGGAACCCCACCATGTGTACAGAGAGGGTGAGTTTGCCCCAGTAGTTGAAGAGGGTGAATGTTCCTGCCCAATGTTCGAGGAGCGTTTTGCCACCCCAGGGTACAGAGAGGGTGGACCACATTCCTCAAGGATTAGGGAGTTTGAGGTCAATGCCCCTTAGATCTGAGAGGGGCAGACCTGTCCCCCATGGAGTAGGGAAGGCCAGGTGGTCAATTTGTTGCTCTGAGAGGGTTGAGCCTGTATGCCAAACATTAGGGAGGATGTTGTCTTCACCTCACTGTACTAGGGGCGTTAAAATTCTAACCCAAAGATTGGGTAAAGTGTGGTAATCACCCCAATGCTCTTGGGGGATGAGGTCTAGAGTTTGGTCAACACCCAGGTACTTGAAGAGAAAGGCCATTGGGCAAGCCTGTGGAAAGGGTGGGGCCCCATGAGGCCCCAGGGAGAAGAAACCATCGTCTTAAGAATGACTCTCAGACTTTGAAATCGAATGGAGGATGCCCTGCAGGTTTACTGAGCTGTAGAGGACCCATGACTCATGTTTCCTTCCCAATTTCTCCTTATTGTAATGAAAATGTTTATCCTTTGTCCATTCGTGTATCAGAAGCAGATAAATTGTTTTCTAAGTTTCAGAGGTCTACAGCAGATGGGACTTTGCCCCAAGACAAACTGCATTTATTTAAATTGATTATGATATGATTTTGTACTTAATGTTGTTACTGAAATAAGGTTTTTTGAATATCATTATGTCTTTTTGGAATTCAGAGGGTAGAGTGTAGCAGTTTGATATTGTTTATGAATTCAAAAAATAGATATTGGATTATGTTTGTAAACTTGTCTGTCCCTCAGGGCATATTAGATTATATTGGATTCAGGGCTTTTCACTTTTACTTGATTAAATAATGATTGAGGCTTTAATTTGGCCACATCAGCAGGATGTTGGTCCCCGTCACCAAGGGGGCAGGGACTTACAGAAAAATCACACTGCAGAGAAGGAAGTTTGGAGTTTTGAGCTGGAGCCTGGCTGTTAAGCACATGGAGGAGCAGAGGCAAGGCTCAATAAGACACGG
The DNA here is from genome assembly GCA_026826555.1 of Tolypeutes matacus. Taxonomy (NCBI): domain Eukaryota; kingdom Metazoa; phylum Chordata; class Mammalia; order Cingulata; family Chlamyphoridae; genus Tolypeutes; species Tolypeutes matacus. The sequence continues at coordinate 28,212,242 of JAKSZT010054489.1, read as the reverse complement.
CAGAGGCCCCGGGAAGAGAGATGAGCTGTTTGCCTGAAAGTCTACAGCTGGCCTTGTGGAGAAAGCAGAGCAGCTGAGGCCAGAGAGAAGCAAGCCCTGGAAAGAGAGGAACCCAGGAAGCCTGAGCTCCTGGAATATGTCAGAAGCCATTTTGCTCCAACACGTGGCAACAGACTTTGGTGAGGGAACTAACTTAGGCTTTATGGCCCGGTGACTGAAAACTTCTAGCCCAAATAAATACCCTTTGTAAAAGCCAACAGATTACTGGTATTTTGCATCAGCACCCCTGTGGCTGACTAATACAATCATACTTCTTCTGTGATCATAGAATATAATATGAATTCTTTGAATTTTGTTAAGGTTTGCTTTGCAATCCAAACTATGAAAATAAATATTCACATATGTTTGCAAAGAATGCATTTAGTGCAACGTTCAGTGCAATATTCAAAATGCATGCAATAATTCAAGGCTATTGTTTTGTTTTGATTTTCTGTATATCTATAGATTTTTTCCTGCTTGATCTATCAGATATTGAGGTATGATACAAGTTTCAGTATGCTTGTCAGTTTCTCTCCCTTTAGTTCTGTCCATTTTTGTCAGGTATGTTTTAAAACTACATACAGGGTCAGAATTATTTCTTCCTTAGGGATTGACCCCCTTTTTAAATTAAGGAGCTGTTCTTTTTCTTTAGTAATGTTTTGCCTTAAAGTCTACTTTAGCTAATATCACTATAGCAAAACAAGTTTCTTTTAATTGGAATTTGCATGATATGCATTTTTCATCCTTTTGCTTTACATATTTCTGTGTTCTTTTAATAAAGGTATGAGTGCTATAAGCAAAATATTGTTGGGTTTGTTTTTATATCTACTCTGCCAATCTCAGTGTAAATATTTAATCTATTAACGATTAAAGTAAGTACTAATATACTTGGAGTTCTACCTTCTTACAATTTGTTATCTATTTGACTCACCTATTTATCTTCCTATTTCCCTTCTTTTTTTGTCTTCTTTTAGATTAAAAATAAAAAATACTGTTTCCTTTATCCTTCTGTTACTATTATTTCAGTGGTTACATTGGTGATGAAAAGGTTGAGCCTTGACCTACTGTTGTCTAAAACGACAGAAAAATGCGGGGGATGTCAATGGAATCTGAACATTCCAAGGGCCTAGCAGTATCAGGAAACTGGTCAAAATGATCATTTGTACTAGATTTGTAATCAGTCAGGGATGCATGGAGAATCACTAAACTGCTGAAAGGAAACAAATATACATCCTTTATCTCCATACCTAGTAAAAGGAACTTCAGAAAAGTAAAAAAAAAGAATCTTTAAAAAAAATCTTTCTGAAAAATGAAAAAGATCAGTTTGTCAAGTTCCTGAAAAGTCCCAAAAGTCAGACTTTTTGGGGTGATGGAAATGTTCTGTGTCTTGATTGGGGTGGAGGTCACAGCTATGCATATATTTGTCAAAACTCCTCAAACATTTTAGAATGGGTGCATTTTATTGAATGTAAATTATATCTCAAAAATTGATTTCAAAAGATAAACAAACCGATCAACCCCAACAGGATTTTTATTGGAATGACAACAAATGTATATGCGTAGTGTACGGGGAGGACTGACATATTTCCAGCGAATTCACTCGAAGCCATAGGGAATATCTGCCATTTGTCAGTCCCTTTATAGGTTCTGACAGCAAATCTTCCCATCCTTGACCATGGGATTCCTATCTCCGTTCACGCAGGTTTTATTTTATATTTTAAATACTTTTCTTATTTTCTTTAGGGTGGGCTTGCATGGATTTGGTTACATTTATTCTTGGTTACACTAGGTTTTCAAAATGTAAATGTCTCGTTGGTTATTGCTGGTGTGTAGGACTGCTAAGGAGACTGGACCAATTTCTCTCAAGTGCGGGTTTCTCTGAGTTTCAGTTCCTGCAACTGGTAATGAAAGCAGTTGGATTGCTGGAACTGTGAGCTCCCTTTCAACAATGTGATTCTATTTTTCCTTCTCTTTGGGCCTGCTAAAACCTTCAAGAATGTCAAGGACACTTTTAAGATTACATCATCAAAAGACCTTTCCTATTTCTGTTTAAAGCATGCCCAATGCCAGTCTGGGTCACGTTAGGGCACTTTCCTTTGCAATTTATTCCCGTTGTCTGAGAAGGCATTGTCTGCAGATAATTCGCTTAAAAAAAAAGGAAAACAAAAACTTTATTTTCTTCGCAGAAAAAGCAAAACATACTGATGTAAAATATCTGAAGACAGCCATGTATAATTGGAAAAGTCAAATCCTGAAATCTCAGGACAGAGACAACCACTCTAACCAGTTTGGGATCCATCTCCCCACTCTTTTCTGGTGCTTATATGATATGTCCACATGTATACCTTCAACAAGCACTTGTTGGTTCCCTCTCCTGAGAGGCCGATTTCTGTCTTCTCAGTTCACAACTGTAGGCTGATCATTAGTTTCCTGCTTAAAACCTCCAGTGCCTCCCCATGGTCTTAGGCTGGAGAAGGGCATCTTTCCCAAGGCCCAGCGCCCGCTGCCCAGCCTCGCCTTGCCAGGCTCTGCCTCTCCTCTCCTGCTCCTGCTCCAGCCACTTAAGCACTTCATGGTCCATCCCCAACACAGGCCTTCAGCACGTGCAGCTTCCCTCCCCTAGAGAAGCCCTCTCCCTCCTCCCTCCGCCCGTCTGGAGTCTGTCTTCCCGAGAAGTTGAGTCCTGAGGTTTCTGGACTCTGTTGGCTCGTGCTGCAACTCCTGCTCCAGCGGCCATCAGCCTCAGCCCTGGACCTCCTTCTTGTCCCGAGAGGTGTCCTGTGGCCGCCTGCTTGCCTGCCCAATGCTGGCCCTCCTGGACTCCGCGCAGCTTGGCTCTCCTCTGCCGCCCAGGCTGCTGTCTCGACAATCACTTCCCTCAACAAGTGCCCTGGGACTTATTAAGCCTGGGGAGATGCAATGGCAGGTCTGCTTTGGCTTCTCGTCACTTTTCAGGCAGCACCTAAGATGTTGCATGAAATTATTTTTGTGTTATGGAACTAATTATTCATTTTCTCCCATCAAATCGATCCACTTTCCTACAGATATCCGCAGGGCTGGGGGTCAGTCTTGCCAGGTCAGCCTCTACAGTTTTTTCTTTATAGTCGCTGTACATAATATGACACATCCTTCAAAAGCTGGGAGATCCCTGGCACTGGAATTGGGCATTTATCCACATTACCATACAGATCTTGAAGGTAAAATATCTGCAGTAGGTCCTAGCTCCACCATTCTTGAGCTGTGTGACCTTAAGCATGGAACTCAACCTTTCTGTTTGTTTCTTGATTCAAAGAATGAGGGAATAATAGTGGTTTCCTTGCAGGATAATTGAGAGGATAGAATAAGCCAAACGAAAATAAAGCGTTCAGGTATAGTAAGTGCACACTGAATGTTAGTGTTTACCTTCTCCAACATTTAAAAAGCCACCTCAGTGCCTCTTCAGTGGTTTCCAAACCCCACATCCAGGAGCAGTAGGCTGCCTAGAGGACTTGTGGAGGTTCACCAGCAAAGACAAAGGGAGCCACAGATGTTTTCATCAGGAAGTGAGAGCGAGAGCAGAGCCACAGGGGTCAGAGAAAAGGAGGCTTTGATTTGCTACCTTGCAAACAAAATGAATAGGGGCATTCTGTGAATTAATTCTCTGTTGGTTAAAGTGAAACTCAGCTTTCAGGGCCAGATCTATTTTTGGTCTCTGTCCAGAGGGCAGGTAATTCGATCCTCTGAGCTCTGGAGAAGCCCTTGATGGATTCTCAATCAGAGAATTCTCAGACTCAGAAGGACAGATCTTTCGTGGCACGTAAGTTGCAGAATATCAGAGCTGGAAGGAGCCTCAAAGAACATCTGGTGATGCAACTAAGGCTAGAGAGGGAAAGTAACTTCCTTGAGAATGCACAGGATGGTAGTGAAATAGCAAGAAAGTAAATATCTCTTGACTCCAAATTCAGTTCCTGTAGCATGCTTCTTTATGATCTCACGTTCCTCCTCAGGTAATTTATACCACACTTGTGTGTGTGTGTGTGTGGGGGGGGGGCGAGAACTGAGTGATCATGAGAACCACAAAGGATTTTAAACGAGAAGCCGAAGGTTCTAGTATTGGATCTATCACCATAAGCTGTGTGACTTTGGGTGGAAATTAATACAATATATTGAAAGGAGCACTGGACAAGGAGTGAATGGATCTGGCTAATACTCATTCTGCCCTAATTCACTGTGAGACTTTGCAACAAGTTCTTTGCCTCTCGGATCTTGAATATTTTCCGTCTATAAAACGAGGGAGGTCGACTCTGAGTTTTCAAATAAGTCTTTTCTTTTTTAGCATTTTTAATTTTTATTGGCAGTGTGTGCCTACAGTGGAATGAGCAGTCTTAAGTGTACAATTCTGTGAGTTTTGATAAACGTATATAATCATGTAACCATTAGCCTAATCAAGATATCGATAGTTTTTATTATGCCAGAAAACTCCCTGGTTCCAGCATCTGGTCAATGCCCATCCCCTGTCAGCAAGCTGATTTTATTTCTGTCAGCATGCCTAATTTTGCTGATCTTGAACTTCATATGAATAGAATAGTGTGCCATATACACTTGTTCTTAGTATTAATCTGGCTTCTTGCTCAGCATAATATCAGTAGTTGAGTATCTTTCATGGCTGAGTAGTTTTCCATTGTAGGAATATTCTTTTTCCTTTATGAATATTCTGTTTGTTTCCAGTTGTTGGCTATTATGAATTAAGCTGCTAGAAGCACGTATACAAAGTCATTTTTTGTGGACACAATTTTTCATTTCTTTTAGTTAAATATCTAGTAGAATTGCTGAACCATGGGGTAGGTGCATATTTGAATTTATAAGAAACTGTCAGACAAGTTTTCCAAAATGGTTGTACCATTTTCTATTCTAACAGTTAATATATGGTTTTTTGAGGATTATATGAGGATTCCAATTGTTCCACATACTCATCAACATTTGGTTATATCAATTTTTAAATTTAACCATTCTATGGAGTTTTTCTTTTTGGAGTCATAAAATAATTCTAAAATATTTTTATGATGATGAATGCACAACATTGTGATTATACTAAAACCCATTGATTATTCACTTTAGATAGATCATAGTTTATGTGAATATATCTCAATAAAACTGCTTAATAAATAAATAAATAAATGTGCAGAGATAGCCAGAAATAACAGCTATGTACAGCAGGGAAAACAGAGAGAGATTGAGAGGTGAAGAATTTTCTTGTTTGTTTATCTGTTTTTTGTTTATTATTATTATGGAAATAATGAAAATGCTCTAATGAAGTGATGGATGCACTACTATGTGATTATACCAAATACCACTGATTGTACACTTTGGATGAATTGTATACTCTATTAATATGTACCAATAAAATTGATTTGTTTAAAGAAAAGAGAAAACTTTAACCATTCTAGTGGGTGTGAAAACATATCACATGGTGATTTTAATTTCCATTTCCACTTTGATATTGATCACCATTTCATGTGCTTACTGGCCACTTTTAGCTATTATTTTGTGAGGTGGCTAAGTGTTTTGCCAAATTTTGAATGGGGTTGTTTGTATTCTTATTATCCTTTTTTCAGATATGTGCATTTTGAGTATTTTTCTCAATCTGTGATTGACTTTTCCATTTTATTTGATGAGAAGTTTTAAATTTTGATGAAATCCAATTTAACATTTTTTTCTTCTGAATGCTTATTGTAACCTATTCAAAAATATTTTTTTACCTCAAGGTTGCAAAGATATTCTCCTACATTTCCTTCTAGCATATTTAGTTTTATAGATTTATCTTATGTTTAGATCTATGATCCATCTTGAAATAATTTTTCTGTGTAGCATATGGGAGGGGTTAATGTTTACTTTCTCTTTTATTATCTAGTTCCTCCTGCCCTATTTGCTGAAAAGTTATTCCTTCCCCCTTGTTCTATTGATTTGTTTCTCTGTTGTTACACCAATACCACACTCTCTTAAATGCTCTAGTTTTATGTTAAGTTTTGGTATCAGGTAGTATAAACATTCCACCTTTTTCTTTGGCTATTTTAGATACTTTGCATCCCCATATAATTTAAGAAACGACTTGACTCATTAAAGTTAGTAACACTGAATACTGATAACATTATTTGAACACATTGCTCTGCTATGTGCTGGGGAATATGCTAAGCATTTCACATACATTATTGTATTTAATCCTCAAAACAATCTTAAGAAATAGGTTCTATTACTAATATAATTTTATAGATTAGAAAATCAAGAGTTAAGATGTCTAAATAACATTCTTAAGGCTTAAATACATTTCTCTCTTTCCCCAAATCCAATGGTTTTAACCCACACTCAGTGATGTCTCTACAACCATCAACCTTTTCTATTATCTACTCTTTTAAGAGGGACTTAATCATATTAAACTCAAGTAAATGGAGTACCACGGCCATCAGAGACAGAAAAAACGTCAATCAAATTAAACACCTGCAAGGATCTTGGGGAAAAAGTTATCATAATAAGCAGGTATCAACAATAGTAATTAGCACTTTCATCGCTGAAGAAAAGTCGAGGATGACAGTTCGAGGGACTTCACGGTGAAGTAAGACAAAGTATTTCCATTTCTTCCCGTAATTTGCTCAGTAAGCCTCTGTTTCTGCATAGCTCTCATATTTTTAGACCTTGAGCATTAACCCTGGTTCTTAGTTATGGAGAATGCTTTGGTGATACTTCTATGTAAGGTAATGAAGTGCTTATAGAATGAGCCGTGGCAGAGAAACATTGTTCTTGGAAGTGATTTCAAGTTCAACAGAATGTAGTGCTTTGGGGTCTTTTTTCACTCCAAACCTTTGGCTCTTACCCACATCTCTGTTTGGTCCAGAGTGAGGAACCATGAAAGTCTTTTAGAAAATCAAGCCCTGGCACATGCAGGGTCCCTGAGCATGCTTCTAACGAGCTCATGTCTACGTAGATGCCATGCACTCTTCTGAAGCAGCACACACACTTACAAGCCAAGGAAATGCTTCACTGCTGGTTGCAGTAAGGGAAGGAAACCTCTTTCCAAATATTCATCTGTTCATCTTAGAGTTTGAAAATATGCTACTGACAACCAAGAACTCTCCTTCAAAATAAGCTCTAAAGCATCAACCAAGAAGCAGATACTTGAGTCTTACCACTTTCTGAGTTTCTATTTGGGAACAGCTCTAAGGGTAACAAATTCTCCTTTCCATCCACCTAGTAGATGCTGCATACAAAATTCCATTCCTTTTTCTGCCCTTTTGGATGAAAACAAAAAACAAGTCCTCTTCTTTGAGACTGTTCTGCCACCTATCAGGAGAGCACAAGCAGGCTTCCCCAGAGCATTTGTATAATATCTTATTTGCCAGAGCTTTTCCATTGAGCTTTCATTTCATACTCACAAAAAGTCTTGTGGGATAAAGGTGGTATAATTATTCTCCCCATGGGACAGATGGAAGAGGGTGTTGTGGGTTACAGGTGGATGAAGTTTAAGATGAATTCTGGGTTTCAGATAGAGATTGGCAAGTAAATAGGGTATAGAAGGGAGTCGGAGTCACTGGAGCACATAGAACCCTCCAGCCTGAGAATATAGAACAAGGGTTACGAACTCCCTGCCTCTGTCATCTGCATTTTCACAGACGTGTTTATGGGCCTTGTCTTGGGGAGGGGATCAAAAATTTTCACCAGGTCCTCAAAGGGGAATCCATAACCCCAAGTGGAAGAGAAGAAGCCATAACCCCAATGGGAGAGGAGAATCCATAACCCCAATGGGAGAGGAGAATCCATAACCCCAATGGGAGAGGGGAATCCATAACCCCGAATGGGAGAGGAGAATGAAAAGCTTGCACACCTAGTGAACATCAGCCATTGAAGGTTCAGGCAGAACAAAGACAACTTAAGAAGGAGACTGGAAAAATTAAGTTTGACCCCAAAGGTATTCACTAAGACATTTCTACGTACAAAAGAACTGAGAGACACATTCCTGTTCCTCCCAGCTCCAAATGCCCCTGTTTGTTCCTCGATTTCCTCATACCAGCGTTCTCTCACTGAAGCCTTATTCTTTCCTCTTCCCATCCCCTCAACAGCTCTTTTGAGAAGCAGAACCAAAGTTGCCTTTTATAAATAACCCAGAAAGGGATGCATGTCACCACTTGATAGTCACAGAACTGTCTGGCTCAGGAGGATGGCAACTTGTTCGGTCCATCGCTTGCCATGCTGGCAGCTGATCTCTGCCACCAGCCTCCTCTTTATTGGCTGGGGAGGGAATTGCATTCAATTCCATTCTCTTTCTTCTGTACCCGCAGAGCCTGACAGAGACAAATACTGGGAAAATGAAAAGGTTTCTGCAGCAGCCCTTGATTCAGACTTCATCCCTCCTGAGTGGGCTTGTGGGAGGAGGAATCTAGCCTGTTGGGGCGGGCTGCCCCTGTGGTGTCTGATATTCACACCCTCTGCCATAGCTGTGAGAGCCATTTAGGAGTTAGTCTCCAAAGGCTTCTGGCCCAGCAGGCACGCGCTCTCTCCCCTTTGGAGCTTCCGGCCTTCGTCTGTAAGGTTGGAAATTGGAGTAGATATTTTTAAAGGGCCTTCTCATTCTCAGATACTTTCTCTTCCAACCACATCACCTTTGAGTTTAGAAGACAGAACGAGCCATTTGCCCATGATTACGCAGCCTGTTCTCTGGGAAGCCTGGATTGGGACAGCAGTGTATTAACGAGAAGAACTGACCGCTGCAAAGACAGGCACAAGCAGAGAGCTTCGAGAGTGAGTTTTCCAGCCAGCTGAAGTGCTTCCTTTCTTGTTCTCACTCATTCTGCCATCCCCACAGCAAAGGATGCAGAGACCTCAGCACTTACTCAGAAGCTCGCTGCCCACAAATTGTCTTTCCCGATGAGATGGGCTCCTCCGTGGAATTTCACTGGTACCAAGCCCCTTATTCAGGTGAGACTGCACTCTGCCTCTGGTGCCATTATGAAAGGGAAGCACCTTTCATGCCTAAGGGGAAGCCTTTCTAATTGCCAAATGTCACCCGCGCACTTATCCTTGCCAGGGACCACGCTGGGAGCCATCTAGAGGCAGCCATTTATCTTCAAGACAGGTGCTGGCCGCGGCTGAGCGGCGCTGTGCCAGCTCCCGTGACACGGGCTCCACGAGTATGGCCTCATTGCGTCCCCACAACCGCTCCCTGGAGAGCCGCTCAGAACCCAGGACTGCCTCTAGGACACTGCACAGCCCGGTAAGAGCGGACGCCAGCCATCAGCCCCCGTCGGCCTTTGCGGGGGACCAGAGTGAGGACCAGGCCTCGCTATCCCATCGTGCAGAAGACGGAACAGGACCCGAGAGGTGAGCAAACTTTGCCAACATCACGCAGAGCGGGCGAGGACAGTGCGCCCTTGGGTCTGCAGAAGAGCCCTGTGCTTTCTCACCACGCCACCCGCCTCACGGAGGGCTGAGAAGGCAGTGACGGGGCCAGGCCAATGCTCCCTGGAGGACTCAGGGCTGGGGAAATCAGCCTACAGGCCTCCTTCTTCACGGTGGTTCAGCGTCTCTACCTTACGCTGTCCATCTCAGGGTCACCGAGGATATTTCAATAAGTGTCAGAGCGAGGGGATAATGAAGCTGGAAACGGTCTCTAATAAGCTGCTTCCAAGCCGGCTTCGAGGCGTCCTTGCCGTGGCTTGGTTGTCTTTAGGAGAGAGAAAGCCCGTTTGCAGGTTCCCTCTGACACTGGCCTGGACTAAAAGTCGTGGCCTGGGGCTGAGCGGCAGCTCCCAGGACGTGGACAGGGCTCCAGAGCCCGGGCCGGGATCACCAGTCCTGGGAGGGCAGACCCGCTCTGGGCACTGGGGTCAACACACATGCCCTAGATTGTGCTGTGTCGAGATCACAAGGCACTTGCCAGCTCAAGGGTTGCCGCGATCTTCATCTCAGTGCCGTGGTCTTGTTATCACAGCTTCTCACGTGCGAACACTGAAGCCCAGGGTGATCAACTGGCTTGTCTGGCTTCACAGAGGAAGTAAGACCACGTTGGGGTGCTACAGTTCTGGGTACCACAATTTACAAAAGATGAGAGGCAATTTAGAGTTTGATTAGAGGAAGGTGACTAGGCTATCAGTGGATGGGCAAGCATATCCACTCCATGCTTTAGTCATTCAGCAGCTAAAGCCCTTTCTGTCACGGAGTTTGTGTCCCAGTGTGTGTGTGTGTGCCAGGGGTGGGCAGAGGACCATCCTACATATGTCCATACAGGCACACACACTTGCAGACACGCATAGTTCTATGTGAGATGGAAACAAGTTCTACAAAGAAAATCAGCAGGGAAGTACGTCAAGAGCGCAGGAGGGAAGCTTTCTACTGGGAGATGGTCAGGCAGCCCCTCTGAGATCTGGGTGAACCCCAGTGTGGGGTGGGGAGGAAAGTGCTCCAGGCAGAGGGGCCAGTGGGATCAGGGCCTCCAGGGGTGGTGAGCTCTGAGGATTTAAGGGGGAGCACGGAGGCCAGTGCAGCTGTATTCGTGCGAATAAGGGAAGCAGTGGAAAGAGACCAGACCAGAGTTGGTGTGGAGCCTGATAGACCATGGCGGGGGACTTTGGAATTTGTTCTGGGTGTGCTGAGAAAAATCAGTTGGCTTTAAGAAAACGTAGATGCTTGGGAGAAATGAGTTGAGGAGCTGGGCAAAACAAAGGAGTTTTTTTTAAACTCATTTGATTTCTGATCCATATAACTGAAGCTCTTTTACACAGTAGAGGGGTTGGGAGTTCTTTTATGGCACAAGAAGCAGATCAAGGAGAAAGGGACAGAAGCTACAGAGAAACAGAAATGTTCCCTTCTATTTTGAACTCCAATCCAATGGTCAGGTTTGTCAAAGAGAAACTGGGTGACTGCAGGAGCTCCAAGCTGCCTCTTGCTGAGAGTATTCCAGCAGAGTAAAGGCCCATCTGATGGCCCAGCGGGGGTCTCCCTGAGGGCATTTTCGCATGGAATGGGTGGTTAGGTAGGACAACCTTAAATACTCCCTCCATGGATATTGAGATAGGGTTCTCTATTCAAAATCCTTAAATCACCTTCTTGGAATGTATGGGTTGACTTTTCCCTTTTCTTTGTATTTCCAAACACATAGGTAATAGCCCCAAACACCAGCCACAAAAAAAAAAAAAAAAAAAAAAAAGGGTGACTTATCAGATTAATAGACAAATAGATGAAGCACAATTACAGCAGGAAAAAGCCACATTAACTGTGCTTTTAAAATTCCACAGCGGTTGCCTTGACCTCTGCTGGCATTTCCGATCTACAGCTATTGAGCAATCGCTCATTAGTCTGTAGTCACCTGCCAGTCAAAGCAGGCAGAGAGGGTCCGTCACTTGGTGGCACATTGATTACACTGCACCTTTCCACCCCTTAAAGGGCAACAATTCATCTCGAGTGGGGGTGACATGTATTCTAAGTGCTTTCGCCTCCTGCCCTCCATGCCTCGGCCAGCACCACCACCCTAGAACTCACAGCATCTGGAGCAATGGCATGAATCCTGCGGAGCATTGCTTCTGACCGAGCAGCACGCTCTGTAGCGAAGGGGGTACGGCAGTGAGCACACGACCCCGGGGACCTGCTGGCCCTGCCCTATGCCACGTTGCCTGGCGGCCGGGCTCACAGAGCCCTGAAATGACCTGAACGGATGTTGGAGGCACCAGCCTGGAAGTGGCTCCCTTAACACAGCAGCCGTTATCCAGCGCCGTGTCCCCAGTGGGTAGAATCCTGGGTCAGGACACTAAGCGAGTGGTCAGCTCGCCCTCACTTCCCGTGACCCAGGTGGGAAATACAGGCTTCCTGTCCTGGCAACTTTATCTTGTGTGGGTCCCAGAGAGGGAGCCTTGCTCCAGTGGGTGCTGTGAGAGTCCCACCGAGAGCCCCTGCTTCTGCTTGGTCACTTCAGATTCCCTGTGCCAGCTGATCCGCAGCTGCGGGAAGGGCTAACCTGGCTGGCAGGTGCAGCTGACGCTGTGATCACACAGCTGGGGCAGGGAGGTGGTGCCTGGGCCTGTCTCTTGCTGCTCTCAATTCGGCTTTAACTGTAAATGTGCAAGTACAGTGACCTCATAAACCAGGAAACCGGGAGCTCAGTCCCCAGATATGAGTTGGATCCATCTACCAGGGAAGTAGCTAAGCCAGCACAAGCACTAGCTGAGGAAGAGAAAATCCAGGATGACTGGTTGAACAGGGAGATAACTACCACTGATGGCCTCGAGGTCAACTGCATCAGCAAGGCAGGAGCTTGCATTATCCAACCTCTTTTTTTTTTTAACTTTCCCCAGGAACTGTGACCAGCCAGAATTCTGGAGAAGCCATTACGAGATGGACTGGACCTACTGTGAGAGGCAAGTGGATGTGAGTGCAAGGGGTGGGCAGAAGGAGGTGCTTTAGAAGCCTGTCCAGATCCCCTTTCCTGGCCAGGCACCCCCCTCCACCTGTTAGCAACCCTCTAACACCCTCTAAGAGCTCAAGCCACACCAGCTCCAGGAAATCCCCCTTTGTCTATGTGAGTTGTCTTCCCAGATATACCTAGAAGCTTAGTCCCCTTCCCCCTGAGGGTGGCCATACGTCAGTACCTGGCTGACCCAGGGGCAAAAACGTGCGGCCCTCTCCCCTCAAGGAGGGAAGAGCCAGGCTTGGGCAGATCCCACATCTACCCCTGCCCTGTACTGATTCCAGGACGGGACTGCGATGGCAGAGGCCTGTCACAACACTTCAGGATCCTGCCTGCTCCGAGACACTCTGATTCTCAGAGAGGACGATACTGACCCTGGAGGGGAGCTAAGGGTGGCTACGTGGACATGCTCTCTGGCTATGTGTTTTGTGTCATCTCAACACAAAGGGCAATGACTTTGGTTTGCATGACATTCCTTACCTAAAAGAAAGAGAGCATTCTAATATGTCTAAGAGACCCACATTTGGAAGTTTCATGTTTATAATCACTCAGGTTTCCTCCTATTTAAGCTTTTAACTAATTGAGAATAGAATTAAGCTTGTGAGGGTCAGAGTAGAGACTGGGGGTCATTACTGACTTGGCAGCACCGCCCACACAGGGTGCCCCTCGCACCTGACGCCTGAGGGCCCAGCTAGAGCCTGAGGCTAGAAGTTCGTTTTCCTTAATCACCCCATATGGAGAGCTTGGGCCCTAGCCCTGAAGAGAGGTGAACTGCATCGACACCTGCCAGCTCACTGGCACCGCAGAGAAGCACTGGAGCCCAGCACACGCTGCCTGGAAAGCCCGTGGCCACACGCAGGCCTAACGTGGCCTAAGAGCTGCCGAGGCCTCTCTAGCGTACAGTGAAATGAGCTGAGATAGTTCTCCTGGGAGGAGGGGCCGGGGTGGGCAGAGGAACCAGGGTCATTCACAGCAACGTTGTCTGCTGCTGGGGAATGCCATTCTCTGAGAGAAATGGGCCAAGTGGCATGATGGTTTCCCTCCATCATGGCACCCAAGTCAGGCAGAATGTTCTAGAATAGTCATTAGGAGGCCAAATTATGCGTGTCCTCTACTGTGTTCCTATTTAAAAAGAAAGGAGTACTTCTGAAAAGTGTCGTTTCCCCTTGACACTCTATAAGAACTGAAAGTAACAGAGGGAAGCGGATGTGGCTCAAGCGATTGGGCTCCCGTCTACCATACGGGAGGTTCCGGGTTCGATTCCCGGGGCCTCCTGGTGAAGGTGAGCTGGCCCACGTGGAGAGCTGCACAACAAAAAGACACAAAGAGGAGAGACAATGAGAGACACAACAAACCAGGGAGCTGAGGTGACTCAAGCGATTGAGTGCCTCTCTCCCACATGGGAGGTCCCAGGTTCAGTTCCCGGTGCCTCCTGAAGAGAAGACGAGCAGACACAGAGAGGGCACACAGTGAACGGACACAGAGAGCAGACCCCAAGCACAAAAACAACAAAGGGGGTGGGAGGATAAATAAATAAAATAAACCTTTAAAAAAAAAAGTAATGCAGTAGCAAGCTGTACCCCATGAGGTGGTTTCTGCAGGAGCCTGAGATGATGGGTTCCAGAGAACGGCCTTCAGCCAACCCTTTCTTCAGAGGTTACAGTGAATCCTGCTCGAGGGGCCTGCCCTTTGCTTGGAGCACCCCAAATCCCCCTCCTTGGATCTCCTTTACTCCAAGCGGAACATCCGTAAGCTCTCCTCCCTTCTCCTCGGTGCCTCTGCGTGTGCGGCTGTTTGTCCCATCCAGGATGTCTTTCCTTCAGCCTGTCTGAAGCGAATGTCCTTTCATCTTCCAACACTTTTTTCCTGAAGTCCTGCCTGAGATGGAAGGTTTGGTGGGCTGGATAATGGCTCCCAAAAAGACCTGGGTTCTAATCCCTGGAAATTGTGAATCTGACCTTATATGACAAAAGGGATTTGGCAGCTGTGATTAAATACGGATCCTGAGATGGGGAGATGCACCTGGGTTATCTGAGCGGGCCCTAAGTGCAATTTCATATCCTTAGAAGAGGGAGGTGCAGGGGCTTTGGCAAAGAAGAAGCGCTGTGGCCACTGGCGTGAGCTGCTACGCGGCTAGCTGCAGTGAGGGAGGAAGGGCCTGAGCCCAGGGCTGCAACAGGCAAGGAGTTGTCTCCTCTAGAGCCTCAGACAGAGCTAGCCCTGCCGACATTTTGATTTTAACCCAGTAAGACTGAGTTAGGATTTTTGGCTTCCAGAACTGTAAGAGAATATAGGTGTGTTGTTTTAAGCTGTGAAATTTGTGGCATTTTGTTGCAGCAGAAACAAGAAACTGATACAGCAGCATTCTTCTCTGGGCTTCTAAAGGATGCATTTCACCCACATAGCCATCTCTTTTGCTTTTATCATCATCTTCATCAAAAGCACTGTCGCTATCATTTACTGAGTCCCTGTTATGTGCCAGGCTAAGAGCTGATCTTCTTATTTAATCCTCGCAACCTGGAGAGGCAGATATGGTGCTTCCTGTTTGGAGACAAGCTGGTCAACCATCACAGGTGCTGCCCAGGATTCCCCAGCTGGTGAATGTCAGAATGTGGCATCTCAGCCGATTGTGCTCCACTGCAGAGCTGTGCCCCAGGCTTGGTGGCTCTGGCCACTCTGCTGTGGTGAGGGGCTCTTGCTGCATGCTCCTCCCTCAGGCAGGGAGCTCCTTTTCCAGCTGGGCATCCCCCAAGTCCAAGGTAGGCTGCATGGAGTAAAGCAGGGTATCTTGATCGGAACAGCTGAGCCGGAGGGACCTGGGGCTCACGAAGGACAGCCACCTGCTGGTCCTCATTTCTTTGTGCCTTTCAGATAAAGAGTTCACACATCAGAAATGGACTTTCTCTTCGAGGGGTACAGCATCCCTGGTGAAAGACTCAGGTAAAGTTGCTGAGAAGCTAATTTTGCAAAGTCACCTGGTGAAGTCACAGGGTGGCCCACAACTCTGAATGGCAGGGGCACAACCCACCCAGTGCATCTTCATCTGTGTCAGGATGGGCACCCCTTCCCCACATTAGCCCCCAGACTTGGGGTTAGCATCATCCTCAGTACCTGGGTCCAAATGTTCTCTTCATAGTTTTTTCCAGTACCCTTTCAATCCCACATTCACTCACTCATTTGCTCATTCATTCATTCATTCAGTCATCACCTTTAATGACCACATATTATATACTAGGCCTGGGGCCCATACGATTTGAAAATGTGAACTTGCCTCATGTAGCTGATGTTAGGAGGTGGGCAGTTACCCAATAAAAGTATAGACATAAGAAAGAAGCCAAGTGTAGAGCAGGCCAGATGGTAAAGAGTGTAATGGAGGGCGTGGAATACGGGGCTATTGGGAGGCAGGGAGGAGGCATACGATTTGAAAATGTGCTTAGGGTAGGTCTTTGAGAAAGAAATCCATGAGCAAATCTTGGCCAAGGTGAGGGAGTTAAGCCTGCAGACATCTCGGGAGGTCCTTCCAGCACAGGGGGTGGTCAGTGCACAGCCCTGTTACAGGAGCGTGTCTGACGTATTTAGGCCAGTGAAGGGGCCGGTGTGAGCAAAGGCCCAGCGTGGGGGAGAAAGGCTCAGTGCTTTCCAGGCCACGGCAAGGACATGGGATTTTACTTGGTACTGGGGCTCCCCTGGTGGGAGGGGAAGTCTTTCCTAACCACGTGGGGTTCCACATCCCTGCTGCGCCTGCAGCATCCCGGAGCCCTACGGCAGTCCAGTCACCCCGCATCCTAACTCTCCCCCCTGTCCTGGTGCCCCACAGCCTGGCGGTCCTCTGGAGGAGGGACCCAGTTGCAGTTATCTCTATACTCCAGTGACGGGTGTGGCGTACAGCACGCTGTGGTGCTTTCAGTAGGCAGAGACTGCAGAGCCCACTCCCGGCAGGGGCCCCTATCTCCAGGCATTCCTTTAAAAGCTACAGAAGGGGCGGAGAGGGGACTTTGTGAGAAAAGACATTTTCATCTTTATGGAAGGCCCTGTGGCTTTTAGCTTACCCTTCTCCTCTCCCTGCTGGACTGAGAACATAGGCTGGGCAGGTGGCAGTGAGCTTGGAAGTCCTGCCCCAGCTCCTAACTCCATACTCAAAATGTCAGTCCTGGGAGAAGTAAGGAGAGCAGGGTTTGGAGGATGCAATCATAAATTTTGCTCCATAATTTTTTTGACATAGTCAAGGTCTCTTTATTAATGAAAAAATGAAGAGAAAAAAATACTTAATCATATTCATATCTCACAAAACCAAACCTTTCTTTTTTTTTGACCTTTGGCATTAATATAGTACCAACTTTGCTTTTGCTTCAAAAATATTACCATGTCGTTAACTATTGTTTATAAATGACATTAGTTATATTTTCCCATGTATCACCACAGTCTTTATACCTTTTGGTAGAAGAACATTCTTGTATTTATATTATTAACCAGTATCCTCATCAAGTGCCAAAATCATTGTTATGCATTCCCTATATTATCCTCCAGCTGTCCTCCAGCTAACATTAATCTCCCTAGACTACTCATTTCAGCCACAACCACACCCATAAATTAGTGTTTGTTACATTCATTATAATGCCGTACCATCGAGTGCAACCATTACCACATATTTACAATTGACTTTATTAAACATTCTGCATACATCCAGCATCGTCTGCCCCTTCTTACCCACATTCCATCTCCCACCAACGTACACTTCATAGCCAACTCCATACGTCTACTCACTTATTTAGTTCATATCAGTGAGACCATACAATAATTTAACTTTACAATTAGAGTTGCTCCAAGAGTCACCTATTCCAAAGAAACTCACGGCTTGATTTTTTCCCTCTCCTTTTAAAAATGATCATTGTTCAAAACTAAGATAATGTTATCTGACAGCTCAGCTTTTAGAGAACAATTACCTCTGGAATTATAGGTAAAACCCCCCAAAAGCTTAAACTGAGCTTCTGTAACACTCCAGGGAAGGGGGTGAGGAGTTGCCCGGAATTACTGTCCACTCACTCTGCCCGGATTCTGACCCCCCAGGAGCATTTGCCAGACAGTATAGCTTGGAGGGAGGGGCTCTAGGGGGTGCTGTGCTGCCCATTTTCCCACCAGGGGCTCAGTTGGTGGCTAAGGCAGCCGCCCTCCCCAGGGGCAGCTCACCTCTAGGACTGGCCCACGCAGGATCAAGGCAGGGTCCCCTCACCTCAGGAGGGATGGTCCTGAAACTGACCTGAGACCCGAAAACCTGGGTTCAATCCAGGAATCGCCACTTTCCAGCTGTTGGATCCTAGGCTACCAGAGGGATTTTAAAAGATCATTCATTCAATAATTATAAGATGCCTACTATGTGCTGGGCACGATTCCAGGCTGGAGCTGTAGCAGTGAAGAAAGAAAAAACTTTCTGCTCTCAGAGGGATTTTAAAAGATCATTCATTCAATAATTATAAGATGCCTACTATGTGCTGGGCACGATTCCAGGCTGGAGCTGTAGCAGTGAAGAAAGAAAAAACTTTCTGCTCTCACCGGGTCTCTGCTGCGATGCAGTGGTGGGGGGGATGAGGGGCGCAGGACGATTGCTAAACGAATGCCCATGGGTGCTGACGTGGAAGAGCACAGTAGAAGGAGGGACCCAGAGGGTCCAGGTGGGGTGCAGCTGGGAACTAAGGAGGTCACATCTGAGCAAAGACCTGAAGAAAGCGAGAGCGTGAGACGCCATGAATCGGGAAGAGCGTGGGGCCCAAGGGCCCGGCGAGGGCAGAGGCCACGGGGCAGGCCCGGGATGGGGGCGCGGGGCAGTGGCGACTCACCCGTCAGCCTCGTCGGAGGCACTGAGAGCTCTGAAGCCCGCACAGCGGCTCCGGGCTTGCAAGCTGCTGCCCACCACGGCACTGTGACCTTGAAGGAAGACGGGGGCGCCGCCAGCCTGCGGTAATAGCGCTGGCCCTCGTGCTCAGTACACAGTAGGCGCTTCCTGAATACTTGTCGAATGACTTTGCTGCGTGAATATTGACAATGAGGAGTCAGAAGCTGAGGACAGGGTGGGGATTTAGGAACAGACTTGTGATTATGGACGGAATGCTTGAAACTAGAATAACAAAAATAACTAAATGCTTAAATTGCACTGTCAGACCCTCCTCTGAGTTTCACAAAAGTTAGTCATGTATTCCTCACAATAACCCCAAAAGGTGAGTTCAGTTATAATTGCTCCTGTTTAGACACGAGGAAACGGAGGCACAGAGAGGGCAGGGACGCTGGGGTCACAGGATGAGGTGGCAGCGGAGCCTGGCTTTGGCTCAGTCCCTGCTGAGCTGCGCCACCCTTCTTACCTCATCACGCAGCCTCCGTCAAAATTTTGGTCAAGCTTCCTCTGGGCTGGTAAAGGGCTGCTGAAAGGGTTAAAGCTCACTACAACTCAGTATCAGAGCGGCTGCTTCTCACGTGGGCCAAATTCCCAGGCAAGAACAGTACTGACGAGTGTGCCATGGACTTCCGTAAATTTCACAGCATCCCAGACTGAGCAAGTGTGTGCTCTGCCTGCAGGCTGCTGTCCTCTTGGGGAATGACGGAGACGATTGGGCTCGCTGCTGGTGTGGCCAAGGGAGCTAGGCCTTGGGTTCGCACCTTTGGCCACACCTGCAGGTGCAGGTGTGGCTGCCTGTCACTGCAGCCCGGTCCTGGGCCCAAGCAGCACCTCAGAGGAGGAAGCCTTCTGTTTAAACCACATGACAGGTAAGTGTGTGGACAGCTGCAAATTACAGAAAACCCCATAATGGGGCCTTCAACGAATGCAGGCTTATTTTTACCTGGAGACAGGTTGTCTACATCAAGGATCCAACATATTTCTGGCCATCAAGGACCAAGCATATTTCTTTCCTTTTAGCTTTTGCTCTTATGGTTGCAGGATGGCTGCTGATTTTTAGGAGTCTAGAAAGAGAAAGAGCAAAGGAGGAAAGGGTTCTTTTGGTGTGGCTTAAACTTTTTATTAGAGATGTTTGACTCTACTCAGAGACTCTCTCAAGTTTAATTGGCCAGAATGAAGTCCTTTGGCCACCTCTGATACAAGGAGTCTGGAGAGGTGAGTCATCTTAGCTGTGCTCGTTCTCTCCCCAAAGAACCCTGGGTTGCTTTATCTAGGCAGAGAGATGAATGGGTATTGAGTAGACAAATTACAGGATCTGCAGCATAAGTTAAGGGTACCTGCTAAAAACTCAGCCAGGGAGCTCAGGGAGCAAGAGCTCATCCTGCAGTTAGGGTCACCTGTGCAGCTAACCGGAGCCGGCAAAACAGAATCAGGTGTCACGTGGCAGGGCCAGGAGCTCACCTCCTGCGGCCATCTTCGTACTGAGCAGACGCATCATATAACTTCACATAACTGTTCTCACAGCAGGCTCCTTTGGTGATGTTGGATAACGAGCCACGTCTATGTGAAAATTAGAAATCCAAGCCCATGTAAAGCTTCTCTCAGGACTGAAGAGAGAAGGACAGGCATTAAATCTGCTCTTTAGGAAATGAGAGCTGCGTCCTTCAGAGATTTGGGGAGCTCCATCAGTTTCCAGTCTGGGCACTGAGCTCCATGAGGCATAGCTGCTCACCCACGAGTGAAATAGGGGCAATGGCTCAAAAGGAAGTCCTGGCCCTGGCACATCAATACCCCCAAGGTGTTTCCAGGACTAGAAAGAGCTCTTCTCTAAGCTCCAGAATCCTTTGGGAGTGAGGCAGAGAGAAAGCCACTCAAGAAATAAGAAGAGGTGTTTAGTGCAGTGCCCACTGCCAGACAGGTGTTAGGTGGTTGCAGGTGAAAAGCGGCTGGGGAGAGAGGCTGGGATCCCCACAAGATTACCTGGAGCCTGAGCTTGGGGAATTGCTGCTTATCAACACTGCTCTTTGGGCCCAGGTAACACTCATCCAACTCACAGTAGGACTGAGTAAAGAAAAGTAGCCATCTTCTTCCTTGGGGAGGGGCAGACGAGCTTATTCATCAAATATATATATATATATATACACACACACACTTTATTTTGTACATTTAATAATTGAAAATATAAACAATTAAAAACTAAAAAGTAAACACAGATGAATAAATATATACATTTCTCAATTAAATGTACTAGATACATATAAAGTTTTTTTTTTTAATCAAACAATATGTTACACAATATATTTGGTTCATAGTAACGCATTCATACAGTATTTGTCCTTTTGTGTCTGGCTTGCTTCACTCAACATAATGTCCTCCAGGTTCATCCATGTTGCCATACGCTTTATGACTTCATTTCTTCTTACAGCTGCATAATATTCCATCGTGTGAATAGACCACAGTTTGTTTATCCATTCATCTGTTGATGGACACCTGGGTTGTTTCCAACTTTTGGCAATGGTGAATAATGTGGCTATGAACATAGGTGTGCAGATGTCTGTTCGTGCCACTGCTCTCAGTTCTTCTGGGTATATACCCAGTAGTGGTATTGCAGGGTCACGTGGCAAGTCTATATTCAACTTCTTTAGGAACTGCCAAACCGTCCTCCACAGGGCTGTACCATTCTGCATTCCCACCAACAGTGAAGAAGTGTTCCTATCTCTTCACATCCTCTCCAACACTTGTAGTTCTCTGTCTTTTTAATAGTGGCCATTCTGATAGGTGTGAAATGATATCTCATTGTAGTTTTGATTTGCATTTCCCTAATCATGAGTGATGTTGAGCATTTCTTCATGTGTTTTTTTGCCATTTGTATTTCTTCTTTGGAGAAATGTCTATTCAAGTCTTTTGCCCATTTTTAAATTGGGCCATTTGTCTTTTTATTGTTGAGTTGTAACATCTCTTTATATATCCTGGATATTAAACCCTTATCAGATATGTGATTTCCAAATATTTCTTCCCATTGAGTTGACTGTCTTTTCACCCTTCTGACAAAGTCCTGTGAGGTGCAAAAGTGTTTAATTTTGAGGAGGTCCCATTTATCTATTTTTTCTTTTGTTGTATGTGTTTTGGGTGTAAGGCCCAAGAAACCACCACCTCCTACAAGGTCTTGAAGATGTTTCCCTACATTTTCTTCTAGTAGTTTTATGGTCCTGGCTTTTATATTTAGATCTTTGATCCATTTTGAGTTGATTCTTGTATGGGGGTGAGATAGGGGTCCTCTTTCATTCTTTTGGTTAAAGATATCCAGTTTTCCCAACACCATTTGTTGAAGAGACTGTTTTTTCCCGTTATGTGGGCTTGGTAGGTTTGTCAAAAACCAGTTGAGGGGGGCGGATGTGGCTCAAATGGTTGGGCGTCCGTCTGCCATATGGAGGGCCCTGGGTTCCATCCCCGGGACCTCCCGGTAAAATTAAAAAAAACAACAACAACAAAAAAAAACAGTTGACTGTATAGGTGAGGGTTTATTTCTGGGTTCTCAATTCTATTCCACTGATTGATGTGTCTATCTTTATGCCAGTACCATGCTGTTTTGACCACTGTAGCTTTGTAATATGTTTCAAGGTCAGGCAGTGAAATTCCTCCCACGTCACTCTTCATTTTTAGAATGCTTTTGGCTATTCGGGTGCACTTACCCTTCCAGATGAATTTTGTAACTGCCTTCTCTGATTCTGTAAAGTAAGTTGTTGGGATTTTGTTTGGTATTGCATTGAATTTATAAATCAGTTTGGGTAAAATTGACATCTTCATGATATTTATTCTACCAATCCATGAACACAGAATGTCTTTCCATTTGTTTAGGTCCTTTTTAATTTCTTTTAGCATTGTTTTGTAGTTTTCTGCATATAGTTCCTGTACTTCTTTGGCTAAATTAACTCCTAGGTATTTGAGTCTTTTTGTTGCTATTGAAAATGGAATTTTCCCCCTGATTTCCTCCTCAGGTTTTTCAGTACTAGGGTACAAAACATTACTGATTTTTGCGTGTTGATCTTGTATCCTGCCACTTTGCTGAACTCATTTATTTGTACAAGTAGCTTTGTCGTGGATACTTCAGGATTTTCTAAGTACAGGAGCATGTCATCTGCAAACAGTGAGAGTTTTACTTCCTCTTTTCCTATTTGGATGCCTTTAATTTTTTTTTTTTTTTTTTTCTTGTCTAATTGCCCTAGCTAGAACTTCTAGTACAATGTTGAATAACAATGGTGACAGTGGGCATCCTTGACTTGTTCCCGATCTTAGAGGGAAAGCTTTCAGCCTTTCCCCATTGCGTATGATGTTGGCTGTGGGTTTTTCATATATGCATTTTATCATATTGAGGAATTTTCATTTTATTCCTATCTTTTGAAGTATTTTTCATCAAAAAAGGATGCTGGATTTTGTCGAAAAAGATGCCTTTTCTGCATCTATTGAGATGATCATGTGGTTTTTTTCATTCAATTTGTTAATGTGGTGTATTACATTGATTGATTTTCTTATGTTAAACCAGCCTTGCATACCAGGAATAAATCCCACTTGGTCATGATGTATAAGTCTTTTAATATGCTGTTGGATTCAACTTGCAAGTATTTTGTTGAGAATTTTTGCATCTATATTCATTAGAGAGATTGGTCTGTAATTTTCTTTTCTTATAGAATCTTTATCTGGCTTTGGTATTAGGGTGATGTTGGCTTCATAAAATGTGTTGGGTAATTTTCCCTCCTCTTCAATTTTTTGGAAGAGTTTAAAGAGGATTGGTGTTAATTCTTTTCGAAATGCTTGGTAGAATTCACCTGTGAAGCCATCTGGTCCTGGACTTTTCTTTGCTGGGAGATTTTTGATGACAGATTCAATCTCCTTAAATGTGATTGGTTTGTTAAGTTCTTGTATTTCTTGTAGCGTCAGTGTAGGTTGGTTGTGCATTTCTAGAAATTTGACCATTTCATCTAGTTTGTTGGCATATAGTTTCTCATAATATCCTCTTATGATTCTTTTTATTTCTATGAGGTCATTTGTAACTTCCCCCCTTTCAATTCTGATGGTATTTATTTGCATCTTCTCTCTTTTTTTCTTTGTTAGTCTAGCGAGGGGTTTGTCAGTTTTATTGATCTTCTCAAAGAACCAGCTTTTGGTTTTGTTGATTTTCTCTGTTGTTTTTCTGTTCTCATTTTCATTTATTTCTGCTCTAATCTTTATTATTTCTTTCCTTCTGCTTGCTTTGGGTTTTGTTTGCTGTTCTTTTTCTAGTTTCTCTAGTTGTTCATTTAAATCTTTGAGTTTAGCTCTTTCTTGCTTCTTTAATATAGGCATTTAGGGCTATAAATTTCCCTCTCAAGACTGCCTTCGCTGTATCCCATAAGTTTTGATATGTTGTGTTCTCATTTTCATTCGTCTCAATATATTTACTGATTTCACTTGCAATTTCTTCTTTGACCCACCGATTATTTAGGAGTGTGTTGTTTAGTCTCCACACACTTGTGAATTTACTTTTTTCCTGTCTATTATTGATTTCTAGTTTCATTCCATTATGATCTGAGAAGGTGCTTTGTATAATTTCAATCTTTTTATATTTATTGAGAGCTGAATTGTGACCTAACATGTAGTCTGTCCTGGAGAAAGATCCATGGGCACTAGAGAAGAATGTATAACCCGCTGAGTTTGGATGCAGTGTTCTGTATATGTCTGTTAGGTCTAACTTGTTTATCATATTGTTCAAGTTCTCTGTTTCCTTGTTGATCTTCTGTCTAGTTGTTCTATCTAATGATGTGAGTGGGGTGTTGAAGTCTCCAACGATTATTGTAGAGATGTCTATTTCTCCCTTCAGTTTTGCCAGAGTTTGTCTCATATATTTTGGGGCACCCTGGTTAGGTGTGTAGATATTTATGACTGTTATATCTTCCTGGTCGATCGTCCCTTTTATTAATATATAATGGCCTTCTGTAGCTCTTATAACTTTTTTGCATTTAAAGTCTGTTTTGTCTGATATTAGTATAGCTACCCCTGCTCTTTTCTGGTTGCTATTTGCATGTAGTATCTTTTTCCAACCTTTTGCTTTTAGCCGGTTTGTATTCCTGGGTCTAAGGTGAGTTTCTTGTTAGCAGCATATGGATGGCTGATGTTTTTTTATCCATTCCATCAACCTGTATCTTTTGATTGGGGAGTTTAATCCATTCACATTCAATGTTATTACTGTAAATGCACTATTTACTTCCTCCATTTTATTCTTTGGTTTCCATATGTCATCTTGTTTTTGTCTCTCTTTTTACTCTTTTGGTTATCCTTTCTGCTATTCTCTCTTCTATACTCTCCTTCAAGTCTCTCTCTCCTGTCTTTTTCTTTCAGGTTCTAAGGCTTCCTTTAATATTTCCTGCAAAGGTGGTTCTTTTTTGCAAACTCTCTTAGTTTCTGTTTGTTTGTGAATATTTTATCCTTACCTTCATATTTGAAGGACAGTTTTGCTGGATAAAGAATTCTTAGCTGGCAGTCTTTCTCTTTCAGTTTTCTAATTGTATCACACCACTGTCTTCTCGCCTCCATGGTTTCTGAAGAGAAATCTGCACTAAGTCTTACTGGACGTCCATTGTACGTGCTCATTTGCTTCTCTCTTGCTGCTCTGAGAATTTTCTCTTTATCTTTGACATTTGATATTCTGAGTAGTATGTGTCTTGGCTTAGGTCTATTTGGATTTATTCTGATTGGGGTATGGTGTGCTTCTTGGACATGTAAGTTCATTTCTTTCATGAGAGTTGGGAAATTTTCAGCTATTATTTCCTCAAACACTCTTTCTGCCCCTTTTCCCTTCTCTTCCCCTTCTGGAACTCCCATGACATGTATCTTGTTGGGTTTTGTGTTGTCATTCAACTCTCTGAGCCCCTGCTCAATTTTTTCTATTTTTTTCTTTCTTCAATTTTAGCTGCTCTGTCTTCGGTGTCACTTATTCTTTCTTCTATCATTTCGAGTCTGCTGTTGTATGCCTCAAACGTGTTTTTGACTTCACCTATTGTGTCTTTCATTCCCATGAACTCCGTTACTTTTCTGTTCAGGATTTCAAATTCTTCTTTGTGTTTGCTCAATGTCTTTTTGATGTCATTTATCTTTTTATCTCTATTGTCTTTCAACTCATTAATTTGATTTTGGAAATTTGTGCTCATCTCGCTGATTAGTTCTCTCAAATTCTGCATGTCTTCTGGGACTTTGATGTATTCCTTTTCTTGGGCCATATCTTCTATTTTCTTAGTATGGCTCATAATTTTTTGCTGGTGTTTAGGCATCTGGTTAGGATGTAGTTTACTCACATGCTCAATTTCTTTCTCTTTTATAGGGATTTAGTGGCAGGAGGCTGTGAGTTACCACAGCTCTTTGATTTTTGGCTCGACCTGGATTGTTAGGATTGTCTTGCTGGTTGCTGAAAACTGAGCACTGGACCCGGTAATTGGTTGTAGAGTTGCTTCCTAGGGCCTTGGGCAGGGAGGCTATAGAGGCCAGGAAAGGTCTCTCCTACTTATTTTTAATTTTCTTATGTGCACTTCCTTGGTCTGCCAGGAGATGGCGCTCTTTGGAAGCTCTCAATTCAATGCCTGGTCGGAGTGTATTTGTTGTGACACAGATCAATGTTATAGAGCTTCCTGTCTGGAGGCTAAAAGCCTTGTAATTCAAACTTTCTGAGACAGTTCTCCACTCTTCTCTGGCAGTCTCCTTCCTTTTCCCAGCTAGGAAATATTTCCACTCCCCTCTGAGTCCTCAACAATCAGTCCCTGTTAGTAGAAGAGGAGATTGGGAGGTTTGAATATTTTAGCCCCTTGCAGGCTCCAAGGCAAACAATTGTGCAGCCCCACCCGGCCTGGAAGGGCTCTTGGGACAGGGCAGACCAAACCTGTGAGTCAAAAGCCAAACACCCTTTGTCTGTAGTCACAGGCCCAGAGGCCCGAAAATTCTAAAGTTTTTAGTGTGGGGGAGGGTGCCGGCAGCAGCAGCCACTGCTGGTTCCAATTCACAGTTCTGTCGTCGCGATTTCCCTCTTTTGTCCCTCTCTCCTCTGGATGGTGTGCAGCCTTCACCTGCTGTCCTAAACCCTAGAAGATCTTTTTTGGGGCTGTTTCACCTTGTTCCCTAGCTATTTTTCTGGAGAAGAGATTCCTGTGTCTTACTAGTCCGCCATCTTCCCGGAAGTCCCCCCCCCATCATATCTTTTGATCTTCGTTTTTGTTTTTTTTTCCTAAACCTTCATTTTGCCAACTAGCCCATTGTGCTGATTTGGAACTGTATATACCCTAGAAAATCATGTTCTCAAAGGTAATCTATTCCTGTGGGTTTAAACCCATTATAAGTAGGTTTTCATGAGGTTACTTCAGTTAAGGTATGGCCTAGGGTGGGTGTTAATCCTCTTACTGGAGTCCTTTATAAGAGAATGAAATTCAGACAAAGAGAAAGCCATGGAAGCAAGAAGCTGAAAGTAATGAAACCCAGAAGAGAAGGGAGAGAGCAGCAGATGTTACCATGTGCCTTGCTATGTGGCAGAGGAGTCCAGGCTCACCAGCAGCCAATCTTTAGGAAGAAAGCATCATCTTGATGCCTTGATTTGGACATTTTCACAGCCTCAAAACTGTAAGCTTGAAAGCTAATAAATTCCAATTGTTAAAAGTCAACCCATTTCATGGTATACTGCTTTCAGCACCCTACCAGACTAAAACACCTATCTTCTGGTTATCTAGTTGTCATCTCGTTTTAGTAGCTGGACCCATGTTAGGCTTCCCTATTTTGGTACCTGAACCTGCAGTGAGCAAATGTTTGCTTAGTTTATTGCTGGCAGTCAGGCCCCTCCTTAATCTTCAGGATGTGTTACCTGCCTGCTCTGTGCTCCCATCAGTTCCTTTATGTACCTCTGTCATAAGGCATACTGTGCTGTTTTCACTTTTGGCTTTTAGGTTTATCTTCTTTTCTAGATTGGCATTCACAATGGCAACCTGGGAGGCCGCAGTCAAATCGCTTCACCTCGCCAGATCCCCTGTTCCTTCATCTACGAGATGGAAATGATAAACCCTGTTCTTTCTTCTCTCCTCCCAGATATGTGAACGCATTCTAAACAGGCAATGCGCAGAGCTAAGGGAATCAGCATTCAGTGTGGCTTTCTCCTATGAACATCAACTTTATACAATGCTTTTGGTGGAAGAAGAACTACATGACTTAAAAATATGACCTTGATTTGAAAAAGAGAGCTGATATGCCCGGAATGAAGTATCAGATGTGAGTGCAGTATAGCAGCATAGCCGCCGAGGCAGCTTAAAGGCAGTTTAGTCTTGGGGGTGAGCACACCCCTCTGCCCTCACAGGGCTTTGCAGGAGCCGCGTGGAAGCAGAAGCAGAGGAGTGAGAGACACCGGGGCCCGTCCAGCTCCTATGTTCTAGGATCTTTCCAGGAGGTGTTTCCCATCTGTCTCTGGTGGCTCCCAAGCCAACCTCATGTCTGTCACCACAGCAAGGAGCAGCCTCCCATGAACATGACAGAGTGAGAAGGGACAAAAATAGAGCAGGGAAGGGAGCTGAGCTGCTGAAATTTTGCTCCATTTGAAGGTTATCACGAAGACCTGCCTTAGGAGAAAAACAGTGCTTTTTACACATTGGGAAGGGCGTCTTTCCTTCTCAGGTCCTTGTCCTGGAAGAGCGAGTGAACGGATGATGGCCTCACAGCGCTCTGAGCTGGCCTGGGATCTGCTCAGGGAGATTTTCTCTCCCTGGGCCACAAGGAAGGGCCAGGAATAGGGGCACATACTTCCTGAGCATCTACTGTGCCTAACGCTGGGCCAATCCCTCTTTATTGCATCCCGTCACCGACACAGCAAGTCCCCGAATAAGTGCTGTTACCTCCGCTTTGCAGATGAGGTACAAGAGGCTACAAGAAATTCATTAGATGCCTGAGATCACTTTCTCATAGCTGGTGGAGCTGAGATGAGAACACATAGGTGCTCTGAGCCCTGTACCCCCAAGCTAGTCTGTCTCTGCTGCTTGGGTTCTTCCCACTCCAACAAAGAAAAATGTCCAGCATGTGCTTGACACACAGCAAGCACTCAAGGCATGAGGCCTCATCTTTCAGCACACCTTCAAGATTGTTTGGAAAGAATGTGCATCTAGCTGCCAGCAATGCTGCATTCTCTTGCATCTGTGCTTTTGCTCCCACTTTCCTCTGCACTTGCAAGGACCTCCGTTTCTACTTCTTTCAAAGTTCTGATCAATTGCTTCCTTCACCATGGATTCTTCTCAGTTCTTCCAGGCCAAATGCTTTCTCTGCTTGTTGAGTCCTGATTTCCCTTCATTCCAGCACACATCTTCTTTTTCCTCTTAATACCCAGGCATTCAGCACCTGTTTTGGGGTGTGCTGTCTCTGTTGTGGGGCCCAGTGCGAGGTACTGGATAGGGTAGAGTTCTGAGAGACAGAGTCTCTGGAGCGTGGCAGGCCATGGAGAGAGACAAGTGCATATATAAGTAATAGGAATTCAGGAAGGAAACCACTCCCAGGGTGGAGTCCAAGAGCTGTCACTTGAGATGGCTCTCAAAATATATCCCATTAGCTTTTTGTCTGAGCATTTCCAAGCCCTTTCTCATTGACTCGGATGATGCCAAGGGCTGAAACTTTAGGCCACCCATATTGGAGACAGGAGACCCAGGCTTCATAAAAGGTGCACCATCTGGAAGGCATTTAATGGCTTTTAAAATCCAAGTGTCTCACGTTAACATTGGCCAGGATGTTAAAAGAACTAATGGCCAGTTTAGAAAGCACTTTCACATTTTCCCTCTCACTTGAGCATCACAAAAACCTTGCAAGTCACACGTTATTACCCTATTCCATCTATAGCAAAGCCGGAGGTCAGGCGGAGCTGCCATTCTAAATCAACTCCCATCCTATGCCCCCTCAACCCAGCAGGTGGACTCCTGGGTCTGGGGATGATCAGGGGAAGAGGAAAGGCTCTGGTTCCTGTCACTCCCAGGCTGTGACTGGCTCTGTGTTTTTCCATGCCCTGCTTCCTTAGAGGGGCTCTGGATCTCCTGAGGCCAGAGGCCCATAGGAAGAGTTGCATCTGTAAGCCAAGGTTGCTGCATGGCAGGGCCCACCCAGGGGGTGAACAACCTTTGCAGCCACCCAGGGCCCCTACTCAGAACGGTGCATGCTTGCTTTATGCTCTGCTGTAATGATCATGAAATCCTTGCAGATTTTTGAGCAAGCATTTTCCCTTTGCACTGGGGCCCACGAATTGTATATCTGCTCTTGCTGCCTGATCACTTCAGGCTCCTCAGACCCAAAGGCTGCCTCCTCTCTTCTCTCACTGTGTCTTTGATGTGGTTTGGGACAGTGTCGTGAAAGATCTCACTTGCCTTTGCATTGCTGCATCACACAAAGACCTCTGGCACGACGTGGGAATTTAGAGACTGCGTAATCTAAAGAACTCGTTTTACCAGTGGGAAAACCAAGGACCAGAAAGAGAATGAGCTGTCAGAAGTCACACAGCAGGGCCAGATTAGTCACCAGTTTTCAGGCTTCTCATTCATTCATTCATCCATTCAAGCAAGCATGTAGGCATTTTAAGTGCATGTGCCATCCACTAAGCTAAGTGCAGTCCACAGCAAAGTGAAGGAGACATTATCTCAAGAAACTTATAGACACATAGGAGAGACAAACGCACTCGGCTAAGGACATGCCCTGGGGTAATAAGCAGGGTAGGCAAGGTTTGAATTCTAAGATTGCCACTCACTAGTTGGATGGATTTTGAGCAGGATGATTCAACTTCTATAAGCCTCCATTTTCTCCTCCTAAAATGAGACTAATAATTGCTATACTTATGGATATGAAAAAACTGTTAAGGTGCTTTTGCATGGTCAGGGGTTTATTTTGAGAATTATTTTACTATTTATTTTATTTCAAGAATTAGGAATGTGTACCCTTAAAGGATTTGCTGGGGGGCGGGGGCGGGGATGCACATATTAGAGTCCTAGTCATGGTATAGGGGAACAAAGGGGGTTAAGATTTGGTCATAATTCATATCCAAGGCCAAGGGCTTTGAGTCCATTATAAATAACCATTTAAAAAAGTTATGAGCTTTTAAAATGTACTTCTGAAAGAGGGCCATCTTAGCAAATCTAAACTATTTCTACAAGCACACTGAATTCAACTTTTCAGTAATCTTGGTAGGCCTCCCCTCCCCTGCAGTCCACAGGGGTTTGTCTCTGAATGTTGAATCTAATTTTTGTGTTTTGATTATGGGCCCTGAAGGATTAGCAAGTAAGACAATAGAAGAGGACGCAGGCATTCTGGCCTTGAAGACGACAGGCTGTGGGCCCCACCAGCTGCTCCAAAGTCTTGACTTGGGCGTCTGTCCCCGGCTATCATTTCATGTTTGATCTGACCTCAGGATGGTATATTTCTCCCAGCTTCACAGACAACTTTGCTTATTCTATTTTCAAAATCTCTGTCCTAAAGCAGTCAGAGGATTGGCAGAGGGAATGGACACATTTCCAGGCCATTTGGCTTGTCGTGGCCTCATTTTACTAACCTTCTATGCAGGCTTGACACATTAGGCACGAAAATCAGAGGCTATTTTGGAACTTAGGAGAAGAAAGTGAATCTGGGGTTCAGAAGCACAGATACTTCCTCCTTCTTTGCTCAGAGAACTGGGGTGCCCATTTCTCCCTACCATGTCCATTTATAGATATAGGCTCCCTCTTTTGAGAGGCCTCTGGGCACAGGTTCTGACTTTATCGCTAATGAAACACTTGACCTTGGACAATTCTCCTCCCCTCTTGGGCTCTCAGGTTCCTGGATATACTAGGGAGGTGCTGGTCTCCCTGATCTATAAAGGCCTTTCCAGCTATTACCTCCAGGGGCCAGGTGCAGCCAGATCCTGGGCTTGATGCTGGGCGATTTACCGACTCGACTCGGAGCTTACAGTGTTAACAGGGAGATAGACAACAAAGGAGGAGCTAAGCCAACTTAAATAGCAAGATTTCAGCATGCAATATGTGCTCTGGAGGAAACAAAC
This sequence comes from Tolypeutes matacus, assembly GCA_026826555.1. Lineage (NCBI taxonomy): Eukaryota > Metazoa > Chordata > Mammalia > Cingulata > Chlamyphoridae > Tolypeutes > Tolypeutes matacus. The sequence goes on along the minus strand of JAKSZT010054489.1, from coordinate 28,180,829 downwards.
AGGAGCCCGGGGATATGCACCTGATTTTTCTCTCCTTCCCCTGCAGTATCCCCTTCCAGCTAGAAACTGGGGCATGACAGCAGCTCGTCACACAGGAGAGTGGAAGGCATTAGAGAACAGACCTAGAGGGCAAACAGATGATACCCCCGCATTCAAAGAGGAATTTTAAATTACATAAAGTTCTAAATAACTCAGTGTTCAAAGGAAAAATTGCAATGAAAAATAGTCAATATTTTATAAATTGCTAATAATGAAAGTATTATATACCTAATTGTGGTATTCTATGTTGGGAAAAAAGGTAGCCTTACAACTCATGAGTTAAGCATCGAGAAACTTGGAAAGAGAACGAGATAATTCTCCCTTCTTCAAGTGATGTAGAGGAAAAAGCAACTAAATACAAAACAAGAAAATAATGACTTAGCAAACAAATATAAAATAGAGGGTAATATTTGTTTCTTTGAAATACTAATAATTTGGACAATCCATGATGATAATAATCAAGAAGAGGAGAGGGCAGACATAAACATTAGGAATTTACAATGTTAAAACATTCAAGATACAAAAGGATATTGTGAACATAGTATGCCAATAAATAAACAAATAGACAATGAAAAATTAGAAAAATAAGGCTCAAATATCTCTACAGTTGGATATAGCAAACATTTGGGAAATACTTAGCTCCAATTGTGCCTCTAGAGAGAGGGTTCTGCTTGATGGTGGAGACAGCTAAGCTTTTGTGAATCAAGAAAAATGAGTCCTATTCTCTACACATAGCCAGGACTTGTAACGGTTTCTTGGCTTTCATTCTGGTTCTCCTACAAGCCCATTTGATGGGGGTCGAGGGACCTATTGACCCCAGTTTCCCCAAGTCTGCTCCTGTTTTAGAACTGTGAGTCTGTGCCCCAGAACCTCCTCAGTCCTAGGCAAACTGGGATGTTGGTCGCCCCATATGGGGGCAGCCAATAAAGCCTTCTTTCCTGATAGCCCTTTCCAGCCAAGAGGATGGGGTCTTGCAGAAAACTCAGTTTAGCGATGGCTGGAGACAAAGACAGAGACTCAGGATCAGAGATCCGAGTGTGCTAACAGGTGTAAACCTGGAGCCAGAACTCCAGGCCTGCCCTCCCACAGTGCCAATTATTGTCACAAGGGCCCACGCAGGCAGGCATTATCATCCCCATTGGCTGTGGACAAAGGAAAAGCTAAGCGGACACTAGATAGGTCAAAGGGAGGAAAGTGTGAATGAGTTAAGCCGTTAATGAAGTAATAACTCCGTGGCTTCCAGGAAAGTGACAGTCTTGGTAAATATGGCAGCAGCTGGCCTCAGCCCTGCTCACAGAGCACAGAGCACAAGGGAGCTGAGCCACGAGTCCCACTCCCTGTGGCTGTGGCACTGGCTCCCCCGCTGGGCCCGGCTGTCATCCAGGGCCCTCCCCTGAGCTTCCCCTCTGCTCTCCGCTGAAAGCAAGCAGGTGGCCTGGCCTGTTGCTGGCTCAGGTCAGCAGAGAATGATTCCTTCTCCTTGAAGGGAAGAGAGAGGACCAGGCAGGCCTGGCCAAGCTCCAAGGATTCCTGGGGCACCTGGCATGAAGGACTTCTGCATCGTGAGCGTAAAACTAGCATCCAGAGGCCTTGCTAGTCACTATTTCTAGAAGGCACAGGCTTGGAATTTTCCAGTCATTGCTCATCAGAATCCCTTGGAAACTCAGACATCACACCAACCTTCACCACTTTAGAGATGAGGGAACAGAAGCGGTCAAGGGTGACAACGCCTAAAGTGGTTGTTAATTTGGTGACCGTTATCTGTCTAAAAGATATCCTCATTCTCCAGTATTTCTTCATGATTTTTCTCAACAGAGATTTAATATGTACCTACTATGTGCCCAGGAACTCTGCTAAGCATAGAGCATAGAGTCATAAACAGAACAGGCACAGAACCTTCAAGGAGGGAGTGAATTAGGGACCCAGCAGAGACAGTGGTGGAGGGAAGGCATCCTCAGCAGGGATACGGCTGGGCACAGGCCTGGAGGCTGGACATGCCTGGTGGGGGGTGGGAGAAGTTCCATTTGGCCAGAATGTAGTATTATGGGAAGGGGCTGACCTTGAAGAGTGGTTGGGGTTGGACTCTGAATGGTCCTAACCTCATTTAAGAGATGCAGATTTTAATCTTGAGGCAACAGGGCATTAGCTGAGATCTAAACAAGGGCAAGCCATAATCACAACTTTCCCAAGAAACGGAAAGTCACTTCTAATGGAAGCTGGGATGTTTTCATCCATGGATCACCGATATAATTCTGATATAATTATGTCAAAATCTATACTTTATTGGGCACATTTTGAATGTTGAATATTCTAAGTACAATAACATCACTGCCTCTTAGCCTCAAAAATTAAAATAAAATAAAACAAAACAAAAAACAGAGATGTTGGTGATATATGCCCAATTTAAACAAGAATAAACTCAGGATTAGGGAAATAAAATGACTTTCCTGTCACATAGATTGTAAATGGCAGAGTCACAATTCAAAGTCAAGGGGAAGTCTTGCAGATTTGGAGTGATTTTTATCTGAATAGTTCCATTTTTTTCTGTACTCTGTCTCCCCAATACCAATTGCCACAATCTTTTCCAAATGTGATCTCTGTCTCTTCAACTCAGTGAGACCATTGTGTTCTGCTTGGGATCTCCATCTTTGAACTATGGTCTGAGAAGTTCCTTTAAGCAGAAAGTCTGGATGATCATCAGAATGTACCACATTGTTACCCCTCTCCAAGGGAAGAATGTCTGTTGTCCAAAGTCTGAAAACAGTGGTTTTATATTTTGTGTCTGATTTTCAATTTTTAATTGTGGTAGCAGAAGTTCCTCTTTACTAATTGTTGTCTATTTTATCTGTCAATTACTGAAAGAGTGGTGTTAATATTGTATAATATAGGTTTACATTTATCTATTTCTCTCTGTTTCTGTCAATTTTTGTTTCATATATTTTGTAGCTCTGTTGCTATATGAATACACATTTAGGGTTGTAATCTCATTTTGAAAAATTGGTTATTTATCATTATAAACTGACCTTTTCTTTGATGATCCTACTTGTTTTAAAGGCAACTTTATCTGATTTTTAAATAGCCATACAAGCTTTGTCATGCTTAGTGTTTGTATACTCATCTTTCTCCATACCTTTACTTTCAGCCATTGGAATAATTATTTTTAAAGTGGGTAGTTGGTTCTTGCTTTCCTATCCACTCTGAAAAATCCCTTTCCTTTAATTAGAGTGTTTAACACATTTACATTTAATGTAATTATATGTTAGGATTTATGTCTGCCACCATTTTACTTGTTTTTCTTTGTTCTCTCTATGCTTTGTTTCTTTAATTTTTTTCCCCCTGTCTTCTTTTGGGTTAATTATTTCAAATATTTCATTCTATCTTCTCTCTTTGCCTTTAAGTTAACTCTTGCATATTTCTTAATCTTGTTCTAGGGATTTTAATATGCATACTTAATTTATCATAATCCACCTTGAATACATATTATATCACTTCAGGTATAATGTATGATTCTTACAAAACTATAAATCAAATATGGAACTTTCCCAAATCACCCACTAAATGGGTCAGAGAAGTATTTACAAGTAAATTTTATGCAACTTTCAAAATTAGAGACCCTACAATGCCTGGGCCTCTTTCTTGGTGGTAGAGGGTACAGAATACAGCGACTTACACTTTACTTAAAAGGCAGTATCTTGGTGTGCCCCTAACCATGACTTTACTAATGTGGTAAGTATCTTAGTCTTCCTTGAGTTTATCTCCCACCTTCTGGCATGCATGTATCATATCAGAGCACAAAATTACTTGCTACTATTTACTAACCAGGTGCAGTTAGAATAATGCATTAATATGGTGGAGTGGTGTGAAATTTTGCAGCCTATCAAGACAACATCCTCCCTATGAACTCTATCCTAATAGATATTAGGAGAATGAGCCTAGCCATGGTGAAAGAGAGTAGATGGATACTTCTATCCCTGCTTTGCAAAGGCAATCTGTTTTTTCATCTTCACTACTGATGGAAAACACCAATCTGATCAATAGCCTCAAACCAAGGGCCAGAGTCTGTGTGTATTTCTTCCAGAAAAGATACCACTTCTGGAATGGCAGTTGTGATTAAGAATAGCACCTGTTTAAATCTACTGTAGTCCACCAAAATCAGCAAAGATCCATCTGGAATTTGTAGGAATCAGACAGGAGACCTGAAAAATGATTTGATGGGGAGACAATAACCCTTGAATCTTTTAGTTTTTGATAGTGGTGCTAATTTCCACAATTCCTTCAGGTATGCAGTCTTGCTTCTGATTTATAATCTAAGCCAGGTTGGAGGACACCTTCACAGACTCCTGTTGTCCATTCCTACTGAACTCTTACTTCACAGGTCAGGGACAAATGAGTCTTTAGCCAGATGCTAAGTATGTTTATCTCAATTATGCACTTGGGGCCATGGGAATAACCACAATGTGGATCCATAGATGCATTAGGGCCCCTACAATAGGGCTTGGGGGAGAACTCCATTTACCACCTGACTTCAGTAAACCCCCACTGTAACCAAAGGACCATGAAGTCATTTGGGTTCTCTGGTATTGTTAGTTCAAATTGCAAACTAAATGGTTTTCAAATATTCTGGGAATTCCTATTCTACCAGGCACAGATAATATGGTAAATCACCGCAGTTCCCTTTGGGTGAATGATTGAGATAATCTTATCAATAGTTTTGGTGGTTTTGTCGAATACTTCTTCAAGGGAACCCAGTCTAACTCTGTGTCTGTGAACTGGCTTAGATTTGGTAACTGGATGAGGTACTCCCGTTTTCCATTGTGTTGGAGGACATCAGCCTTCTGCACTTCAATTCTCACATTTTTATTGTACAAAGTGAGCAACACTTTCAGCAGCTCTTGATATTTTTCTTATTGAACATGGGCTCTTCCCTTAGGATGGCAAGATGGCTGCAGGAAGCTCCAGCTTTCACGCCCTATCCACTCGGAATCCCCCCCCACAGAAAGTGAGTGCCTTTCAGAGCAATTGCCACAAGAGTCTGAAATGGGAAGCCCCCCTCTTTTCCTCCAAAGAACCACAGGAGAACCCCTCAGGAAACCATGGGACATGGTTTAGAAGCACAAGACTTTGTCTCTAAGTTTCTTTTCTTTGGTTTTCCAGCATCTTTGAATCTCCTGTGCCTAGTCCCATACCTGGCTTTTTTTTTTCTTCCATACCTGGCTTTTAATGGGTACCTAATGGTGAATGAATAAATCAATAAATGAATGACACCTATTCTAGTGAATTTTATTTCCATTAAGGAGAAACAGGAAATCCCAGTGACTTAGGCCAAATCAGATATGTAGAGTAGGTTCTCTGGAAAACTTCTGAGACCGTATCAATTCTTTCAGACTTTTAGGATACTCTTTCATACAACTTGTCAGAATATTGTTTGTTGTGTGAATTACTATTTTGTATGTTATTGGTCATCCAAATTACCTCCCCAGACATCAAATGGAAGCTTGAACTGGGGTTGACTCATCTCCCTGGGGCTGACTGTTTACATTTAAAATGACATTTGAGGCAACATCTCCTAGAGAATTGCTCATAATAGCCAACAGTTAAATTTAGGGTGTTAGTAAATAATTTTTCTAGCTAAATGGGGCATCTTCTCTATGTCAAATATCATGGACTTGAACTAGTGACCAGAGATAGATGAATGGCCTGAAGGAATTACAAGGTGGCATATAAAAAGCATCAAAGCCAAGAACTTAGCTGCCACCTAGTTAGCTCAGGCAGAAAAAGATTCCAAGTAGACAGGTCAAGTCACTGCCTTAAGGCTCTTCCATGCCAGAAAGACACAGGCCCAGAGCTAGTTCCAGAAGGCAAATAAGGGAAGAATCAAAGCCTTCCATCCTTACACCAAATTCCTTATTTGTAGATATACATAACTACACACTCCTTCATGGCCATTCCATGTTTTTACAAAGCTTTATCCTTTGCATAAGAATCAACAAAAATTTTCCAAGTGTCATAAAATCTGAAAGAAATGGATGCAGTTTCAGAAGTGTCTCAGAGAATAAACCCAATCTATCCACCTGATTTGGCCTAAATCACTGGACTTTCTTGCTGTTCTTTAAGTACATAATACTCAATGTAGGAGCTACAGAATAAGAAGTGTCATTCACTTATTCATTCATCCAGAATTTATTGAGTGCTTATTAAAAGCCAGATACAGTACAAGGTGCAGCAGATTCGACGATTCTGGAATATCAGAGAAAGGAAACATAGTGAACAAGTCCATGTTCCCTGGGGGTTCTCCAGTAGTTCTTTGGGGTAGAGGGGGAGACTGCACACTAGTGACTCTTGTTGCAAGTGCTCCTAAAGGCACTCTTTCTGATGAGGGATCTGAGTGGCTAGGATGTGGGTAGAGCTTCCTGGGGCCATCTTGCCATCCTAAGGGAAGAGCCCTTTGAAGAAACCAACAGTAGAGAAAGCATAGCTGAGAGACAGATAGAGGTCTTGTCCAAGTGACATTGTTTCTGCTCATGGATCCAGCACAGGCTGTCCTTTACCTTCCTCATCTCCACTGTTGAACTTATCCTTCAGAATTTGGGTCCAATGTCACCGCCTCCTTGATGCCGTTTTACAACTGACTGATCATGGTTTGGTGTCCCCACTGCACTTCTTACATGCCTCTATTAGAGGGGAGCAGGGGAGTGTTAAAGGAAATATACTCAAGCACCTACCAAGCACCATTGCAGCATCAGGACTGGCTACCTCCTTTATTCTGATTAGAGCCCTGCAGGGTCGTAGTGCAAACCCATTGCAAGCACAGGGATGCAGAGAAGTTAAATGATGTGCTCAGAGGTGCACACTGCTAGGAAATGGTAGTGCCCAGAACACTGCCTGGCACATATAGGCACTTCATGGCTATATAGAGAATGATAGGAAGTTGGGCTGTCTGGCTCCAAAGCCGTAGGTTTACATCAAGCTTTCTCCTTCCAGTTTCTTTCTCTTCCTAGACAGTGATCACCCCTAAGAGTAGGGACCAAGGTCTTTGTATTTCTGTATTCTCTGGACTGAGCACAGTGTCTGGCACCCAGGAGAGTTCAGGAGAGGCTTCGTTTCTTTTCTGGCCGTCTTCCCTTCCCCTCCTGGTGTGCTGGCCTGGCCAGCAGTCTCGGCGCTGGAATACAAAGTCCAGCTATCCCCCTGAGGAAAGACTTGAACCAGGTATTTTCTTTGCAAAGGTCCCAGAGGACCCCTCCCAACAGTGAGGGCAGAGCCTCATGTCCACGCTCCTAGCACGGGATAGTGGAGACTGGGGGGTGCGAGACAAACAGAAATGGGTTTGATTTTCAGGGATTTACTCAGAGACCTTAGACAAATCACTCCAAGCTTCCTTCTTCCCTTCTGTCCTATGGTAGCTACCTAGCTGGGTGTTTTTGTAATCAAAGATTGTGCTGGACAGTTATATTTAATATTCCACAAGGGAATTCCATTTGCAAATATTTCAGAATTTAGATTACTTTTTCTTAACTGCAGGACTTCTTAGAGCTTTTTATAGTCTACTGGATAATGCAGGTCTCCAAGAGGGTTCTCTAGTGAGCCACCCATGCCAGATGCACCTGGTCATAGAGCAAGCTTTGGTCAAGTACCTATGTGGAAGACTGGGGTCTTCCCAGCACACTGCGGGGAATGTAAGACCTCCGAAGCCACCGAGAACAGTACCTGCTCTTCTTATTGCTTCCACCATTAGTGTTTCTAATCAGTTGGAATAATGCAGGGGACCTGGATCTGGCTAAACCCAAGATCAGATCAATATCAAGATCAAAATGTACAGTTTTCCAAACAGAATTTCAGGCTGGATTCAGTTTGGCTTATCGCCTGTGAATTTCAGTAGCTTCAGGACATACAAAATGTAAGTAGACAAATCCCTTCTCTCCTTGCTAATTAGGATGATGGATTGTGGAGATGGGATCATGCCATGTCACAGCAGAGATGATGCCACTGCTTTAATTAACCGTACAGGGATTTGAATGATGGGAGAGAGCTGGAAACAAACCTCCAAATGCACACAAGCTTACTCACACCCCTGAGTCTTTCAGGACTGGTGACAAAAGGAAACAAGGATGTGAATGCCACTTACCATTTTTAATGGCCCCTCTTTCTATGAAAATGAAATGGAAATTAAATAAAAGGAAAGATAAAGAAATGCAGACGGAGAGGAAGTGGCAGATTCACAGCACTCAGCAGTGCCAGCCTTTCCCCAGGCCTTCCTGGAGGTGTGTTCTTTATTTTTAGGAGAGTTTCAACCCCAGATGGTCACCTACGTGGGGGATGATTTTGCATTATTTGCACGTCTTGAGCCCACTGAGTGCTGCTGGCCGTTGGCCTTTTCCATTGTCCCCAGGTCTCTGGGCAGCATGGAAGTACCATGTGCTGGGAATCCACCCAAGGGTCGTCTTCCAGGGCCCCCTGTTAGCGTGTGGTGGGAATGTGGGAAGGTTGTGCACCACTCAGCTGCCCTCTCCCAGGAGCTGGAGTGCTTCTGCTGACTATGAGAGTGTTTGGGCTGTGGGTGGCCCCGACTAGTTTAGCTCAATTCGACCTACATTTGAGGATCACTGCTAGGGTCTGGGCCAATGGGATACGCAAAGAAGCCTGTGCCCACCTCTGACCCCAAGTGGCTCACACTCCAGTGGGGCAGCCAAACACGGACCCAAAAATATCATGTGTAGAGGACGTAAATAACTCAAGAGGGGTTGGAGGGTCAGAGAACAGGGTTCAGAGGATACGTGGGGCCTTGTCTGGGGGCCTAGGTACAGGGAAAGGCTTTCTGAATGGAGGGAACAGACATTGCAAAGGAACAAAGAGAGGAGATGAGAAAAATGAAAAGGTGTGGTTTGTGTAGAGATACATTTTCTTCGGATATTGTATGTGTGTGTGTGTTGTAGGGGACAGCAGTGGCAGAAGACGAGATGCAACTGCAATAAGGACAAGATCTCAGAGGTCCTTAAATGCCGTGCGCTTAATCCCGGGGCAAGTGTGGAGGCCGATGCGGAGGTGGTGGCTGGCAGTGGATTAGACCACAGTAGGGGTGGGGATGGTGAGCAGTGGTGTGATTTGGATTTTATTTTGCACCAAGTGTGACTCCTAAGTTTCCGACTAGAGTTGGTGCCATTTACTGAGAAGGGGCTTTTGGTGGAGGAGCAGGTTTAGAGGCGTTTTGTACTCGAGTTGTTTGGACTTGTTAAGCCAGAGAAATGCACAAGCTAATTGCTCTCTTTTGGAGTTCTCTTCACTGGAGCCTAAGGCCCTGCAGAGACTCCTTTTTGGCAAAGACTTTGCATAAATTGAAGCCCACCAGTTCTCTTGGAAGGGCAGACAGCCCAAGTTTGGATTTTTGCCTACAACTATGCCTCCTCTTTGCTTGCTGATTTTGAAGAAAACGAATCAAACTTCCCCTGTTCAGTTGTAAAAGCAGCCAGCAGGAAGAAAAGATGTCTGGGGAGGTGGGGATTTAGCTGTACTTTCAGGTAGAGAGAAGTTCAGGAGAGTAGATCAGGGAAGCTGGCCTTGTTTTCACAGGGCGCCGGGAGGCTTGAGCTTCAGCCAGCGACCAGCATAATCTGGCTACCTGCCGCCCTCTCCAGTGCTGAAAGGGACATTTAAAAAATGCAATCCTGACCCGCGGATCCCTTATTATGCTGCTTCTTGCAAAGCTCTTGCAAAATTCTTCTTCTAGCCAGGTCCCCTCTGACCTGGCTCCTGACTCCTCACCAGCCTCATTCCCTCCTGCCATTGGCTCTCCTTACTCTCCAAATGCACCAAGCCCTCTCCTTGCCAGCTCCGGGCTCTGGCTGCTCCCTCTGCCGGTCTGCTGCCCCCCTAACCTCCCACCCCCCACCTTACCCAGCTGCCCAACCATGGTCCATGTTGAAACTTGGACACGATTTCTCTGGAACGCTTCCCCAATCCTTCTCCTTATGTGACCATGACCAAGGTGGGGCAGGAAGTGTTGTTGGCCCTCCTCCATTTCAGCAGGGATTCCCTATGAAGTTCTCGTGCATAGCTTATAATGCTGTATTTCAGTATCCTGTCAATTTCTTTTTTTTTTTTAAGATTTATTTTTTAAATTTGCCCCCCCCATTGTTTGTGCTTGTTGTGTCTGTTCGTTGTGTACTCATCTTCCTTTTTTAGGAGGCACCAGGAACCAAACCTGGGACCTCCCATAGGGGAGGGAGGCACCTAATCACTTGAGCCACCTCTGCTCCCTGCTTTGTTGTGTCTTGCATTATGTTTTTCCTCCTTGTGTCTTGCATTATGTTTTTCCTCCTTGTGTCTTGCATTATGTTTTTCCTCCTTGTGTCTCTGGTCACATCATCTTGTTGCATTAGCTTGCTGTACCAGCCCATTGCATCAACTTGCTGTCTTGCTCATTTTCTTTAGGAGGCACCAGGAACTGAACCTGGGAACTCTAATGTGGTAGGAAAAAGCTCAATTGCTTGAGCCACATCTGCTTCCCATCTGGTCTATTTCTCACTCCCATTGAAGACTCTGGATACTTCGAGGGCTTGCTAGGGAAGAGCTCTCCTGGAAGAGTTCACTTTGCTAGAGGAGCCTTTCTGACCTATTCAAGATGGTGATGGATGAAAACTTCAGAGAATGAAAGCAAGCTAGTGAGCTGATAAAGTATGATGGTATCTCTTTATGTGATCACTGTCTCACCAAGGAATGGCGAAGTCCTTGCACCCCATGCCCTCACATTCCTACCTCCACCTTGGCTCCCCTGAAGTTAGCACCCTGTTTTGGTTCTCTGATGGACTGACTCTTGCACTTCAATTTCCTCCTCACAGAGGGCCTGGCACACAAGAAGTCTTGATAAACAGGCTGTGAATGAATGAAAGTTGGGTAAGTCTTGAAAGAACAGCTGGAGTTTGAACACCCCTGCTCAACTGGAAGGGTGACTTTCCCCCAGAGTGCCTTCCTACCACCATCTCCTTGCCTCAAACCCATGGGTCTTTCAGGGCCCAGCTCAGATGGCCCCACTCCACCATGCCATCCCCACTACCCAGAAGCAGAAGTTTCCCTTCTTCCTCCCTGCCTCAAACCTGCTGAAGAGGTAAGCAGGAAAACCTCCAGCCTCTCTGTGATAAGATGCCTGCACGCAGGAGCCCTCTTGCTCACCGTTGCCTCCCTCTTAGAGCCTTTCTGGCCATACCCCGTCCCCAAATTTGCTTGAGCCACTTAACGGACACTTGCCTTACAATTTATCTTAAGTGTTATTACCATTTATTGAATGTCTTCTGTGTCCAAGGCACCTTGCTAAATGCTGCAGTTCCAGCACCTTCTTACTCAGGGAAGATGTCGAGAGAGGATATAAGGAGTCTTAGCATCTCGTTACGCCTTCCTGGGATCGCAGGACTCAGTTCTCCTTATCTTGTCTTGTTTCTAGAAGAATGCCTAAGCCTTGTCCATAGATTTCCAGCCCCTATCCACTGGGGCCCCGTCCTTGCTTCCGACAGCCCTGTTCCTCCAGGGCTTGGCTGCAGGGGTGACACATGGCGGCCCCCCCCTCCCACCCCTCGCCACCTCTCCCACCCTAGACCTCGTCTTCCTAAGAGCCAGGTCAGAGAGGACAGATCCTTGGAAAGAAGAAGGTTATCCCAGAGGCTTTGCTTATTGTAGTTGCTTAATCCTTGCAATGACATTTTAAATGTTATTTTACAGACGACCGCTCGGAGGCTTGGGGAAGTTTAAAATCTGCCTGTGGCCGTCTGCTAATGAGTGACAAGAGGTTGGATTTGCATCCCGACCCTGATGTCTGCCTCTGTAAGGAACGTTGCTGGGCGTCCTCAGACCCCCTTTACCTGGCCGGCATGCCCACCCTCCACCTGCGGCAAGTTTTGCCTACCAAGTGCTCTCCTCGGGCCCCCTTCTCCTGGGATTTGTCCTTGGCTGAGGGAAGCTGCCTGTCAGGCAGGACAGCTTGTCAATGACTGGCTGCCTACGGGCGGGGGGCATCTCTGCAGAGACCCCTGCCCAACCTGTGGTTGAGGCTTGGCTCTTTCGCCTCACCTCTGCTGCTTCCCTGACTCCCTCCAGCTGTTTCCTGAGCACAGCCCCTCAGGAATCATGTGCATCCAGAGCCCTATCTCGGGCTCTGCTTTTCCTGAATCTGACCCAAGACAGCCCCAAATCCAGACTTTGGCCCCCACACTCTCAGAGTCTCCATTCTCAGCCTCCCCTGCCCTGCTCTGTATCAGGCTGACCGATGGCAGGGGTCACCAAGTGTCTACTGCATCCTGGATGCCAATGGCAGGGTGAGGGGAGAGGGCCGAGAGAGAGGCAGGGGGATTTGTGCCCCTGCTTGCCCGCTGTGGCTCCCCCTGTCCAGCAGCCCCTCCTCCATGCCCCCAGCTCTGTACCCAGCTCTGAGCACTGATTCTACCCCTCCCCTTCTGCTTTGGGGATGACTCAGCACCCGTTTTTGGCTCTCTTAACCCTGGTCATACCTCTTTAAAGACTCCTGTCACTCAAACTCTCCCCAAATTCCCAGGCAAGAGTGACACCTGTTTCCTGCCAGCCATGTGACCTGCTTCAGGTTTCATCTGTCAGGTGGGCTCCGGTTGAATGGGAGGTGGGTTGTGGAAGGTGGGCCCTTCATCCCGGCCCAGCAGGAGGGAGCACGTGGTCAATTAGAGATGCCTCCCCACGTGTGCGGGGGTGCTGGCGTGAGCCACCAGTGCCAGGCGCCCCTGAACTAGAAGAGCCACGAGACCCCCTCCAGCTCTGGCTTTGGGGATTCAGTTATGAACAAAGAGATGAGCTTCCCTGTCTGAGCAGCCCAAAGGTACTGGTGAGTTCTGACTCCAGCTCTGGGCACCAGACTGACAGCTCCTTGGCCAACACACCTGTGGTCTGTGTGGCCACCGGAACTTGAGTTCGTGGATTATATTGTCCCTCAGTGCTGCTCTCAGCCCTGACCACCAGGCTGTTAAGGTCCAGGTGAAAAAGAGACCACCCTGCGTGCTCCAGGTGGGCCCATCAGTTCCAGAGAGAGTGGAGAGATTTGCTCAAGGCCAGCGGTTGTCATCAAAAGGGCACAGGCTTAGAAGATTATACCGAGTTTTACCTCTACCCCGATTCTCTGTAGCCTTTGTAAATGCGTTGCTTCATTTAAACTATATTTTGTTCCACTACTGTGTATCAAATTTTGTGCTGTGTTTCGAGGGAGAATAAAAATAGCCCGACAGCCCTAAGCCTGGTGAGGGCAGGCGACCCTAAACAAAGACCACATGACTCAATGCGTGCTTTCTGAATGTGATGGAAATCACGAAGGAGACCAAGAGTGGGGAGGGGGCCGTTTCTGCTGCGGAGACCTGAGCCACTGTAGGAACGAGCCAGGCTCGCAGCTGGCAAGCTTCTGGTCCAGGCAGAGGGAACAGCGGACGGGAAGGCCCTGAGCAGGGAGATGCAGAACTGCGATGGCCCGCGTGTCTGGCACGCAATGGGAGACGCGGAAAACGAATCAGGAAGAAGGTGCCAGGGAGGCAGGGCCAGTTCACGCAGGGGTTGAGGCCAAATGGAGGCTGCCGAGGCCGGAGCCCGTGCAGGAGGGGGCCCGGGGCACAGGCCAGGAAGAGGGCTCAGGCTGGGGGAGACACGCCATCTTTGGGTCCTTATCTGCCAAATGCAAACACCACTTCTGAGTCTGGGGGCTGCTGGGATGCTGCAAGGGGGTTCTCTGTGGGAATGCACTATGGAAGCTGTAGAGTGCAGCGGGCATTGCCGTTTTCATTGGAGCTAGCACCAGGACCAGAGCCACAGGTCTCCTTTGGCACCCACCCACTCTCTCTAGGCCACCCCCTGGGGCCAGACCCCGGCAATCTATAAAGGAAGCAACTTTTGGCTCTTTCCTTCCCAGCCTCCCCCTCCCTGCCAGGCATCCGTCTTTTGACTTTCTGGATCTGCCTCTTTCTTTCACACACCCCTCTCCCTACATCCATCTTTGTCTTCCACCAACCCCAGGCAATGTGTTTAAAACTCCCTTTAGGGTTTCCTCCTGGTGCAAGATATGAGCCCACTGACCGGAGCTTCTTTTCAGGAGCCCCCAGGGCTCCTTCTGCCTTTGGTACCAACACTGACACTGTGAGTGACTCTAGAGGAGCCTGAAGGAGGCACAGTAGGGAAAGGGGTACCAGCAGCCACTCAGGCCATCTGCAGAGGTACTCCAGTCTCATCGGCCATTCACTTTCCCCCCAAATGGCACCTCTGGGCTTCCAGGCTTTGCTCCTGAATGCCCTCCTTCTTTACACTCTGAACTTCTAATCGCCCTTCAAAGCCCAGACACTGACCCTGGAATGGCCATCTCGGGCGCCCTCAGCACACCCTCAGCCCGGCTCCCGCGTCTCGACTGCCCTGTTATGCTCCAGTCCTCTCCCTGCCCTCTCAGCTCCCTGAAGGCTGGAGGTGTCCGTATCCCGGGGCCCACCCAGCACTCACACTCAGTGGGGAGTCAGGGAAAGTTTATCAAGGTATGAAAATGTGCGCAGAGGAAGAGATGCCTGAACACACATCTTGGGGGCGTTGTCCTGAAACCGGCCCCTGGGTGGGGCCGCCCACCCCCTGCCCAGCTGAGCACGCTGGAAGGTAAGGCCACAGCGTTTTAGGAAGCTCCTCTCATCCTGCTCAGAAAGAAAATAATGCCCAAAATTGCCGTTTTATCCTCAGCTCTTTGCCGAGACAGCCAAGAAGAGTAACTTCCTCACACAAGGCACATTCCAATTAGCAGCCCAGGGCCCCGCGCCACTGTGAGCCGATGAACCGGTGATAAATAGCCAATTAGCAAGAAGGAAAATTGAGTGGGCCTTTTTTATCCCCCTTCCTTCCCTTTGGTTTAGTGCTCCCTGGAAATAGGGTGGTGTGGCTGGCATTCAAGAAGAAAGAAAATTGAATTTAAAGTCATTCTGAATGTCTGGGATTAATGCCATGCCAGGTAAGCCATGAGAAAGCACATTAAAAGGCTACAAAAAACCCCTGCTTTTAAGACACCAAAGTTATCTTCTATATGCGTGTGTGTGTGTGTGACATAGATTCCCTTACACTAAACACATAAAAACAGGGGCCTAACATGGCCTTGGCAGCATGCCATCTCTACACACCAATATAATGGCTTCATATAAAACATACCCACGAATAGCACAAAATAAATACAGGGGTTTCACATCACTATAGAACACGAATAGAAACCCTCTACGAAGACGTGGGAGTTAGCATAATGGCCAAAAGTCAGGCTGATTTGTATTCAGGGACAGACACAGAGCAACTCAGTGACCCTAGAGGCTGGATTAGGAGGCCCAACCTCTCGAAGACCCACGGTCCTTGTTTTAAAAATGGGGACACCAATCATAGCTTTATTAGGACTTTATGAGATGCTGTACACGCAATCTTGGCACAGAAGCTGGCAGCAACTAAACATTGAATTAATAAGCACTAGCTATAATATTTATCCACATCTATAGCACGCGTGTGTATGTGCATACACACAAAAATGCATTCCACATCTATAGCGATACATTTATAGCCTGCATATGAGGATTCAAGATAGTTACCTTGTGGGCATGTATGTGTATGCGTGTGGATGTGGATGTGGGCATATGCACACTTGCATTCAGATTTGGAATAACTTATCAGCATTTTTTTTTTTTTGCCAAATATTTTTACACAAGTTACCCATTTAGTTAAGATCCAAAACCAGATTGGAGATTTGGAGTAGATAGATTTGAATTCATATTGAGTCTTTCCACTGTTCTGTAAGATACTTAATATCCCTGAGCTTCAGTTTCCTCCTCCATAAAACAGGAAAACGAATGAGAACTGCTTCTGGTTGACCTTCCTGTTAAGGCTGGAAAAGAAAGTGTCACCAAATCAATGACCACGTGCTAGCACCTGAAACACCTTCAAGGGAGTGAAAAGGCAAACCCTGGAACGGGTGATCTTTGTAAAGCATAGATCTAGCAAAGGGCTCATCTTTAAAATATATATCTCCTGAAAACCTCCTAAAAAATCAGCAAAAACAGGAAGAGAACCCATTAGAAAAATGAGAAAATTACTTGAACAGTGTTGAAAGACAAATTGGAGTCAAGTTTGCAGATTACATTGGGACATCAAAGATTTGGCTACAGCAAGGAAGTAATCACTTCTAATCCCAGAAGCATCTTTGAGCTTCTAGGCATGGCAAATGGTTTTTATAGATATAAAAAGGAAGTTATCTTGAGTCCTACCAATTGGATGGGTTTTTTTTTTTCTGACTTTTAGGGGTAGGTTTAGGGTAGGTGGGCTTTGTCTTATATTGGGTCAAATGTAACTAGCTAGAAGCTTGGTTGGCTGCCTGGGCCAGCCACCTTGCTGGGGATTTCAAATATCAAAAGATTTCAAGAAGATACGCAAGAGGGAGTCCAAAGAGGAAGCAGGGCATTTATTTTGTGTTTGCTTTTAGGTCTGAGTGGTTCCCAGGGCTTTCTGTATATAATTTTATCAATTTCCTCTCTTTCAGTCATTCCCTCAGTTATGAGGACGTGGCCAGAGATGTTGTTAGTCTGTCATTTACCACTACAAGTCTCTTGTGCTTCATCACCGATTTCGTGGGCTAGCAGAAGTTCTAGATTTTCATCGCCCCTTTCACACTGGTTCTATAGCTTTAGCTGTACTGTTTCTCAAGTTAGCGGCTGCGTAGTAGCATCCAAGAGTCAAGAGATCAGAGAATGAATGAGGTGCACCCCTATGAATATGATGATTAAAAGGGGATAGCAAGTGCCACTGTTAGGACTTCTCTGAGCCAAGGTCCCTGTGACCCTAGAAGCCAACCCCAAAGAGAATCAGGCCCCTCAGATTTGGGAGGTGTGCCAGCTGATTTGGCTGCTGCTCTTGCTAGGCTTCTCTGCCACTCCCCCTTGGTCAACTGCCTTTTGAATGTCATTTGCAAATACACAGCACTGGTGCTCGTGACTGCACACGCCTCCTTGGGAAGATAGAATTAGTCTAGTGCCAGCTGATTTTGTAGGGTCGTTTTGCAAAGTTCTGGTACCTTGACATCTAGTGAGCTGATGGTCTGTCCTGAGAGGGAGCTAGGTGTTTCCAACTCTCCCCTGTCCCATTGTTTTGAGCTCTCTGTATGCTCTTTCTGTTCTTCTATGTCTGCTTGTCTTCTCTTTAGGCAGCACTGGGAACTGATCCTGGGATCTTTTAGAGTGGAGAGAGGAGCTCAATCTCTTGTGCCACCTTAGCTCCCTGGTCTGCTGCATCTATAATTGTCTCTCCTGTGTGTCTATTTTTGTTGTGTCATCTTGCTGTGCCAGCTCCCCACAAGGGCCAGCACTCCACGTGGGCCAGCTCTCCACTCTGGCCAGCTTGCCGCATGGGCCAGCTTGCCTTTCACCAGGAAGCCCCGGGAATCAAATCCTGGACCTCCTATATGGTAGATGGGATCCCAATCGCTTAAGCCACATCTGTTTCCCCTGCCTTTTCTAATATCATCTGTAATCCTATCGTGTATCTTCCAACACAGAAGGTAGCTGCCCAGCGAGGGGGGAGCAATGCTGAGGACAGAACGCCCCAGGAGTTTATCCTGGGTTAATGGCTTTTTCCATGATGCACTTAGAGCTGTCTCTAGTCTGGCAATAGTCTCTCCACAGGTTTCCACAGTGTGGGAGGAGGTCCTAAGAGCCCCAGGTTTCTAATGACCCCATTTGGAAGCCCATCACAAGCAGCCATTTGGGGGACAGTATAAGGGGTATAACAGGAGCCAACCCAATTTCCGGGCAGTACTTTGCATGTTTGTGTCCATATAAGATAAGGGCCTTCAAGTGCATGATAAGGAGATCTGTTTCCTTAAGGCATAGGATATTGGCCTGTGAAGCTAACTGGGGGTAAACTCCAAAAGGAGGGTCTTAACCACCACCAGCTTGAATTACCTGATACCTTGTCCCATCTTGTATGACCCTGCAGCCCACCAGAAATTTGTGCCTTGAGTGGAATAAGTTCTTATGTCATTCTGCTGGGGTGCTTGGATAAAAATGGCGTCTTTAAAGAGGGTCTGGACCCTACGATCCGCTCCCGTCTCACGGAAGTGGAAGGAGACTTGCCATACAGGAACTGCACTTTTGCTCTGCCTTCCAGTGTGGCCGCCGCTGGCTGGGCAGACATGGCGGAAGGGCTGGGCAAAGGGAAGCCGGGGACTTCCTCTCCCTTTGTTCTGTTTTTGGACTTTATTCCCCTAATGAATCTTTAAATGAGGCTTTTGTGGAGGCAGATATTCGTCTAGCCGCTTCCAGCAACCTCCGCATTCCAATCAAAGGCTGGGGGTAGGTTTTAGATCGTTTCTTTTCTAAGGCACCTCTCAAGTGCTGAATTTTGTCCATAGCACATGTTCCCAAGAGCGGCCGCTGCCAGGACAGGGTGTCCTTTGTCAGGTGCCCCCACGCACAGAGAAATTTACGAGGGACAGGTCCATAGATGAGTACCTACAAGAGGCAGGAGCGGTCGCAGGAGAGGGAGATTGAGAGCAAGAAGGCCCATTAGGCTGCAGTCAGATGAAATATTATTTACCTACCCTATGGCTGGGGGCCCTGAGCTTTCCGACTCAGCCACTTGGAAAATGTTCTGCCTAAGGGAGTCCCCCGGGGAGGGAAAGGACCACACAAACATCCAGACTGGAACAGGAGCATCTCTGTGGGCGAAAAAGAAGACTTCACGAGAGGCAGAAAATTAGAGAGCGGGAGGGAGGAATGAAATAAAACCAAACAGGGGAACTGAAATCACAGGTACCTAAACCAAAGACCCGAATTAAAGGATATTGAAGCCAGCACCAATTGCAGAGTTCAGCTATAGGAAGGGTTTACTTTGAGGCTGCTGAGTCTTGGCAGATGAGCAGTAGATGCAAGGGAGTGTCATGGGTGTCCTGGAGTGGCACCTGCTGTCTCTTGGTGGGACCTCCAAAGTTGTAGGACAAATTGAGGTCGAGTTTGCAGATTACAGCCTTGCAGTCAGGACACCAATAGTTTGGCTGCAGCAAGGAAGTGGGATCACTTACAAAAAAAAAAAAAAAAGATATAGCTTTGAGCTTCTAGGGATGGCAAGCGATTTGTATAGGCATAAAAAGGAGAAGCTTTGGGGCAGGCAGACTTTATTTTGTATTGGGGCAGTCGTAACTAATTAGAAGCTCGGTTGGCTACCTGGGCTGGCAGGTCACATTGGTGGGGATTTCAAATTTCAAAAGGAAATTCAAGAGGGACTTCAAAGAGGAAGTAGAGCATGTTTTTTGTTTGTTTGTTTTTGCTTTTTTTTTTTTTTTTTTTTGGCTCTGAGAGGTCACCAGGGCTTTCTCCATATAATTTTATCAACAGAAACCTCAAAAATGGCCAATAAACATGAGAAAATTGTCAACTTTTTTAGTCATCAAGGAAATAAAAATTAAAGACATTATCAGATATCACCACACACTTACCATAAAGGGCTAAATTGAGAAATATTGGCAATACCAAGTATGGTGAAGATGGTGAACAGCCGAAACTCTCATTTCTTATTCTGGAAGGATGAATTGGTTCAACCACTCATGAACCAGCAAACCCAGGCTTACGTATAATCCCGAAAGAATTGTGTACATATATCCATCAAATCATATGAGCAGCAGTGTTCAGAACAGAAATTTCCATAATAGCCCCTAACTGGAAACAAGTCAAACGTCCACCTACAGCAGAATGGATGTGTAATGTGGTATATTCATTAAATAGATTCCCCACTAACAATGAGAACGAATGAACTACAATATAGATAACTTCATGGATCAATTCCACAGCCAACTTTGTGCAAAAGGAAAGCCAAACACAAAAGAGAACATACCATTTCCATTTGTGTAAAGTTTTGTGTAAAGTGAAAAATATGCTAAACTAATTTATAGTGTTAGAAATTAGGAAGGTTGTTACTCTCAGGGAAGTGATTAGCAGGGGGCATGAGGCATTTGTGGAGTCTGCTAACGATCTCTTTATCTGGGTATTGGTTATACAAGGGTGTTTGATTTAAAATTTTCCATTGAGCTGTATATTGTTCACTTTTTTTGCAGGTATGTTGTACTCCAATAAAATCCACTATTAAAAAGTGACCTTCATACTGCATAAAATTAACATACCCTATCTGCTCAAAGCCTTTCAGTGACTCTCTGACAACTTAAAGACGTTCTAAACCCTCTGACCCAGTCTCCACATCTGGCCCAGCTTTGTGTGCATCAGAATCCCAGTTCCACTAAGCACTAGCTGTGGAGCCAAGTTACTCAATTTCTCCATACCTCAGTTTCCCCAGTTGTGAAGTTTGCTCTCTCATAGACTTATGAGGATGATTGAAAGGAGATAACACATGTTAAGTCCTAAGAAAATGTCACTTCACAGTAAATAATCAATATAACCAGCCTTGTTTCCTTTAATTTCCTTGAACACATCAAGCTATTTTGTCCCCAACCCAGGGCCTTCCATACTCTGTCCATCTGCCTGGAATTCTCACACTCCATCTCAGAAAATAAATCTTGTGAAAGAATGGTTCCATTTTGACAAATAGTTTATGGAGCTTAAGTAACTTGTCTAAGGCCATAGGGTTTAAACTTGAACTCTCATCTAGTTCAGAGCTCTTTCAATCACCACATTAGTTCCTTGACAGAAAAGACAAATCTAAATTGTTTTTGTAAATCTTCTTGTGGTTTAAAATGCTTAGGAAGGATTTTGCTGAATTGAGTAACATTCTTGAATGGACACGGTCTCTGAATAAGCTTACAGTCTGGTGTAGGAGAAAAGATGTAAAAACTTAAAATAAAATAGCAAATTCATGTTATAATGCCACAGTTGAAGAGCTTTCATGAAGCATGATTAATTGCCAAAGGACCGATGTAGACAGTGATCAAGTCCAGAGAAGTAGGAGATCCCTGTGGACAGTGACACCCAGGGAGGTTCCCTGGAGAGGCTGGAACACTGGAGGTAGCTGGGAAGTCACAGGAGGGAGAAGCCATTCCCAGACAGTTGAGGCTCATGATCCAAATGAGCCCAGGGGGACAGTAGTGGAAAAGTGGAGAAACCAGTTTGGATGGAGTCAAGTATTTCCCCAGGACAGTACATGGGAGATGGCATTGGGAGGTAGAGAGTGTCCATTTCTTAGAGAAACTTGGAAGCCGGAAAAAGAAGTTTAATTTTACTGTTGTTTTGTCATTTATTGTTTTGTTTTGTGTTTAAACAAAGGAACCCTTTTCCCCTTTCTTTATGAAAGATCTTAGATGAAAACTTGAAATAGACCAGATCAGAAAGCCCAATGTTGGTTTGTGTATTGGGTAAAAGTAGATTGAAATGGGCCGAAGTTACTTTTACTTACTATTACAACTAGACGTGCCACAAAGCAATGCAAAAGGCACGTCATAGCCAGAGCTAACAGGTGATGAGCTCATGGCATGTGCCAGGCACAGCGCTTTATACCAGCCTATCATTTTTCAAAAGCTGATCGCTCTAGGAGACTAGGCAGTACAATAAGGAAGAGAACTGCCTTTGGGGCCTGGCTGCTTCCACTGAATCGTGGCTCTGCCATTTGCTGACATCCCCAGCTCCGCACTGTGAATCCGACCACTGCATTTGTGCTAAGGCCACCTTCCCACGAGCTGCTCCCAGCCGTGACTGAGAATTGCAGGGATTCTAGTGCAGGCACATTCCTGCAAGAGGCCCCCATCTTCTGATGGGCAGTGCTGGCTCAGGAGCTCCTGCTGCCAGACCCAACTTTTCTTGGAATTGTGCTGAAATCTGAGACTCTTCCCACCCCAGCTTCTGCAGTGGGAAGCAAGCAGACCAATACAGTCCTGCAAAGAAAATTAAAGATGACCTAAATATACGGAAAGATAGACCATATTCATGATTGGTAAACTCAGTATTGCCAATCTCCAACTTGATCTAGAGATTCAGTGCAATCCTAATCATAATCAACTTATCTGGAAATACAAAGGATCCAGAATAACCAAGATAATGTTGAAGAAGAATAAAGTTGGAGGACTGAGACTGATCCTACATTATTGCAAGACTTATTTGAATCTATAATAATAAATAGGGTAGTGTGATATTGGCACAAGGATAATCAAATATACAAATGGAACAGAAGTGAGTGTCCAGAAATCGACTCACCCATATATTGTCACCTAGGTTTACTACAAAGCCACCCTGGCAATTCAGTGGGTAATTTTTTCCCCAATAAATGGTGCTAGAACAACTGGATATCTGTGATGTTTAAGTTCATGTATCAACTTTGCTAGGTTATGGTGTCTGGTTGTTCAGTCAAGCAAGGACTGGCCTGAGATCTACTGTGAGGGTACTTTGAAGATTTAAGTCATCAGTGATTGCATCTACAGCTGATTACATCTACACTCAACAAAGGAGAATGCCTTCAGCAAGGAGAAGGCTCATCCAATCAGCTGAAGGCCTTAAAGGGAGAACTGATGACCTCAGCAGTTCCATCTCTCCTTCAGCCAGCCAGCCTCTCCTGGGGAGCTCACTGAAACCTTCATCGCAGTTCCCAGCTTGCAGCCTGCGTTATGGAATTTGGACTTGCCAATCCCCACAGTTATGTGAGTCAATTTTTATAATAAATCTCATAATATTTACATTATATATATAATTCCTGTCAGTTGTTTCCCTGAAGAACCCTGATTAATACAATATACATATGGAAAACAATAAACCTTGACTCTTACATCATGCCATATATGAAGCTAATTTGAAATACATAATAAACCTACATGTGGTAGGTAAAATAGTAAAGCTTCTAGAGTAAAATGAAAGAGAATGCCTTCATAGCCTTGGATTTCTTGAACAGAACACAATAAAGCATTGAAGTCCCCCAAATTACATCTATATCTGTATCTCTCTCTCTTCTTCCACAAACTGTGTATTTTACTTATATATGTGTGTATATACATATATATGATTTGATTAAAAGTAAGAACCTCTGCTCATCAAAAGACATCATCAAGTCTTCATGTGAGAGAAAAACACAAGCCACAGATCAAGAAAAGATTTTCACAATGCACATATCTGACATGGAACTTGCATTCCACATGAAGAATGACGTCAACTTAGTAAGAAGAAAAGAGAAATATCTCAAAGATGGGCAAAAGACATGAATTAGTACTTCACAAAATACTTCATCCAAATGGCCAATAAGATTATAAAATGTTGCCAAACACATTATTTTTCAGGGAAATGCAAGTTATAATTACAGTGAGATGTCACTACATATCTAGGAGACCATCTTAAAAAAATACTGACAATTTCAGGTGTTGGTGAGAGTTTGGAACAACTGGAACTTTCATACATTGCTGATGGCAGTGTAAGTTTATAAAACCATTTTGGACAATAGTTTGGAATTACCTATCAAATCTAAATGCGTGCCTACCCTATGACCCAGCTATATTAATCCTAGGTATGTAACCAAGAAAAATGAATGGATATGTCCATATAAAAAGACAGACCAGAATGTTCATAGTAGCTCTCCTCATAGGAACAAAATATTGGAAGCAATTGAGATGTCCATCAAAAGTAGAATGAAAAAATAAACCATGGCATATTCATATATTGAAAAACTACACAGAAAAAGAAAAAACTTCTGTGTATTAGTCAGCCAAAAAAGGTGCTGATGCAAAGTACCAGAAATCTGTTGGCTTTTATAAAGGGTATTTATTTGGGGTAAAAGCTTACAGTTACAAGGCCCTAAAGAGTCCATCCAAGGTACCATAAGAAGTACTTCCTCACCCAAAGTCTGTTGCCACATGTTGAAGCAAGATGGCAGGCGACATCTGTGACGGTTCAGGCTTTCTCTCTCTCTTAAGGCTCTGTGGTCCCAGCTTCTTCCTGGCTCAGCTGTAGGCTGGCATAAGGCTCATCTCTCTTCCAAGGGCTCATTTCTTTCCAGGCTCAGCTGCTCTGGTCTCTTCACAAGGTCACCTGTAAGCTATCAGGAAATGGCTCGTTTCTCTTCCTAGGGCCTCTGCCATGTCTATGGAGCTGTCTTTCTCCTCTGGGTATCTTCTCTGTGTATCTACTTCCGTGTTCTTGATTGAGTGTCCGTTTACATAGCCCACCAAGGGGTGGGGACTCAACCCTGCTCACCCTAATGCCATGGTTGAATCAAAGCCCTAGTCTTGATTTAATCAAGTAAACATAAAGCCTTTGAATTTAACACAAAGGGTATCACACACAGAGAAACAGACCAATTTACAAACATAATCAATATCTCCCTTTGGAATTCAAAAACAATATCAAACTGCTACATTCTGCTACAATAAAGCACATGGAAATTTCACAGCAATTATATTGAGTGGGTATGAGGGATGCTGCCAAGCTACTGGATGGAGGTCTCACAAGTGTGTTCACATTAAGAAAATGTTTTGCATCATACTTAAGATTTGTGAAGCTCTCTATACATATAATTGTCCTCAGAGGTCCCAACCTCTGAGCCTCCTTCAGAGGCTGACTCCACAACAGAGTTTTGAGGCAAGATGTTTATGAAGGCTCCACACCTGTGAAAGGTGGTGGCAAATGCAAGGCTAGATAGAGGTAGAATTTGAACCTTGATGTAACCTGGTGGGGAGGGGAGTATTGCTGGACGTGTGCATCCAGGCAGAGCTGGGGAACTTCACGGTACCTCTAGTTCACTCAACTGTCAGACCTCTGTGAAGGCCCAAGCAAGGCACCAGGACTTTTTGTGTGGGGCCACAGGCCTCAGCCGCCTGGTCATTCATCCTTGATTTCTTCTGCTGGTAGGAACCAAGGTGTGCCTTTATCGGCTGCCCATCTATTTGTGTCCCAGAACTGCCAGGTTCTGCCATCCAGCTCCATAATCCTCTGAAGGCCAGGCTCCCTTGGTGTCCCCTCCACTCAAGCCTTGTAATTATGGCTTCTGATGGTTAAGGGCCATCACCTGCCTGCTGCTGCTGCTGCTGGTGGGTCCTGTCATCTCCATTGACATCAGCAGCCGGTTCTGTAACAGCCTCTCCTTCCGTGAGCCCTGGCTGTGGAGGAGACCTGGTGACCCTCTTACTATCACATTCCTTTTGGCTTTTAATTCCTGTCCTCTGTGTCTGCTCCTAGGTTGTTATAATCCAGTGGGTTTCTGTCCACACACAGTGTATCCACCCCAGCATTCCTCTGTCCTTTCTGGCATTTCAGCTTCCTGCGGTGTGAACCATCTCTTCCTCCAGGCTTCTAGGAGCCACGCTTGCTGGGTTGTGCTGTGACTCAGCTCTAATTAGGGACAGGAGGGACAAGCCTGCAGCCTCAGAAGTTTCAGAGAGGTTTGGAAGTGCAGCTCCTTGTTGGGCACCAAGGGTCAGGGCCCCAGGTTTTCCCAACGAGAGCCCTGACCTTCGGATTACAGACTGGCCTCGTCAGGGCCTTTAACAGTCTTAGAAGTTCAGCTGCTGGGACTAGTAAGTCCCGGGCTGGGCCACAGCTTTCTCCAACCCACAGCTGCAGGAGATGAGAGCTCCTTTGCTTCCAAGAGGACTTTTGGTGTTCACCTGCAGCTTTAGCAGCCTGCTCCTGCCCGATATGGAGAGCGCCCGTTACTGTCCCCCTTGAGCTGCTTCATAGTCTCCAAAGTCTAGAACACTCCCTTCCACCCGAACACCCGCCCCGCTTTCTCAACCCACTTCCTGTAAGAACGGGTGCACGTGGAGTTTTACAGAAGCAGACACTAAGACAGCGTTTATCAGGGATTACCACCTGTGAAAGGAAGGTGGCATTGTAGGGGGGGGAGAAGAAGAAGTAAACTGCCACAAAGACCTGCAAAGCCTCCGCCAGCCCGGGGGGGGGGCCTGGGGTGAGTAGTGCCCACCGGTACCCCACAGGGGCCTTTGTACCCCTGCCTGACTCAGTCAGGGATGTCGACTTTCCCCAGAAGGGTGAGACAGCCAAGGAGGGGGCCCCGAGGGGACTGAGATCTGGAGGCCTCCTGCTGGCCCCAGTCCCACTGCTGGAGGGCGCATCTTCCCCTGAAGGGGGTCTGGGTGGTGCTTCTCCGTGTTCTCACAACATATACTCAAATCAAAGTTTCTTTGCAAACAAACAAACAAACAAACTAGATATCCAATCTATCACCTGTCATCACTCCATATCTACATCTATCCATCCATCACCTGTCATCATGTGGACCAGAGGCCAGAGCATCTGGGGGTTCGTGAAGGCAGGCAAGAGCAGGCGCGAGTCCCACTGAGGTTGGTGGCGGTGCTGCACACGTTTGCAGAAGGGAGGGAAGACGTGCTGCCACCGCAGCGCCGGGGCCCTGGGCCTCCTGTTCTCGCCTTATGGGCAGCAGGAGGAAAGAGCAGAAGGAATCCATCCGCACAAAGAAAGCTCTGCTCTTCCTCTCTTCTTTCCTTTCACCCATTTTCCCTCCCTCCATCCCTCCCTCTTTTCCTTTTTTTCCTTCATTCTCCTTCTTTTCTTCCTCCCTCCACAGGAGCCCACAGGAAGGACAGAGAGCATGGGAAGAAGGCCAGGTGGGAGCAAGCGTGCCAGTTTGGCTGAAACCCACCCTGAGCGAGCACCAGGAGGCCTCAGCTCCTCCTGAGAGCGTCCACCCCAGGACTGCCCAGGGTGGGGGCTCTGGGCCTCACTGCCCGGGGCCCAGGAAGGTGACAAAGCTCTTTGGGGAGAAGGTGGCTTTGAATCATGCCTCACCCTAACGCAGGCAGTGGCATGTGGGCTAAGTCCCGCCACCTTCAGCCACTGCAGTGCCAGGCGGGTGGGCGGTGAGGGGGCTTCGGGGCTGTGCAGCCTGCCCGGGCTCTGGACCCTGCTTGGCCAGGCCGGAGCTGCTGTCTGGAATGGGTTTTGGAAGTGTGTCAGAGTCTGCTGTGGCTGCCAACTCTGCCGATCACCCTGGACACTCGCGATGACCTGCGGGGGGCTCAGATGTGCCGGGAAGAGGCTTCCAGCAGCATCACAGTAAAGATGACCGTGAAACGGCTCTCGCGGACTGCGGCCTTCTCCACGCCACGCTCTGGACCAAGCCGGAAAAAACCCTTCTCAAAAGCTATGGTGTGTGTGTTGTTAGCCCCATGTCAAGGTAAAAGTGGAAATAGGCAGTTTACGGAGTATTTGCTGCTCGGATGGACTGCGCTGCACACTGGAGATGGCTGATCTCGTTCAGCACTCACGACTCAATGAGGTAGATATTATTATGACCCTGTTTCAACAGATGAAGAAACTGAGGCTTAGAGTAAGTGTGTAAGGTTGGGCAGATTTTTAAACGAGGGCTGTGTATTCTCAGCACCTGGAGGATGTCCCCCTAACACCTGCTACTCTGCAGAAAGAGGACTTGGCTGGGGACCGCAGGTGAGCTTGCTCGTAAAGGGAGGCCCTGGGCAAAGCACAGCAGCACTCCTGCTTCCTGCCACCGTGAGTGGGAACAACGAGACCTACCCTGATGTCACTGGACTGTTACTTGGCAGAAAAAGAACAAAATATGGTGACTTCCACTCCTAAGAACAAACAGCTGTTCATCCCTCCAGGTGTTCCTGGCACAGCCCTAAGCTCCGGAGGTAAGTGAAGAACAGGTAAGCCAGGGTGCTGGAGGAGGACTTGGAGGAAGAGGGGGCTGGTTCGCCTGACAACCCCTGCTCTGTGCCAGCCCGGCGAGGCATTTGCACACGTTCGTTTCCCTATTTAAAGAAAGGGAAACTGAGGATCAGGGCTTGAGCGACAGGTCTAAGAAACATTTTCACTCTAAGGCAAGCAGGACAGAGAGCATTGTGTATACCACGTCATAGGAGAAAACGTAGAGGGGTGCAGGGTTGTTTATTACTATTTATAAGAAAATGATGAAGAAGATGCCATTTATCGCTGCTATACCACACGTGTTATTTAATTAATCATAACAACCCCCAGGGACAATTGCTATTTTCGCAGTTTTCCTGGTGGAGAAATTGAGGCTCAGAGAGGTGAAATGACTTGCCTGAGATTAATCCCAGGAGAGGGCTGTGGGGATGGGAGGGTCTCCTACTCTAAGCCAGGGAAGGGCTGCCCTGAGGGGAGAAGGACACAGGAGAGGGAGCTGGCAGGCACTAGGATCCCTGAACAAAGGATGGCAGGCTGGGAGCTCCCCACCCTTGGAGGGGACAGACATGCAGAAGGTGAAAGCCACTGGAGGGCGGAGGGTAAAAGCTATTCCGAAGGTCCTTTGCTTCTGGCACTCTGGAATTCCCTGGTCGTGCTTCAAAGGCTTCCATTGAATTTCCTTTCCTTGTCCCAAGGGGTAAGACGGGTTAAGCTGCTACCAGGCAAAGGCCTCCATTGGCTTGTTCTAGCTGGGAAAATGCAAGATTTGCAAAGTCAAATCTGATTAAGATACACAGACTTTCTTAAGGAAACAAGTGATTATGCATCACAATGAAAGGATAAACAAGGCTCAAAATGGTGAATTCGCCAATTGTTCCCGGCAGCTGCGAGCCTCAGCCCCTCTCTGATAGCGAGCATATTGTCTGTGTGTATAAATTTTCCAAATTCTCCCCCAGTGGCCTGACAGAGGAAAAAATAAAGGCCATTTTTAAATCATCTGAAATGAAAATGAGTCCCCGTCCTCCTCTCAATTTTGGCTTAGCAGACAGTCCTAAAGATGGCATTCATTGCTCCAGGCTCCCCCCAGGGAAGCAGGTAACTTCAGAGGAGCTCTTGTCTTCTGGAAAGAGAGAGAAGGGGGATAGGGACCTTCCTGGGAAATAGCTGCCGAATCAATCCCATCGTGGTTAGATTCCAGCCTCGGAATTCACGCGGGGGGCCTGTTTCTTCCTCAGGATGCATTTCAAACCCACTCCACAGGGACAGGGGAGATGAGGACAAGGGCCCAGACGCTCCGAGCCGGCTCGCAGGTGCCTTCCTCAGTTGTTCCCAGACCTTGGCCATGCTCAGCCGACACTGTGGAGCCCTGTGGACACTGGCCTTGGGCCCAGGCAGTGCCACATGCCCCTGTCCGTCCTGCCCCACCCCGGAGAGCCGGGCTGAAGGATTCTGCCGTTTCAAACAGCAGGCAGCTACGCCCCATGGCTCTGCTCTGTGCTGAGAACCAAGCTTCTCCAGAGCCCTTTTCTTCAGGTTCAAGACCCGAAAGCCCTACGGGGACCCTGAGCCCTGGACGAGCGTCTCCTGCTTCCTGCTCCATCTCACCTGCCTGCACGCTCTCCTCCGTTGGGTTCCAGCCCCACATGCTGGACTGGGCAGATGCCCTTCCTTCCTCCTGGACGCTGGCCTGGGCTCTGGAAGCCTGGCTCCTTTCCCCACACCAGGCCTCACTTCTTCAGAGACGCCTGCCTCGTTGCTCTCTCCCAGCAGCCTCTCCTCGATGGCACAGAAGACACCACGTAGAGGCAGGCGCTGTGCCTGCCATCTTCCCCTCAGTGGATTCTGAGCACTAGCCTCTCCTCTCCCTAGTGCTCTTTGCCTCTGGCTGGCCCCTTAAGCTTGGGCATACTGCCAATGCCCCCTTTCCTCTTCCTTAAAGTAAGGTTATTGTAGAACCTACCATGGGATTGTGCTGTGGACTCAACTATGACTGAGGATGTGGACTGCATGTTAACTAGCTTGGCCCCAAGTACAGAAATAAAAAGATGATTTTCAGGCCAGGTTTTCAGGCTCCCTTTGAGGTCGCTGCCACTCATGTAGCAGGACTTGAGACAGATTCCACAAAATCCCATGGTATAGGTCAAGGAACAGGTTTAATCTGGAAATGGGGAAACAGAGCCTGAGTTAACAAGTGAAGAGAAGGCAAGGGTTCCCAGCCCCTCCCGTCAGCCCAAGGCAGCCCCTCCCGGGCCAGGTCTCCACTGGCCACACTCCGTGGGTCCCTCCATCCAGACGGCCCTGCCCCTGTGGCTCTCGCATCTCATAAGACAAGAGCGAGAGCCGCTAGTTTATAGTGAAGAGTCAAAAGACCTGCCCAGAAGCCAGGGAGTCTAGTTCTGGGTGATAGATGTTTCCGGAGTCATCTGGGAATGCCAGCTGCCTGCAAGCGCAGATCTGGGGTGCTTAGAAGTTGCAGTCAAATCCACGCCGATCCTGAGGGCAACCCCTCCTACTCAGAGAAGGGCCAGGAGACGGGATCCTGGCAGTCCTGTGTCCGGGCAGCAGAGGAAGCTGTGGACAGTCCTACCCTCCTCCCTCGAATTCCACAAGCCCCATCTTTCGGGTCAGTTTGGTAACTTGGGTGTCCCTGTCACCATTCGGCACGTCTTGAGCGCTGTGTGTTAGATGTTGAGCCCGTGTCGGTGGTCCCCTTTATCTTCTCAGTGACTCTGGGAGGGGGCTTCGTTGGCCTTGCTGTCCCCACTCAGTCAGCGGACCCTGGGCCCCCAGGAGACCACGTGCTTCCCAGGGCCCATCACCCTTGATTCAGGCCGCAGTTCACCTGGTTACCTGGCCGTCTCATTCTCTGACTTAGGAGATGCTTGAGGCCAGGGATGGTGCCAGGCCCAGAAGGGGAAGGTGATCTGGAGTCCAAGGTGGCCAAATGTCCACTCCCTAAAGCCCAGCAGGGAGAGAGGAGGAGGGATGGCAGAGCGAGAGAGGGGCTGAGGCTGAAACGCCCCAAGAGGCCCTTCGTCTTCTGGGCTGGGGTCAATAGCCCATAGCATCTGCTCATCTTCCTACCACCAGCAGGCCCAAGAGCCTCCTATTGGACATCAGGGCCTGACTCCTTGGTCCACACTGGGAGGACCACACTGGGAGAAGTGAGTCCAGGCCAAAGGTCAAGTGGCAGAGCCCAAGAGGCCCTGTGCTGCCCTTCTGGGGGGCATTGCAGGCCTCTCAACAGAGGCCTGGCTTGGCTTGGATGACTTCCGCCTGACCCTCGACCCTTGGTAGCTCAGAGCCACGGTCAGCTGCAGGAATGATGGGGCAGC
The DNA here is from genome assembly GCA_026826555.1 of Tolypeutes matacus. Lineage (NCBI taxonomy): Eukaryota > Metazoa > Chordata > Mammalia > Cingulata > Chlamyphoridae > Tolypeutes > Tolypeutes matacus. The sequence goes on along the minus strand of JAKSZT010054489.1, from coordinate 28,149,841 downwards.
TGGGAAATGGATCAGGCTCTAGGGATCCTGCACTTCTCCATGAAGTCATGAAGGCTGTGGAAAGACACACTTAGGGCAAGCAGATGTGGGATGTGAGCCTGGGGAAAACAGGGACAACAAAGCCTGACCCTTGGGTTGTCACGGTGCATAGGTGAGGTCACACATGCTCAGTCTCCATTTGGAGCAGGCACATAGCAGGGCCTCAATACGTCCTCACACACTTTGTGGACTTTCTCTCCAGGCCCTGCCTCTTCTCGGCCTTGAACCTGCATCATGAGTTCACTGGACCTTGCCACCTCCACACTGTGAGTTCCTTACAATGAGGGAGCCTGCATTGGGCATTTCCACATATTTCATTGACCTTGACAACAACCATTACTGGGTAGGAATTATAGCCCCTGTTTAAAGTTGAGGGATTGGAAGGTCAGAGACATGAAATAACTTGCTCAAAGCCAGTTAGTGGCAGAGCCAGGATTTGAACCCGGGTCTGTTCAACAATGAGACTGTGCTCCTTCTACTATGATGCACCACCTGCTTGAAGGACTGGGTTATATTTGATTCATGTGGTGCTGTGCGTTTCACAGACATCAGTAAATACAGAAATACAAACATCGATAGGGGCATCATTACCAAAATGCGTAATAGAGGCTCTTTGGTGTTTAAAGGAGGGAGAGAATCTTGTATGCCAGAATGTTTTTTGGAGACACCATGTGGAGCTAGGCCTTGAAGGAAAAGAATTTGTAAAGATGGTATTTTCCAAGCTTGTGTGTTATGCAGAAGTCCCAGCTCACTATTCCTGGGCCTAGATGTCCTGATCTGGGAAAACGTGGGGATTGTTTTAGAGTGCACTACAACTTCAAATGTAAAAAGAAGTGAGTGGGGTAACAAATGTGAGAGGGCAGCCCTGATTCTGGGTGTTGAAAACAAATGATGCTCAGGGATGGGGAGGGCTGGTAGGGCAAACGGGGGTGGGGGCAGTTGGGGGGGCTTTGCCTCTTCTTTAGGTGGCAGTGGCCCCAGCCATTGGTGGCCAAATAGGAAGGTACAAGGTGTCACCTTGCTTCTAAAGACAAACTTGAAATCTGGATTCTCATGAGGAATCTTCTCATCATTAAATATTGGCCACTAAATCAATTTACTTTTAAATACCCTTGGCAAATGATCTGGGAGGCCAGTTTGACCTCCAGGCCACCAGTTTTCAACCTCAGTCCTAGAGGACATGAAATGAGCTTCTGCCAAGACCATTCAGCTTGGGGGCCAGCGGAGCTCTTGATGACCCCTACTCAGCCATCCTGCTTGCCAGGAGGGGCTCATCTGTTTTCTGTTTTTGCCCTTCCAGAGTGCTTTGTGTGCATGTGTGTGCCTTCCCCTGGTGGTCAAGCCAATGATAGTTTGACTCTTTCCCATGTTACCGAAGTTCTCCAAAGGGATGCTTAATTATTCTTTGTTTAGCTCCAGAAAGCATCTGACTGAGCTATTGCTAGGAGGGTCTCTGACAGGACAGTGCACATGGAGAGCTGACATAGTCTAATTGTACAGCTTGGGTTCAGTAAATATCCCCAGGCTCCATGTGACAGTGGGATCAGCATGCAGAAGAGACTAGGTAGGAAACAGAGATCAGAGCTGAGATCTGCAGGGAGGGTAGAGAAGCATGGCCAAGGCAGCAGGGTTGCTTTCCACCAGCTTTCCCTTGCTAACATCAACAGGAGTAACCACAATAGCTTGCATTGATGAAGTGCCTTCTATGGGTCAGGACTTGACACATGTTTTCATAATAAATCTGCACAACCACCCCAAGAATTAAATGTTATTATACTTTCCAGTTTACAGAGGACACCACGTTTGACTTGCACCCACATATAAAGCCAACTCCTCCATGAACCAAGCTTGCCTCTTTCCTCCTCCATCACTGGTCAGAAGGAACCCACATGTTGCAGGAGGTGTGAGTTGACAGAGAGGCCTCAGTGGGGGATGGCATGGGGGCAGGCTGCCTGCTCGCTGCGGCCTTATGCCTTCAGCTCTGCTCGTGCCCCAAACGAGATGCAATGAGTTCAACCTAAACTTAAGATTTGATGAGCCTGACAAAGCCCAGCTCACGATGATCTGTTCTGGGTGCATCATCATGTCATGTCCCATAGTCAGACAGTCCTCCAACAAGGACCAATTGCATGTCAGAGAGTGTTTTGTTTTTATTAGAGAAATTGTGAGTTTACAAAACAACCATGCATAAAATATAGGATTCACATATACCACCCCACCACCAACACCTTGCATTGGTGAGGAACGTTTATTACTACTGATGATAGCACTTTAAAAATAATTGCACTATTTTTAACAGTAGTTACCTTTGTTACAGCTGAGGAAAGATTATTAAAATAATTCTATCATCCATTACATTAGGCTCATTTTCCCCATATACTACCCTATTATTACCACCTTGTATTAGTATAGTGCATTTGCTATAAGTCATGAAAGAGCATTCTTATACTTCTTATAATTGTAATTATATAGTCCATGGTCTACAGTAGGGCTCACTGTGTTGTATAGGCATGCATTTTATCTTGTCATTTTCATTCTAGTAACATATGCATCCTAAAGTTTCCTCTTTTAACCACATTCACCTATGCCATTCAATGCTTTGATTACACTCATAAGAACGTGCTACCATCACCACCATCTATTTTGAAACCTTTACAATCAACCTAAATAGAAATTCTGTACCAGTTAAGCATCAACTCCCCATTCTCTGACCCCAATCTCTTCCTTTGCAACCTATAATCTAGATCTCACCTCTATGTGTTTGCTTATTATAATTAGTTTGTTTCAGTGAGATCATGCAATATTTGTCCTTTTGTATGTGGTTTATTTCACTCAGCTTAATGTCCTCAAGGTTCATCCATGTTGTTGCATGCATCAGGATTTCATTCCTTTTTATTGCTGAATAGTATCCCATTGTATATGTATACCACATTTTGTTTATCTGTTCAGTTGTTGGACACTTGGGTTGCATCCATCTTTTTTTTTTTAATTGATCTTTTATTTATCTATCTATTTATTTATTTATTTATACCGGGAGGTCCCGGGGATCGAACCTGGGTCCCTCCATATGGGAGACGGACACCCAACCATTTGAGCCACATCCATCCCCGCATCCATCTTTTGGCAACTGTGAATTATGCCACTATGATAATTGGTGTGAAAATATCTGTTCAAGTCCCTGCTCTCAATTCTTTTGGGTATAAATCTAGTAGTGGGATTGCTGGGTCATATGGCAGCTCTATACAATCTAATTGGGACTCTCTTGTACGTAATATGTTGCGTTTCTCTTGCAGCTTTCAGAACTCTCGCTTTGTCCTTCACATTCGATAATGTAATCAGTATATGAAGGGGTATACTTTTCTTCATGTTTATCCTCTTTGGTGTTCTCTGAGCTTCTTGGATGTGCATTTTCATGTCTTTTGCCAAGTTTGGGAAGTTCTCTGGCCATTATTTCTTTGACTATTCCTTCTGCCCCTTTCTCTCTTTCTTCTCCTTCTGGGACTCCCATAATGTGTATATTGGTGTTCTTGATGGGTCCCATAGATGTCAAGCTATTTTCACTTTTAATACTTCCTTTTTCTTTCTGCTCCTCAGCCTGACTCATTTCAAGTGTCTTGTATTCAAATTCACCAATTCTTTCTTCTGCCAGCTCCAATCTGCTCTAGAAACCCTCTTGGACATTTTTTCCTTTCAGGTATTGTGGCCATCAACTCTAATAGTTCTAATTGGTTCCTTTCTAAAATTTCCATCTCTGTTTATGGACCCACATATTGCTTATTCACTGTTTTCCTGATATCCTTTAGTTCTTTCTCTGTACTTTCCTTTATCTCCTTTAGCATTTTTGAGATCATTTTCTTAAAGGCTTTGTTTGATATTTCTACATTTTCATTTTCTTCATTGGTGTTTTCTATATTTTTATCCTTCTCTTTTGGATGAGCCATTTCCTGTTTCTTTTTCTTATACCCATTTGTTGTACACTGTACATTTTAGTATTTTAAAATGTTAACTTTGGGATTTTTTCCCTAAGATGTCTGTTTCTTGGTTTTGTAACCAGCTGGTGATAAGACAGAGATTTTCTTGAGCATCAGTCCTCCTATCAGGAAGGTCTGCCCAAAGCAAATGCTTTGTCTTTCTGGTCCTCTGTCTTGTCCTGGGCTTTTGCTCATTAGCTGTTTTGGAGTTCCCTTGTTACAGGAGTTTAGTTATCCCTTCTGTTTCTCAAGAGACAGACCTCCTTCTCCTGAGTGATTGAAGCTGGCAGGTCTTTGTCCAAGACTGTCTCTACAGTTTCTTACACTCCTTTTGTTGTCTCAAGCTGCTTTTGCCTGGAAGGCAAATTCTGGGAGGAGGATCACCCCAGAGGGGTCTTTCCCAAGTCAGTCTTTCCCAGCCAAAACAGGACCAGGGACCCATGAAGGGGGTGCAGACCAGTTCTAAAGTGCCATAGGGGAGGGGATTAGGAAGGTCACCAAAAGCATCTCTGACAGCTCCTCAAAGCTGAGCTTTCCTGGTCTGCCCAGTAAATGCAGCCCTTCTGCTAACTGTTCCCCACAGCCCAGAGAAAGCACTGCATTTTTAAATCTCCATTTTCTCCACCCCTGTCTGGGGAGGGTTGAAGTGTTTTCATACAGCTCAGAAACTAGCAAAATTAACAATGTTTAGGAACTTATATATAGGTGGTAAATTATTTCCTAAAAAACAAGAGGTTAATAAACAAAATTCAAGTTATGGTAATTTATACAGGAATTACATTCACAAGTAGAGTTGATAGGATTTGCAATGTCTTAGCTTATATCTGGGCAGTGGGTTCTGGCTGTTTATTATATACTCTATAAACATATTCTATTGTGTGTATTATATTGGGTACTATTTTTAAAGAAGGATTCTGTGGCTGTTACTGATTGCAGCCTGACTGCCTGGTACCTTTGCCACAGGCATAGTAGGGGGACTAGAGGTTTGCATCTAGGGGTGGGGAGTGGTGAAGTTCCTGACCAACAGGCATTCCTCCTCCTGTCCTACAATGAGTGACCTCCTCAGCTGCCATTGAAGCATTTAAAAGGCAGCTGACATTTTCAACCTTACACAGATCAAGGGAAATGGGAATCTAATTAACTACATGATATAACTTCTGACAAAAATTAATAGGATTTTCAAAATTCATGGTGGGCAAGGGATTAGAGAAAAAGGACTTTTCATATATTGTTGATGGGATTATAAATTCTACAGTCATTTCAGAAAGTAATCTGTTCTATTAAGATTAAAAATGCATCTAAATTTTGACCCAATAATCCAATTTGGGAATATATATTACAGAAATATAAAGAAGAGCATGTATCGATACAGTGGTATCTTTATAGTGTTCTTTGTGGCAGGGGAAAAAAACCTGGAAAAATGTTATAGGGTATACTTATTACACTGAAACTTGCTTATTTCTTAATAGAAAATAGTTGTAAGCCTGTAAAAAATGTCTATCACAATATATTAGTTATAGATCAATATTATATGGGCACAGAGAAAATTATGGAAGGTACATACACAACTGATAAAATTGAGTACCTGAAGAAAGTGCTCTTGGCCTTGTAATGAGTTTGCATTGCCAGGGGTTAGGTAGTTAGTACTATTGTACACTGCTAAGAAATGGATTCTTGTTTCAGGAATCTCCAGGATATGGTGTCATGGTTGTGTCTTAGTTTGCCAGAGTTGCTATGACAAAATACCACACGAGGGTTTGGCTTAAACAACAAGTGTTTGTTGTCTCAGGGTTTTGGAGGCTGGAAGTCCAAAATCAAGATGTCGGCAAGGTCATGCTTTCTTCCTGGGTCAGTATCATTCTGGGGATGGGAGTCCTCTGTCACAGCAGTCTCTCTCCCTGCTCTCTGGTTTGTTATGACTTCTGGCTTCTACTGACTTACTGTGTCCAAATGTCCTCTCTTTATCATCATAGGGATGAAGTCACACCCTGATTCAGTTTGTCCACAGCTTACCAAATGTGCTCATAGTCCTAGGGACACAGATGAAAATTTGAAACTGTCTTTTGTGGGGGGACATGATTTACTCCCCAAAAGGCATGGAATACTTCTTGAAATAAAGATGTTGATTCAAATCCTATGCTACTCACTAAGATATACTATCTATTACTCCAGGACCATCCCTCACTGGCTTGTCAACTTGAAAATTCCTGCTCATCCTTTGAGTCCCAGCCTGAGTACTTCTTTCCTTGCCTACACTCCCTGACTCTGTTCCTGGGCACAGATGAATCCCTACTCATGAGTCTCCCTCTACCCAATGCAGAATTCAGCTGTAGCACTCACTGTACTCAGTTGCAATGTGGATGCTCTGACTTGCACTGTTGGACTGTGAACAACATGAGGGCAGAAGAGGTAATTTCACGGATTCATTGATTCATTCATTGATTTATTCTTTTGTGACACCATCCTCCAACTGCACCCACCTCCCCAGCCAAGACCCTGCAGCTAGAGAGGAGGGATGGGAAGAGCATCCTTCCTCGTTACTCAAATAGGAAAGAGGTTTGTATCCTAATGGGGGGCTGGAGAGCGGCCAAGGCTATTCTATGGTTGTAAAGTCAAAGCTGTATTTGCACACAGAGTATGGATCTCTTATGTAAACCTTATGAGGTGTGGCAAGAAACACATCCTCATGATATGAGACATATGGATTTTTAGAAAGACATTTGGGTGGGGGGGAACAAGCGCAGCCCAAAGGTGGAAATCCTCACCATCACCCCCTCTTCGTGGGGGTGGAGACCATGCTCCCGCCCACTTGCAGAAGCCAGGAGTCTCTAGTAGTAGTGAGGAGTGGCTATGACCTTCTTGGGAATAGGGTGGTGGATCCCAACAGACTTCCCAAAGCTCTGATGCTGATTATGGGGCAGTCACACAGCAGTCACACAGCAAGGTTGATCCCTGCTGACCCCACTGTCACCAGAGCTTAGATGGAGACACAGCAAGAGAGTGGTTCCAAACTAGGTCACAGATCCTGGACCAAAGGAATCGCATCCCTGCCTGGCTGAATGCCTTCTTCCTGAACCAATGGTGGCCGGCACATGGTTTCATCCTAAATAACCAGGCTTTGCCTTGGAGCTGGCATGGGGTTGTCATCTCTTTAGACACCCAGGACTGTGGCAGTCAGGTGGCATCTACTAACATCAGGTACCGTTAATAAGGAGTGGGTGGCATAAATGTTTACAGCACGTCTATTGCACTTACTTAGATAGATTTCTGGTGTGTGGTAAACATTGAAACAATGTTCGTCTCGGTATGACCCGTGTCATGTGCCACTCTCTTGCTGTGTCCCCAAAATGCATTTGAGAAAGCAGCATCCTGGCTCTTAAAGGAGATACCCCAGCAGGGGCCAGGGCTTCAGCCTGTGCCTAAGGTGCTCAGCATTCGTTGAAGAGATGAACCTTGGACTACTGCCTCTCTCCCAGAGTCTTGGTTTCCTTGTTGCTGAATGGGGATAGCAGTGCCCACCTGACACAGCGAGCATCTGAATGCTTCTGGATTGGCTGGGCCACAGGACATGCTCCCAAGTGGATCAGCACCCGGAATGAACCCTGGAAGGGCCTCCACACCCACTTTTTTGGTCTTGGGCAGAAGGGACCTGGGCCAAGGCTATAAGTAATTTTGGGTCAGGCTGCTCTAGGGCGTGCACCAGTGGTAAATGTTTGACAACGGCATCTGCCAGTTTCCGTGATGTCAGTCCTCCCCCCCATGGCCATCTTCAAGCTCCTAAGACATTGTTGCCTCTAAATATGGAGCTGGGAAGAGAAGAGCACAGCATGGGCCCCGCAAGCCAGCTCCAGCTCACCGCCAGTGTTTACACGCCAATTCCCATTCCTCTTCCCTCTCTTGTTTGTCTGAGCCGTTTCCTCTCCTAGTGGGTGGGTGGCCAAAAAGCCAGGCAGGGGACACACGCTCATGCAATTTGTCAAGACAATTGATATGGCCCAGGCAGAAGGCCAGGGTGAAGGTGCTTGCAAAGCAAACAGGAAACCATAGGCGAGACCCAGAATGCAGAGAGGGCCATGCAATTTGGGAGAGTGGATTTATTTTTGTCTCAAACAAGAGGGACAGATAATGCCACTCCAGTGCTCTCTGGAAAACTCAGACTTTATTCTCACTCTGTCCTTGCATCTCGTTGTCACTCTGTAGTTTCATCACGAGATGGAAGTGCTACAAATGCATCCTCACCCAGCTCCCAGCTCCAGGCTTCTCACTCACTGACCTGTCACAGGTGGACACATTGTCCTCTGGTCAGCAACTCTGGTGGCCTTGAGCAAGATTTTAACCTTGTTAGCTTCAGGTTTCTCACCTGCAGGAGGGCACTAGAAATGTCCATCTCACATTCACTCATTTCAAACTACTTTTGATACCTGTCATGTTGCTTCTTGGGTATCCCAGTTGTTGCGAGGAAAACATTTGTTAATCTACATAGTTTGTACTCCATCCATGCATGTTCACTACCTCTATTTCTTTGTTTAAAGCCACAGTTTCCAAACCAACTTCTCTGTTCCAAAGTCCCCAATGACTTCTTACCCTGCACAGAAAAATGTCCATGTTCCTTTATTGATCGGACACTAACAGTGAAGATGTTAGGGAAAAAACGTCTACCACAATTGAAGCTGTGCTCACTCTCTGTCTGAGTAATTCATTTCTAGGACTTTATCTCAGCGACACAACAGAACAATAATACCTGGATGTTTGTTGCTATATTGTTTGTAGCAGGGGAAAAAAAAAATCCATCAATGGAGGAATAGTGGAATAAAGAACAGTATATTAAACTGTTCTGAGAACAGCTTCCCAGGGCATCTGCTATGCAATAGGCTCTCAATAAATATTGAATAAATAAATGTATAAACAAATTGACAGACTGTAACATGAACATTACATAGAATAAGGTAGATCTCAATCAGCTGAAATTGGTTGATACCTGTGATGGTCAGGCTAATGTGTCAACTCGACCAGGTAATTGTGCCCAGGTGTTTGGTCAAGCAAGCACTGGGCTCGTTGTAATACAAGGACATTTATGGGCTTTAGTCACCAGTGAGTTTATTGCATGGATAGCTGATTCTATCTACATCAATCAGGGAGATTACCGTCAGCAACGAATGGTGCTGTATCCAATCAATTGAATGCCTTATAAGGGGAAGTGATTTCAGCATTCAGAGAGAATTTCCCAGCTCATCTTTGGACAGCCAGCATTCCCTGGAAACTCATCAATGACCTTCATTGGACTTTCATTGGAGCCCGTGGTTTGCAGCCTGCCTGTGGAATCTGGACTAGTGCATCCCCACGGTCACATGAGAGACTCTTATAAAATCTCATATTATTGACAGATATCTCCTGTTGATTCTGTTTCCCCAGAGAACCCTGACTAATACAGCTTGGTACCAGGAGTGGTTCTTGAGGAACAGAGTCTTAAACATGAGATGTCTGAGGTGGTTCTGGGAGCTTTGCAATTGGCTCTCTACTGTAATTGGACTCAAGGGTACTAATGACTCCCTTTCCAATAACGAAGAGGTCATTAAGAGTCCATGCCGTGAGCTGGCAATAGAGATACACAAAATATCATCACTGGATTCCCCTACTTCCACGCTTATAAGAAGCAAGGATCTGGGTGAGAGTGTTTTCAATACCTTAACAGAGTTTTGTGGAGTCAAACGGTCTAATGATGTTGGCTGACTCCTCCTAGATACTCTGGATACAGTTACAAAAGAAAGAGATGAGCTAAAGTCTTCAAATTTGAAACTCAAACACTGCACGAATGATGTAAAAGTTTCTGTGTGAGCGCTGAAAGAAAATCTTGTCTCCTGTAGCCACAGACTTGAGATATATGAGAACCAAACTCAGACTCTCATTGTACGAGCAACAGAGTTACAGAGGAAACTAAAATCTCAACCCCGCAAAGTTTCTGTGGTTAAAGTGAAGGCATTGATTGGAAAGGAGTGGAACCCAGGGGATTGGAATGGAGACAAATGGGATATGTCTCCATTCCGATATTGGTGGGGACATTGGGACCCTAAAATCTGCTGAGACTTCACCAGATAAGTCTGCTATGGTCTGCCCTGTGGGACCACACCTTGTCAACCTTGTATCACCCAGCCTCCAGCCTGCCCCAGGGAGCCTGGACCCCCTTCCAGCCCTGAGGCAGGTACAGGCCAAACTCCAGCATGCACTGCCCAGCCTCCAGTCTGCCCTGAGGAATCTGCCTTCCAATCCCTGCCTGAAGAGATTAATCCTGTCTCACCAGAAGAAAATGCAAAGGAATGCCCTAAGGTCAGTAGCTTGCAAGACATCTCTAATCCTTCTCCTTACCCACCCCCACCACCCCTCTTGTCTTCAAGACCTATTATTAGACTAAAATCACAACAAACTCCCAAAGTGTGATTCATGAGGAATTACGCTATACTCTGAAAGAAGTGCATGAGTTTTCCAACTTTCATAGAAAGAAATCAAGGAAATATGCATGGGAATGGATACAAAGGGTTTGGGATAATGGTGGAAGGAATATAAAGTTGGATAAGGCTGAATTTATTGATATGGTCCTATTAAGCAGAAATTCTGAATTCAACACTGTAGCTCGAGGGGTTAGAAAGGGCTCTACCAGTTTGTTTGGGTGGCTGACTGAAACATGGACCAAAAGATGGCCTAGCATGCCTGAGATTGAGATGCCCGATTTGCCCTGGTGTACAGTAGAAGAGGGAATTCAAAGGCTTAGAGAGATTGGAATGCTAGAATGGATTTACCATTTGAGAACTGCCCACCCACTCCAGGAATGTCCAGAGGACACATCTTTAACCAGGACTGTGAGGAATAAATTTCTAAGACTAACTTCATCTTCCCTGAAGACCTCTGTGGTTGCTCTTCTCTGTACTCCAGATATTACTGTAGGGAGGGCTATAATGGAGTTAGAATCCTTAAATATTATGGGGATGATTGGATCTCAGTCCGGAAAAAGTCAAGTATCAGCAGTTAATCGCCAAAGACAAGGCGGGCATGGCAACCGCAATGAAAGGCAGATTCAAAGCAGCACTCAAAATAGTCTGAGTCACATGGAGTTATGGTGTTGGCTAATAGATCATGGAGTACCTAGAAGTGAAATAGATTGGCAGTCTACTAAATTTCTTCTGGATCTGTATAAACAGAGGAATCTAGGTTGAGTGAACAAAACCCAAACTCAAATTACAGATGCAGGGAATCACAGCCCCTTAATCAATTCCCAGACTTGAGACAGTTTACACATCCAGAGCCCCTTGAATGAGGAGGCAGCCAGGTCGCCTTGGGGAAGGATCCTGTTAAACTGCCAAAAAATTATACTATTAATCTTCCTCCCACCTTTCCCCAATGAGACCTACAGCCTTTTACCAGAGTAACTGTGGATTGGGGAAAAGGAAATGATCAGATATTTCAGGGATTATTAGACATTGGCTCATAAGTGACATTAATTCCAGGAGACCCAAATGTCACTGAGGTCCACCAGTCAGAGTAGGACTTATGAAGTCCTACTGACCTTATGAAGGTCAGGTGATTGATGGAGTTATAGCTCAGGTCCATCTTACAGTGGGTCCAGTGGGTCCCCGGACCCTATCTTTGGTTATTTCTCCAATTCCAGAATGCATAATTGGAATAGACATACTCAATAACTGGCAGAATCCCCACATTGGATCCCTGACTTGTGGAGTGAGGGCTATTATGGTTGTGAAGGCCAAGTGGAAGCCACTAGAACTGTTCTACCTAGCAAAATAGTAAATCAAAGGCAATACTGGATTCCTGGAGGGATTGCAGAGATTAGTGCCACCATCAAGGATTTGAAGGATGCAGGGGTGGTGATTCCCACCATATCCCCATTCTTCTTTCCTATTTGACCTGTGCAGAAAACAGATGGATCTTGGAGGATGACAGCAGATTATTGTAGATTTAACCAGGTGGTGACTCCAATTGCAGCTGCTGTCCCAGATGTGGTATCATTGCTTGACAAATTAACATATCCCCTGGTAACTGCTATACAGCTGTTGATCTGGCAAATGCTTTTTTCTCAATTGCCATTAGTAACAAGAAACAATTTGCTTTCAGCTGGCAAGGCCAGCAGTATACCTTCACTGTCCTGCCTAAGGGGTATATCAGCTCTCCAGCCCTATGTCATAATATTGTCTGCCAGGAACTTGATCATCTCTCTGTCTCACAAGACATCACACTGGTCCATTATTTTGATGATATCATGTTGATAGGACCTAGTGAACAAGAAGTAGCAAAGACTCTGGACTTATTGGTAAGGCATTTGTGTGAGAGAAGATGGGAGATAAATCCCCAAAAATACAGGGTCCTTCCACCTCAGTGAAATTTCTAGGTGTCCAGTGGTGTGGGGCCTGTCGAGATATCCCTTCTAAAGTGAAGGATAAGCTGTTGCATCTGGCCCCTCCTATGTCTAAAAAAGAGGCACAACATTTAGTAGGTCTCTTTGGGTTTTGGAGATAACACACTCCTCATTTGGGTGTGCTACTCTGGCCCATTTACCAAGTGACCAGAAAAGCTGCTAGTTTTGATTGGGGACCAGAGCAAGAGGAGGCCTTGTGACAGGACCAGGCTTCTGTGCAAGCTGCACTACCACTTGGACCATATGATCCAGCAGATCCAATGGTGCTGGAAGTTTCAGTGGCAAATAGATATGCTGTCTGGAGACTTTGGCAGGCTCCTATAGGAGAGTCACAATGCAGACCCTTAGGATTTTGGTGCAAAGTTCTGCCATCCTCTGCAGATAACTACTCTCCTTTTGAGAAACAGCTTTTGGCCTGCTACTGGGCCTTAGTAGAGACTGAACGCTTAACCATGGGCCATCAATTTACCATGAGACCTCAGTTGCCTATCATGAGCTGGGTATTGTCTGACCCACCAAAAAAAAAAGTTGGGCATGCACAGCAGAACTCTATAAAAAAGTGGAATTGGTATATACAAGATAGGGCTCGAGGGGGTCCTGAAGGCAGAAGTAAGTTACACGAGGAAATAGCCCAAATACCCATGGTCACCATCCCTGCCATGTTACCTTCTCTTTCCCAGCCCACAGCTTTGGCCTCTTGGGAGTCCCTTAAAATCAGTTGACTGAGTATGAAAAAACTTGGACCTGGTTTACAAATGGTTCTGCATGATGTGCAGGTACCACCCAAAAGTGGGCAGCTGCAGACTTGTAGCCCTTTTCTGGAACATCCCTGAAGGATAGTGGTGAGGGCAAATCCTCCCCATGGGCAGAACTTTGAGCAGTGCACATGGTTGTTTATTTTGCTTGGAAGAAGAAATAGGCCGAGGTGTGTTTGTATACTCATTCATGGGCTGTTGCCAAGGGTTTGGCTGGATGGTCAGGGACTTGGAAGGAACGTGATTGGAAAATTGGTGACAAAGAGGTCTGGGGAAGAGGTATGTGGATAGACCTTTCTGAGTGGGCAAAAAACATGAAAATACTTGTGTCCCATGTGAATGCTCACCAGAGGGTGACTTCAGCAGAGGAAGATTTTAATAATCAAATGGATAAGATGACCCGCTCCATGGCTAATGCTCAGCCTCTTTCCCCAGCCACTCCTGTCATTGCCCAATGGGCTCATGAACAAAGTGGCCATGGAGGTAGGGATGGAGGTTATGCATGGGCTCAGCAACATGGACTTCCCCTCACCAAGGCTGACTTGGCTATAGCCACTGCTGAGAGCCCAATCTTCCAGCAGCAGAGCCCCACACTCAGTCCCCAATAAGGCACCATTCCTCAAGGTGACCAGACTGCTACCTGGTGGCAGGTTGACTACATTGGACCACTTCCACCATGGAAGGGACAGTGATTTGTTTTAACTGGAATAGATACATACTCCGGATATAGGTTTGCATTTCCTGCATGCAATGCTTCTTCCAAACCTACCATCTGTGGACTTACCAAATGTCTTATCTACTGCCATGGCATTCCACACAGCATTGCTTCTGATCAAGGAAACCATTTCACAGCAAATGATGTGCAGGAATGGGCACATGTCCATGGAATTCACTGGTCTTACCATGTTCCCCAACACTCTGAAAAGGAATGGCATTTTGAAGACTCAATTACAGTGCCAGCTAGGTGGCAATACCTTGCAGGACTGAGGCAATGTCCTCTAGAAGGCTGTGTATGCTCTGAATCAGCATCCTCTCTATGGTGCCATTTCTCCCATAACCAGGATTCATGGGTCCAGGAATGAAGGGGTGGAAATGGGAGTGGCACCACTCACTATTACCCCTAGTGACCCACTAGGAAAATTTTTGCTTCCTGTCCCTGCAACCTTAAGCTTTGCTTCTCTACAGGCTTTAGTCCCGAAAGGAGGAATGCTTCCACCAGGAACACAACAATGACTCTATTGTTAAGATTGCCACCTGGCCACTTTGGGCTCCTCTTACCTGTGAATCAACAGGGAAGGGAATTACTGTACTGGCTGGGGTGATTGATTCTGACTATTAAGGGGAAATAGGACTGTACCTACAAAATGGGAGTAAAAAAGAGTTTGCTTGGAATACACGAGATCCTCTAGGGTGTCTCCTAGTACTGCCATGCCCTGTGATTAAAGTCAATGGAAAATTGCAACAACCAAATACAAGCAGGACTAATTATGACCCAGAATCTTCAGGAATGAAAGTTTGGGTCACCCCACCAGGCAAAGAACCACATCCAGCTGAAGTGCTTGCTGAGGGTAATGAATGGAACATTGAATGGGTTATGGAAGAAGGTAGTGATAAATATGAACTTTGACCACATAACCAGATACAGAAATGAGGACTGTAATAGTCATGAATCTTTCTTCTTTGCTTTGTTATGAATTTAATTGTATATGTACACAAAACAAATTTCTTTATTTTCTTCCCCCAAATTTCCCCCATCATATGAAAAGTTGTATTAGTTTTATGTTATAATATTTAAGGATGTCAAGTTTAAGAGTGAATATTACCCAAGGACTTGCACCCTAGGGAATTAATGCAGTTCCGGTTGTATGCAGGAAGAGTTGAACATTGTTAGGTGGACTTAAATATGTACGCATGTCTGTTACTGTTTTTACTTAGAGACTAAGTTGGTTTAAGGTCATGTGTATGGTTGCTGAGTTGATTAGGGGTGGACTGATGGTCAGGCTAATGTGTCAACTCGGCCAGGGAATGGTACCCAGTTGTTTGGTCAAGCAAGCACTGGGCTCATTGTAATACAAGGACATTTATGGACTTTAGTACCAGTGAGTTTACTGCAGAGATAGCTGATTACATCTACATCAATCAGGGAGATTGCCGTCAGCAAATGAGTGATGCTTTATCCAATCAGTTGAATGCCTTAAAAGGGAAAGTGATTTCAGCATTCAAAGAGAATTTCCCAGCTCATCTTTGGACAGTCAACATCTCTGGAAACTCATCAAGGACCTTCATTGTACTTTCATCAGAGCCCTGGGTTTGCTGCCTGCCTGAGGAACCTGGACTTGTGCATCCCCACAGTCATGTGAGAGACCATTAAAAAATCTCATATTATTGACAGATATCTCCTGTTGCTTGTTTCCCTAGAGAACCCTGACTAAAGATAAATTACATGAGAAAGGCAAGTCGCAGCCCAGGATGTATAGTCTGTTCCCACTCTGTAAAATAGGTTGTCTCTATCTATGTCTGTGTCTATGTGTATGTATCCAAATGCTTTCAAGTGCATAGAAAATATCTACAAAGCTACAGAAGAAACACTTTGGTATTAACTTCTAGAAAATGAAATTGGGAGGGCTGTTCTGTTTTTTCTCACTCAAAAATCCCCATTGGACACATTTACATGAAAATAAGCACAATTCTATATCACCATTCCTGATGGCTGCATAATATTTCGTTATATGGAGTTTTCATCATTTGTTTGAACAGGCCCCAGTGTGATTGCCAATTTTCTACAATTATAAATTGTGCTAAGATGGGCATTTTCATGCATCTATCATCACCAATATAGACTATGTTCCTAGGTGCTGGGAGAAAAACTACAGAATATTTTTTCAAGTTTGCTTTGGACACTGTGTTTCCTGATTAAT
This sequence comes from Tolypeutes matacus, assembly GCA_026826555.1. Lineage (NCBI taxonomy): Eukaryota > Metazoa > Chordata > Mammalia > Cingulata > Chlamyphoridae > Tolypeutes > Tolypeutes matacus. Next base: position 28,133,736 of record JAKSZT010054489.1, on the reverse strand, counting down.
TTCAAAACCATGAAATGGCTCAGCCTTTACCTTGGCAGAGGCCATGGAAGCCATATTGTCAGGTCCACAGGCTGCAGAGATAGTGAGAGGGACAGGGCTGACCTGTGGCCATAAGTAGTTCACCTTCTGGGATGCCCAGAGACCCTGGAAGGGGAGGAGCTTAGCAGAGGGCAGGAGTAGGAAGGGGGCTCAGAGATTTTTTGGGATTCAATTCTGGATCTTGATGTAACTGCTGCTATCCTCTTAAACACGGGAAGCCTAGACACCCGAGAGACACATGGGTGAAGAAGCAGTTCCAGGTATGTTCCAGTGGCTTGGACAAGGTCACGTGGCAAGTCAGTGACAGTTTCTGTGGCTCATTTGGATTGAACAGAAAATAGGAAAAGATACTGTAGGAAGGAGATTCAGATCTGCTAGGAAACTTGCATTTTATCTATCAGCATTTATTATCAACAAGCTTTTCAGAAATCAAAGATCTTGGAACAGGAAGAGAGTCTTTTGCTGTAGAAGGAAGTGCAAGCATTGGCCACAGAGGAGCCCCCAGAATCTGCCCCTTTCAAGCTGTGCAGATCTGGTCAAATTGCTGAAGAACCCATTGACTGTTCTTCCTTTTGTAAAGTGGGCTGAAGCTACCTACTTACCAGGGGCTGTGAGCATCAGAGGCTGGACAGGTGAGGAGCCGGAGAGGTACCAGCTCTGGGGTGTGGCTGTGAATAGTTTTATTAGTTTCTTCTCTCAAGGCTCTCGAGTGCTCTTGGTCTCCACTGTTCTGAGATCACTCATTCAAGGAGGATCTGTTGAGTGCCTGCTGTGTGCCAGGCACTCTCCTGGGCAATGGAGGTGGTGTGCCTGCTCTCAGGGACCTCAGATTCCCGTGGAGGTTTTAGATGATCATACTGTAAGGAGTGACAGCTGCTGCGAAGAAGAGAAGTCAGGGTAAGTGTCTAAGAGCTGATGTGTGTGCTGGCTGCCCCCAGAGTGATCGGGGAAGAACTCTCTGAAGAGGTGGGTTTTGAGCTGAATGAAGTGAGGTGCAGGATCCCTGGGGGAAGAGCAGACAGCATGTGATATGCTCTGAAACGGGGGAGAATTTGGTGTAAGCATCTGAAGGACAGTGTGGCGGGAGCACGTTGAGTGAGATGAGGCTGAGAAGGGGCCAGGGGGCAAATCCCACTAACAGGAGCTCATGAGCCATGGGAAGGGCTTGAGGTTTGATTCTGCTTGAAGAAAAGGCTTTGAAGGGTAGGGGTGCTGCAATATGGTTTACATTTTCAAAGGATCCTTTTGGCAGCTGGTGGGAGAATAGCCTAGAGTGGTGGGTGGGTGGGGAGAAGGTTGACCAGAATCTCCTTGAATAGATAGATTCCAAACACCCTCCCTTCTCATACACTCTGAAAGGAAATTGAGGCACACAGGCCTTTTAGGCAACTGAAGCTGAGACAGAGAAAATGTATTTGTCAGGGTTCTCTAAAGAAACATAACCAGCAGGATATGTGCACATATATTTATATATTAGGAGATTTATTATGATTGGCTCATATGACTGTGGGAGTAGGCAAGTCTAAATTCTGTCAGGTAGGCCCAATTCTGGAAAATCTGAATAAGAGTCTTGAGTCTGAATTCCTTAGTGTGGAAACTGAGGGAGGGAAGTGGGTCTAGATTTGAAGTAGAATTCCTTCTTTTCCCTGGAACCCTTGGTTTTCCCTTTAGGACCACCAACTGGTCAGATGAGGCCCAGCCACGTAATTCAGGGCCATCTCCCTTAAGTCAGCTCACTGTAGATGCCAAACTACCTGAGAATACACCACAGCAACCAGTAGGCCAGGGTTTGACAAAACAGCTGGGCCCCAGGACCCAGCCAAGTTAAGGTGTAGTATCGACCCTCAGGGAAGACCACTTCTCTGCCTGCCGGGGAAAGCGCGTACTCAATTTGCAGCCATCGTAACTGTCCTCACCCAGACACCCTCATATGGAGACTCTGGGGCGTCCACCCTTTTGTGGGTCCTCCCTTGACATGCTGGTGGAGGTTCCCCTAGAGCCAAGCAAGAGCAACCCCACGACGGCTGATTCCCAGGGCCCAGATACAGAGCAAGGAGCTGGGCAGGTGGAGAACTGCCTCCACGGACACCATGCACTGCAGGCAACTGATGTTTTTCACCCCACTGGAAGAGTCATCTCCAGGGGCAAAGAAGCATTGTAAATCCTACTTTATGTTTTGCTAGGCACCTGTGTAGTTTCTTAAAAGATAAATGTGCAGTTTTGTGGAAATGAACAAATGGAATCTGACCAAGAATATCATATTTATGTGCAATTTTGTCTACCCTAAGAATGAAAAGAAAATGTAGCAAAGCAGCAGCTGGTATTATCAAGGACGGAAATAATGTCTTTTAGGGATTAAAAATTCCTCTGCATAATGTACATTGTTTAAAAAACTTAATTGTCTATGTGGAAGCTTCCACACAAAGAGCAGCAGGAAAACTGGCGAGCAGTCGAAGCTGGGCTTTGACAAGCACCTCCGTAGAGTCTCTGTGCTGACGGAGGAGGGGGAAGGTGACTTGGAGGGTTTTGTAGTAAAGGTTTGTTCAAGAGTGGTTTCGGCACAGGCTGGTGAGAATTTGTAAGCTAGGGAGGTAGCTGATCAGTGGAGTGGACTTACCATTGGAACACACGATGCTGAACACCCCTTACTGTGGTCTGACCTTGGAACATGTGGACATGCAGGAGACCATCTTAAAGCAGTTTATGGGAGAGTGGATGTGGCTCGAGTGGTTGAACGCCTGCTTCCCACATGGGAAGTCCTGGGTTTGGTTCCCAGCACATCCTAAAAAAAAAAAAAAAAAAGAAAAGCAACACAAACAAAAAAACTAATTCAGGGGAGTCCATGTAGCTCAGTGGTTGAGCACTAGCTTCCCACATACAAGGTCCCGGGTTCAACCCCTGCCCCCCGGTGCCTCAAAAAATAACAACAACAACAAAAACAATTTACGCTACGATCCTTTGTGTTGTAACTCATGATTTGGCCCAGTTCCTCCATTTTGTGTTAGGACACATTTCATTAGCAAATTGTGTTTTCCCATTTCATTCCTTTCTACCTCATTCACATTATTCCTTGGTTTTCCTATCTGTAAAATACGTGGGAGGGATGACGCTAATATCTAAGAGACCTATGCATCATAACATTCTAGAAGTCAGTAAAAGGAGATAAATGAAAGGTTTTATTAAGCACCTGTTGTATACATGGTGATTTTGCTAAATGTTTCTTTAGATGTATGTTCCTTTCTTTAGGCAGTTTATAAAGTAATTGAGCTAGACCAAATACATACCCATAAAAAGATATCATGGTATTACAGGCAATCAAATAAGCACACAATTAATTCAGTTCAGTCACTCATTCATTTAGCTGTCCATTCACACATTATTTATAGGAGGGCCTGCCAGGTGCCAAATCACTTTGCAGGCTGTAGGACTACAGCAGTGAAGAATGTAGAGGCAGATGTTAAACTCATAAATGCACAAGTATATTACATGTTAATTGCTGGTAAATGCTAAAAAAAAAAAAAACAAAAAAAAAAAAAACAAAAAAACAACTAAATAAAAGTAGGTTTGGAGATAAAGAGTGATGAAAGTGATGGTGCTATTTTACGAATCTCTCTCTTGAGCATGTGCGGTGTGCCAGCCCTGGGCTTGAGAACTCACAGACAAAGGAGCAGTCAGGTTAGGAGAGGGTGAAAATGGTTGTTCAGGTATGATCCTTTTGCCTTAACAACAGGGCTATTTTGATACTGCCTAAAATTAACAAGTCTTCTGGCTCATTTTTCTTTCTTTTTTTTTTTTTTTTATCATCAAGTCATGTATAGTAGACATTTTCATCCCACGTATCAAGGTGATGAAGCCCAGGTGGGGATGAAGACTCAGGGAAGGAGGGTGGTTGGGATGGGGTGTCTGTCAAACATCAGCCTTAGCAATAAAAAGTTAGTGATGAGACAGTATTTTTTATATGCCATCATGTATGAGTGTGGGGTGAACATGCCTCTAGGCTTCCTCCAATGATCACATCTGTAGCTGAGGAGGAAGACAATAGTAAGGGTAGAATAGTCCAGGAGACTTTCCCTGGATGGACAAAAGGACAGAGGTGGGTGGGGAAAAGTGGGGTAGTGATGGGAAGAGAAGGAGGCTTTGGTGCAGACAAATTAGCTGAGAGTTGGCTCCATGTGGAAGTCCATGTCCAAAGTCTGGCTTCTCTCTCCAGTCCTGAGGACTTTCTTTCCCCAGTCTTGAGTGATTCAGATAGAGGCACAGGAGCGACTTGGGGCCTACATGAAGACAATGTGGAGTGGGAGTAAAGACCTCTCTACTCAAGACCCATGCCCCCTCTGGTTTTCTGCATCATCTTGGACTTCGCCTCCTCCCTCTCTGGGTCTCAAGTTCTCCATTTGCAAAACAAGGGAATTAAACTACAGTATTTCCAAGATCACATCCAGCATGGCCAGGCTATGGTTCTTGAAGAAGAACCTCAGTCCATTCTCCAATGCACCCATTTGGGTAGTGTAGCAGTTTGGCAGTTTGATATAGTTATGAATTCCAAAAATAGATATTGGATCATGCTTGTAAACTGGTCTGTTAATCTGGGCATGATTAAGTTATGATTAGGGCGTTGACTGGGCCATGTCAATAGGGTGTTGAGCCCCACCCCTTGGTGGGTGGGGTCTCAAAGATAAAAGACATGGCAAAGGACAGTGTTGGAGCAGCTTTGAATTGGAGTTGTGATGCGGAGTCTTGAGCTGGAGCCCCGGGAAGTAGCGCACAGAGGAACATGGTCGTGAGGAAAGAGAGAAGGTCCTGGGAAGAGAAGCAATCCATTTTCCTGATACTTAACAGGTGGCCTGTGGCACAAAGCAAGCCTGAGCCCAGAGAGAGGCAAGCCCTGGGAAGAGAGGAACCCAAGAAGCCTGAACCCTGGTAAACGTCGGCAGCTGTCATGCTCCAACACGTGGCAGTGGGCTTTCGTGAAGGAAGAAACTTATGATTTATGGCCTGAGAACTGTAAGATTCTACCCCAAATAAATACCCTTTATAAAGACCAACAGATTTCTAGTATTTTGCATCAGCACCCCTTTGGCTGACTCATACAGGTAGTGTTCTCACTTTTGGGAGCTGCCTTCTCATGGTGCTCTGGTCAGAACCATTGGATGGGGCCACAAGAGGAGCCTAACTTTTCTCCTTAAACCATAACAAAATCTATTCTTCCTATGTTCCCTTCCCTTTGAAACCTAGGAGGTTCATCTTAGAACCCTTTTCTTAGTAAGTTGTGAAGAGCTGAAATGCAAGTCTGTGCCAAATCCTGGAGAAGACTACTTGTATTTTAAAAAGGACCTCCTCTCCCCAAGCAGTCTTGGGAAAAACCCCACAGTTCAGAGAGGTGGAGTGCCACCCTCAAGACAACTTTAGGCCACTTAAATATTTATTTTATGTGTGGAAACAGTCTAGAAGAGCATACTACCTACCCAAACAATGATTGGCTTTCAGTGAGGGGTTATAGGTGATTGTTTCTCCCTGAATTTTGAATAAGCTAGTAAATTAAAATAATTTTAGAGTTTATTAAAGTTTAGACTTTGTATTATCACTTATAAATTAATCACATTTTTTCTTGGCATCTTAGTACCATTGATGGTCCTTGACAATCTTCTACACAACTCTTTAAATCAAATTTTATATTTTGCTCTTGTTTAAGGATGTACATAGAAAAATTGCTGCATTAAAAAAAAAATTCTTTCTAATCTGCCAGAAAGTCAGGAAGTGCTCAAGCAAATAAACAATAAAAAACTGTTCCTCATTGATGGGGTATGTCAAAGGGGCACAGAAGTCAACTAAAAGAGCTCCCAATGGCCACAGCTGGAAAAATTTGACAATGAATTAAATAAAGCAGTATTGGGTTATAACCCAGAGTATAAAACAAATATCCATGAGTCCACACTGATATAAGTGATTGAAGAAATTGATAAGTGGGTGAGAAGAGACAAATGTCCCCTGAAGAAGAATTCCAAATTATTTAGTTTCTCCACCCTAAAGGAGGGGAAGCATAACTCCTCACTCAGGTATGGGCTGAACATGTGAATTTCTTCAAAAGAGCATAGTGTGGAAAAGGGGGAAGTAATTTTACAGTGGAGAACCCTAGCAAATACGACCTCAGCCAGGTGATCAAGGTCAACAGCAACTCATAAGTCATGTTAACGGCATGAAGCCTCAATTCGATGTAATGAAAATGACACTTTACCACCGTGATCTTCCTCCCCCAAACCCACAATTCCAGTCTAATCATGAAAAAATACCAGATAAATTTCAAGGCAGGGGTATCTTACAATATCCCTCTCTGGTGCTGTCAAGGTCATGTAAAACAAGAAAAGTCTGACAAACTACCACAGTCCAGAGGAGCCTTTCTGAGGAAACACCAAGCTGTTTTCCACGGTGGCTGAGTCAAGTTTACATCCCCATAAGCAATGGTTGAGGGTTCCTCTTTCCGTATATTCTTTTTTTCTTCTATATTAAAAATGGCTAATGATGTTGTACATCTTTTCTTATACTTATTGTAGATTTGTGTATCTTCTTTGGAGAAATGTCTATTCAAGCCCTTTGCCCATTTTTTAACTGAGTTGTCTTTGTGTTGTTTTTTATTAGTTTCCTTTGGCTCCCATAACAAATTGCCACAAATTTAGTGGCTTAAACCAATATATATGTATTATCACACAGTTCTGGACGTTTGATGCCAAAAATGGGCTGCACTGGACTAAAATCAAAGTATCGCAGGCCTGTGTGTCTTCTGGAGGCTCTAGTTGAGGATCCATCCCCTGGTCTTTTCCAGCTTCTAGAGGTTGCCCCCCGTCCTTGGCTCATGGCCCCCTCCTCCAGCTTCAAAGCAGCAGCACAGCCTCTCCCAATCTCTTGTCTCTTTTTCTTATAAGACCTCTCTAATTAGATCAGGCCCACCCAGACAAGATCTTTAACTCGATCACATCCCCAAAGTCCCTTTGCCATGTAAGAGAAGACATTCACATGCTCTGGGGATGAGGATGTGGACATTTTGGGGCTCATTATTCTGCCCACCACACCAAATGTTCCCTACAGGGGCCTCCTTCTACATTGTGTTCTGGTGTAAGACCCTGAATCTTCGGGGTCCCTTTCCTGGTTTAGGTCACACTGTCCTTTCCTCCCCATCCCCATCCTGGACTTTGCCCCAGCAATCTTCTCCCAGTGGCTCTACCCTCCTTCCCCAATGGTAGTTTTCATGGATTTCAATGAGGCTTGCTGGACCATCCAGCCTAAGGTTGTCCTGTGCCCCTGTCACGTCACAGTTCTCATTGCCACTGAAATGGTATTGCTCGGGTCTCTGCTTCCTCGCTCATTGCCTGCCCACGCAGACGTCTACCTCTAATGTGAACACCTTGGCAGCAGGAGCCTTTCACATCTGGCCACTGCTCTCCTCCCAGCACCTGGGACAGGGCATGCACCTACTAGGTGTTCAGTATTAGTCATTGAATATTGAATAAATGGATTTTGGAGCGACTGATCAAACCTGGCAGACTGTGTTTTAGGTTCCTTGGTGGTGATGTTAGTAAACTCTTTCTGTACAAAGTCATCCCACTTCATCCTTAGACCAGTCTCCCCAAGCAGGGATTGTTACTGGCACCTTGTAGATGAAGAGCCCAAGTGGCAATACATCCAAACACAGGATTACCCCGGCACTGGGAGGAAGGGAATCACTTTACAATTATCCCTGTGGAAACCCAGAAGGAGCACTGGGTGGAAGGGGATTGCCTTGCGGCCAGGCGCCTGAGCGTCCACATTCTGTCTTCCCAGCACCTTGTCGAGTAGGTTTTGTCATTCCCACTTTACAGAGGAAGAGATGGGGCTCAGAGACCTATCAGGCACCAGTGGTTCAAAAAGCCTGGCCTGTGTCACATGCACCTGTGTGCGCACGCTCACACACACACAGTAGAGGCACACTCCGTGAACCACCCAGATTTATACAGCCGCCTAGACACAGAATGATGTGTGGCAGCCCTCGGGCTCCCAGAGGCTTTCCTTCTACTTGTTTCCGATGATCAAGCATTTTTATTAACACTAATTTTTCTTGCTGTTACTATTATTTTTTTATATTTACCCTGTATGATGTGAGAAACAGAAAACTGCATCTACTTTTTCTATAAGAATATGTACTCTGTTTAAGCTGACATACACACAGATGCACACACATTCCACTCCTGTCTTTTCAATTTCTAAGCTGTATTGATTTCTCAGCTGGGGACAGAAGCAGCCCAGGCGGGACGGACGTGCGTATTCCATGCTCTGGTAGGACAGGGGCACGTGGCCTGCTTCCCTCGTCCAGTTCACAGGTACAGCCCCTGGCCCCAGGCCAGTGAGTGCTTCCTGCCTCTGCTCCTGTCTTACCAGCTCTCATCAGGGGAGAGGCTGATGTGAGCAAAAGAAATGTCTCCTAGAACTTTAGGACATTCTCAGACCCACAGCTCCATTTCTGCAGAGAAATTTGGTCTTGAGAAGAGAGAGTTGAGTCTGTGCTGTGAACACCCTCCAGCCCTCTAGCAAAACGTCTCTAGCTTAGACCTCGCACAAGGAGGCTGTGCAATGGAGGCGTCCCCGGGACCCAGCCCAAGCTCCTAGCAGGTCTCGCCAGCTCCATCACCAGGTCCTGCTCCCTCTACAGCCTCCCCCCTGGGCCCCTGACCCCCACAAGAGCAGGGTCCCAAGGGGTCCTCAACTTGTTGCTCACGTTTGTCCCTCTGCCTGGACAGACCCAGGACCCTGGTGAACCCTGGGGACCCTCCAAGTACCTCTTCTGGGCACGTATCATACAACTAGAAGTTATTAAACAGATGGGTCTTCTCATTGTCTTGTTTTTCAACATATTACCCCCCCATGGGTGTCAGCTTCATGATGGAAGGGGCTGTACCTGCCCTCCCACCGACCACGGCACGTGGCACGCCGGCCCCTGGCACCTGCCCTCCCACCGACCACGGCACGTGGCACGCCGGCCCCGGGCACAGCCCTTGGCAGGTGCCCAGCCATGACCTGTGCAGCCCCCTTGGCCTTGCCAAGCAGGCATGGCACTCTCTTGTATCCCACTCCCACCGGTGACTCTGATAAGCCAGGCACCGATGTTCCCCTTCTCTGCTTCAGGGTGCCAGACATGGCACTGTGCCCAGCACCACGCGGCAATCCACGAACACGTGGGGGGTGGTGGCCAGTGGAGGGGCTGGGAAAGGCAGGGGAGGGAATGCCTTGTTCGCTAAAGGAGCCCATCCTGTCTGCTTTTGAATCTGTTGTTATGTAGGAAGGAGTGAGAGAGAGACAGACAGAGAGAGAGGAAAGGAGGGAGGAAGACAGGGGGGAAAAAAAGAAAGGGTGAAAAACCATGAAAAAAGAAACTGCTGAATGCAGGCACCTGCTGCTCTCATCTCGTTCCAGATCCTTCCAGCTGGCCCTTTTAAGGGCTGCTGGCCAGAGAACAGACGCTGTAGAGCTCTCTGAGGCCATCTCTTTGTTTGCCCCTGTGGAGGAAGCCCCCAAACAACGCAAAAGCTCTTGAGTCAGAATAAGCCCAGGGCCCCACCGCTCTGCTCTCTGAGCCTTCAGCCTCCGCATCTGGAAACGGGCAGAGCGTGGACCCTCCGTGCTGCCTGTGGGACGAGCCTCGGGCCTACAGTCGGCCCAGAACGTGGGGGAGGGAGGGCCCCTCACCCTACTCCAGCCAGGGCTGTGGAGCAGCCGGGACTGGGATTCTCCGGTCTAGGATATGAGTTGCCCCTGGCACAAACCATCCTAGGCTGGCTTCAAGCTCTCCAGTGGCTGCTGAGCCACAAGCCCTCCCCCACCCCCAAAGTAATCTCTCCACAGTAGAACAGGCCGAAGCACTGGTGCAGCTGCTGGGCACGGGCAGGGAGGTGCCAGCCCCTCTGCTGTGCAGCCCCCTGCCTTTCCACTCCCCTTATGCCTCCTGGACCCCCACCTGACCCGTCTCCTGAGTCTCGGGCCAAGTTCCCTGCCTGCTCTGCTCCTTGCCTCTCCCTCCGGTTCCTCCAGCCTCTTCCAGCCACAGCCCGGCCCCTTCCCCCCAGCACACCCTCCTGCCCCCTGCACGCAGCTGGGAATCCGGCCCCTCCAGTGTTGCCTCTGAAGCAGGAACCTAGCTCTGCTCTCGGGAGCCACGGCGCTGGTGGCTGCCACTGCTGCCTTTCTCCGCAAGGGGACAGTTTTTCTCTGATTCTCTACCTAGAGCTTCGACTGTATTTATCTGCCTCTCACACTTTTTCTCTTTTAACCTACCTTCTTTGCTTAGTTTTAAAAAAAAAAAACAAGAAGAAGAAAAGTAAGCTATTTCTCTCTGTACCGCTGCTTTGGAGAGTACTTATTAGAAGTCCTGGTGAAAGGTGGAGCTTGCTAATTTGGGGGTGGGGTGGATGTCCCAGGAGGCAACCTGCCTGGGTTCACACCTTCTCTGGACACTTCCACCAGGTAAGGCCTCTGGTTCTCTTGGGAGAGATGGGTCCACATTTGCCCCGATCATCCTGGGCTGGGCCTACCCCTGAGCCTCTTGGGTCCAGTTCTGGGCAAGATGAGCCAACTTGGTGGAATGCATCAGAGACCCTGGCAAGAGCGTGGAATAACCGGATTGTTTAACACACTGAAGTTTATTTTGGGAGTTGCTACTTTTCAAATTGGTAACTGAGACCATGCACTTCCTTAGCTGAGAACATAAATATGGAAGTGGAAGTCAGATATACCAGCCTCTTTCAAATTTCCACTAAGATATTCGGAGAAATATGCCAAAAAAAAGGCAGGCTGATCTCTCTGAGATTTCAGGTTTGTTTTCAATGCATTCAGCATAACTGGTCTAAATTTAGATTTAACTGAGCGTTCTCTTCCCCCTTTCCAGCAGCGTCTAAGCCGACAATGTCCTGCCTTGTTTGCATACTGTGTCCACTGTGGTTGCTTGGATCCCTGCCTGTCTTCTGCACACTCATGCTGAGACTTTGTAGTGATCCATGGGCTCCGGTACTAGTGGGTCCCCTGGAAGAATGCCGCCCGGCCTGCCTCTCCAAGGCAGAAAGCACTCTGTCTCTAATCATAGCAAACCAACCTGACCCCTGTTCTTTCTTCGTTTTGCACCTCTGGACTAGATGACCTGGGCTCTATCTTCATCTCTGACTTTGCCAGAAGAGAGTCAGAGACGGAAGAGCACGTGAAATAGAGGAGCCAGGACCCTGTGTGGGATTTGAGCCATGGCTTGGGAGGTGGGTGCGTACAGTGGAGAGAAGACTTAGGGATCCCTGGACAAGGCTGCCACAGGAGGAAGGGCTGCCATGTGGGGAATTCAGTCTCTTAGCCCCTGTTGTGGGTGGGCTTCCTAGAAGCTGAGCCTAAGGTGCATGTGACAGGCTGGTGGATTGCTCTGAGCAGAGGCCGATGGGCAGTGAGGACACAGAATTGGGCAGGCCCATAACTAGGATGTGGCTTTGTCTGGGGTCTGGCTTTAGTCTGGCCCCATAGGGAGCTCTGGGGCACGAGTGACCCCACTGAGTGGAACCACTTGTGGCAAAGAGCCAGGTGTGTGAACTGTCCTACCAATGAGCCATTGGCTCTAGGCCACCTGCCTCCGTGGGGTGGGGCATTCTCTTCCAGGTACTTCCAAGACAGGTGGCTCCTATGAGCTGAAAGCAGTTCTCCTAAGAAGGCTGCAGTGCTCTCCGCAGCTGACAGGTGAGAGCACCAGCTAAGGAAATGGGGTCTGAGCAGAGGAGTAACTGCCTCCACTTCAAACCCCAGGTAGAACCAAGGCAGTGTTGGAGCTTACTGGCAACTGAATTCAGCTCAGTAGACAGAAAAAGTTAGCAAGTAGAGCTGTGGTGATTTGAAGGGACAGGCTCATGAGATAATGACCATCCCATAACTGAGTCTTCAAACAGGTGGGGGGACAACTGGGAAAGCTCTTTCAGTGAGTGGTCCTAGTCTTGGCAGTTGATCAGGTGTCCTTTTAAAGGTCTCTCCAAAGTGCCCTTGTGTAAAGAGCTTCCTTTCCCACTTCCGTCTCTTCCTGCTCACTTAATCATAACAATGCCGCTATTAAGAGCTGAAACTGGGTGTTCAACTACCGTGAGCCAGGCACACAGCTTCATCCCGTTTAACCTCTGACAGTCCTTTGAGATGAAAATGGGTGCCTACACTTTTCAGATGAGGTTACTAGGGTTCAGAGAGGTTGCGTGTCTTGTCTAGGAACACGCCGTGTGCACATACAAGGACCAGAGGTAGGGTCAGGGTTGAGTGACACCATCTTTGCCAAGAGAAGAAAAAAAACAACAACTTGTACTTATAAAACAAACAAACAACAACAAAGTATAAGTTCACCAAAGAGAATATGGAAATATCAGAGTGGAAAGGGACTCTGAGGATGATCAGAGGGAAAAGAACAAAGAGAAGACCCCCAGACCGGAAAAGAATGACACCAAGCTGAGTGTGACAGCTTGCCAGAGAAGGCGGCCACTGAGCGCATCAGTGCCGAGCAGTCAGGGGTCCCGAAGGGCTAAGAAGGGTGAGCCCTGGTGGTCTTGCTAATTAGGCATCGAACCCCCATTCTGGACAGGGCAGAATGGGTCCGCAGATCTGAGCAGGCTGTGTGAAACCAGCCCCGTGTCCATGACTCGGGAAAGAGTTTTCTAAAGCAGCAGGCATCCTGATGTGTGCTCGGGAAGTGCGGCTGTAAACGGGTCATTTTCCTGTGACTGCGTCATCCCGCGTCTAAGAATTGTAAGGCTTGATGACATGGACAGAGCGCCAACGAGCAATAAGGGCCCCTGCGGCCATAAGGGATGCATTTGATGTGACGGAAAAGCCCACTCCTCCCATCTAACAGGACGGGGGGGCGGTTCCTAAATTGTGCGTCACAACCAGAGCCCGCCGGCACACGGGGTTCTCCCGACCCCAGGGCAGAGAAGGGTGGTCCTCTGGCCTTCAGTTGTGGTGTGGGTCCCTGGGCCAAGTGCAGTCACCGGGCAGACTCACACCTCTCCCATCTCGATTTGCCCAGAGCCCAGCAGCTTGTTCAGTGGAGGAGAAAAATTTGAGCAAAGCCATGAATTGAAGGGAGGAGTGAATGAATGCGCGGCATGACAGGGCCACGCCCTGCTTGGTGGCTCTGGGGCCCCAGCCTGTCGCAGGCTTTGCACAGGGTTTCAGGGGCCCTCACACATGGGAGGCAAGCTCTCAACCCCTGAGCTACATCCGCTCTCCTGGAGGAGATTTAATGTCACGATATTAAGAATTCAAAGCATTTTTCCCCTCAGAAATCATCTCTTTAACCCAAACTCCTTCTACAGTCCTTCCTGAATACTCTGCAATAATGTTAACTTAGAAGAAACATTTGATCTGAGAGTGCATTTCCTGAGGTCCATGGCATTTGTTTAATGGTCCTCCTGGGTTAGCCCGTGTTTTTATGCCCTTTGGCTCATTCCTGAACTGAAGCCTCATCTAGCGATGACCTCTGGCCGGCGCTGAGTGCTATTGATGCAAGAGAAGGGACAGCTGGGGGTATGCATGAGCTCAGTTGGTCTCCACTGAAGTGACTCTGCTCCCCAGGGGACATTTGCCAACGTTTGGGGACATTTTTGTTTATCACACTGGGGGGTGCTACTGGCATCTAGTGGGTTCAGGCCAGGGATGCTGTTAAACATCCTGGAATACACAGGGCTGCCACCACAACAAAGACTTATCCAGACAAAACGCTGAGGCTGAGACACCGCGCAGTACTGCAGGGAGTGGGACGAGAGGACCAAGTCAGAATTAAAGGTGGAAACTGACCTTCAGTGTGATACTATTTCTACCTGGCAGTCAACAATATCAGAGAAAAGTTAATATATTTTTAAAAAGTCACCTACATGCCCACCCCTCCAAGGTGTCTGTTCTTTTTACAGCCAACGGGGAAGTAAAATATAGGCTTTGGAGTCAGGCGACCCTGCGCTCAAGTGATAGGGTCACCCCGTGATTCCCGACGGCCCTTGGAAACAGCATCTTGACTGCTCTTGACTCAGGTTTCCCCATTTTTGAAACTCTCTGAAAACACTCATCTCTGCAGGCAGCTGAGGGTGTGAGCAATTCAGCCATTTAAAGCACTGGGCATACAGAAGGTGCTCAAGCATTATTTTCCACTTTCTGGCTGCAGGCATATGTGGTTTAATGAGTTGTTTTCACAATATCGATGCAATTTCTCGATACTCTTTTATTACTTAGGAATATGAATGATGCTCTTAGGATGAATAAGCACCTTTTAATATCACTTTATAATATCCCAGCAATTGGATAATCCATAATTTGCTTAACTAATCTCCTCTTCCATCATAATAAATATCCTTGTGCATACAGCTTTCCCTCACTTGGGGAGTTTTTCCCCTCAAGTAAATTCTGAAGGGTGGAGATTATTGAGTATTGAGCCAAAGGATATAGACATTGAAATGGCTCTCGGGGTGTGTGTGTGGGGAGAGGGTTTGGACATAGCATGGATGAGCTGGAAGCCAGGGTTATGCTGCACCCAACAAGGGGAAGTATTCCCCAATCTGGGGAGCTGGACGAAGATGGACCAGCCTCCCACCATGTTCGTGAAGGTGTGCGTTATCTACTTCAGTAAATTTAACAGGGACTCAGCAGTTTAGTCGAATTGGAAGCTTGAATTCCAATTCTGCCAATTGACCCTTTATAGCATTTTCCCCCTCCAGTTCCAGAACAAATCCAGGGTCAGATATTGCATTTAGTCCACGGTGCTAGATATCTTTTGATTTAATATATTTGGCAATAACCTTGCTGCCTACCTCCTAATAACCATCTGCATAGCTCTGTGTGGGTCGAGCCCCCCGGCTGCCCCTTTGATCTTGCTGCTTCTAGTGGTAGTTGACCCCACCTTGCTCATGGCCAGCTAAGCCCTGCCACCTGGCCTCTCATTCCAGAAGCCAAGTATTTCTTTTGCAACGTAATAGCATTCCTTAGAGGACAGCCACAAGCTTCTTGACACTGGTGCCTCGCTCACCAGTGCATGCCTCGCTGTTGGACTAAGTGGACTGTCCTCCAGGCCCCTTTGCAAAAGGGGAATTGCCAGCTGGTGAATTTTCCAGACTTACAGGGTATGTGCACTCGAGCATGCCCATTTCTCTAAGCCTTTGATCCCATTTCCATTGTCTGCCATGGTTTTTCTACTTTACTTGTGGGCATCACTTTCTTCAAGGTTCTGAGAACTATCATAGCAGAGGGGTCCTTTCCAGTGTGTTAAATCCTCTTTCATGAGCGTATGCTCTTATGTCTGTCCGTTCTCTCCATGCAGCCTTTTGTTTTGCCCTCCTTGAGCTGGCACCCTGAGCATCCAGCTCCATCATGCTCTCCTAGTTCCTCCAGTACGTACTGGAAAGTCCTGCAGCTCTTTTGGGGTATGGTCTCTCTCCTCTCTGCAGGCCTGGCAGTGCTCCCATCTGTGACCTCACCCTGGTAATTGATCTGATAGCCAGATGGGAAGGAGATGTGTATAATTTCATGTAGTGTGGAGGTTCCTGCGTCACCTTCAAGCAGAGTGGGACAAGTCTGCTGGCAGAGATTTCAAACACTATTGGGATTAAAGATTCCCACCACAGCCTATATTGTGTTATTCTCAGTCATGGCCCTGGCATTGGTGTAGCAGACTTTGCAAGGTTGAGAAGGAAGTCGGCTCTGGAGCTCTGCTACACTCATAATTAAGTCCTGCACATGATCCTCACCATGTATCCCCACAGCTACAGGAGATGAGAGTTTGCTTATATACCACCAAGAAGCCTACTGGATTTCAAACTTAGCATTTAGTTATTAATTAATTATTGATTAATTACCCTCAGACTTTTGTTGTCTTTTTCCAGGAAAGCCCTATCCAAGAGGGCTGGAGGAATTCAAGAGATGAGGTAATGTGGGGGACACCTTTGCAGCCATGCATCATCTCCCCTTGGTTTCAGCTGCAGTGGAATTGGACAGGCCCTGCAAGCTCAGACTCACCTTCCTCCAGCAGCATCCCACTCAGGTGTGCCCCGAGCAGCTTTCCACTTTCTGCCTTCGGGCTGTTCCTGACTCCTGGGCTTGGGCTCTGCTTTCGGAGGAACCAGTAGCAATATAGAAATGATATATCCCAGGACTTATTACATAAACTAGTGCCTGCCGATGTGGGTTCAGGAGTCACAAGGATGTTGGTTGCAAGTGACAGAAACCAGTTCAAACTTGTTCACATTGAAATATATGTATTTGGCTCATGTAACAAAACTGGGTTTGGATTACTTCTGTCCTCAAGCACATCCTGGTTAAGGGGCTCAAGTGATGAATCTTGCCTTTGCTTCCCTCACTCCTGGCTTCCTTCTCCAACAGGCTCTCTGTTCAGGGTGGTCAGTGGCCACTGGCATTTACAGCAAGCACGGCTGGCAGAAATATGCCTCGTTTCCTGGGCTCTCCAGCAACGTTTTCAGAGATCTCTCTGATTGGCTGAGCTTTGGGTCATGTGCCCCTTGCTAAACCAATCCCAGTGCACAGGGAGTGTAGGTATGTGACTGGCCAATCCTGGACCACATGTCTCCAGCCACAGAAGAGGGTCTTTACCTCCTGAACCACATGGAGGGTGGTTCCCCCCAAAAAGAGAAGTTGGGATCTATTACTTGACAATGGAATACTAGATAGGCAAAAGTAGTGGGAAAAGGAAGCTAGTTTGTCATTTGTAGGAACAAAATGGAAGATGACCCCTGAGAACCATCCCAAAAGGGCTCTTGGTACTCCAGTTTGGAGATGCCTTACTAGGCCAGTCCACACACAAGATGCATGACAAGTCCACCTCACGCCTGCCTAAGGCTATAGGCTGTCAGCATTTCCAGGGCACGACTTGCACCCTTATTCATCTTTGAACCGTGTACTCCTAGCAAAACACTTGGTCTATACTTTGTACTTTATGATATTGTATAATTATATTTTGATTAATCAAATTCTCTATGGTATGGCCTAGAATTTCCTTTCTAATTGCACCCAAGTCCTTTACACAGGCTCTGCTCTCATGGAAACCTGTGAAGAAGAGATAATATGGCAGGCCTGAGACTGCTAGCCTTAGAAAGTCCTACTTGTAAGGTTGGCCCAGGGCGGGCATCTGGAAACTTGCCTGGTAGGTAGCTCCCTGCACCGACACAGAACATTACCTAAATGGTAGGAGTGACTCAGTGTGCCTCAACTGTTGGTACAGCAACATGGCTTACGCTAAACATCTGCTTTCCTTCTGGGAGTCTGCAATGTTGGTACCAGACAAATGATGCTATGTGACCAGACCCCAGTGAGAGCCCTGGACACTGAGTCTCTAAGGAGCTTCCCTGGTAGACAGTACTTTGCACGTGTGTTGTCAGAAGTCATTGCTGGAGGAACAAGGCGAGTTCTGTGTGACTCCACTAGGAGGGTATTCATGGAGGCTTGTGCCTGCTTTCTTTGGACTTCACCCCATGCACCTTTCCCCTTTGAGGATTTTGCTTTGCCTTTTACTGTAATAAATCTTAGCCATGAGTACAACCATCTGCTGAGTCTCATAAGTCCTTTTAGCAAATAGCTGGGGGTAGTATGTGGTGCTCCCCGACACAGAACCCCAGCCCTCCTCACTGAATATTCCCCTGGCCATGGAACATCCACTCTGGTTGGATCTCTCCCAAGCCCCACTCAGTTCCTGTCTCTGGGGAGACCCCTCATAGTCCCTTATTGCTGACGTTCCCTTGCTCTGCCAATAGCCATCTTGGGTGGGTACCATCAAAATATTCAGGCCCATACCTTCTCCATCTTCCTTCCACTGACACTCTGTACCATGGGGTACAGGTGGCCCCAAAGAAGCTCTCTCTCTACCCTGACATCTCCTCCAGTCTCTTCTCCCCTGCCCATATGAGCCTGGTGGGGAAGGGATGTTGCTAGATTAGAGAGTTTACTGTCGAAGCCACCATTTAACCAGAGGACCAGTGGAAAGGACGCAGGCATGGGTGAGAGCCAGGCCATGAAGTGCCTTGCCAAGGAATCTGGGTCTGATCCCCAAGATGGGGGTGGTGGTCCTGAAAAAGGAGAGTACAGCAAGGCAGAACGGCTCACTCCAGGTCTCAGAGAGCTGGCTCTTCCTGTCTGGTGCAGCCAGAGGGCGACCCTCAGCCAAGGAGGGGTTAAATGTCCCAGCTTCCCGTCAAAGGACAATTCTGAGGTGCATTTAGGCGGTTCCTCCCCTGGCCTCCAGTGGTGCTGAGCCCTAGCTCTTCACAGAGGTAACCAGCTGAACAAGACGCTTTACTGACTTTATCTCATTTTTTTCTCCACTTTCTCCAGTCTATCACTCCTGCTTTCTATGATGATCTCCCAACTAATGTAGCTGCACTCAAATCCTTTTCTCAGGCTCTGCTTTCATAGTTGGCAGAACTGGATATGACCCTGGAAATCAGACCGCCGTGGTGAGATTGGGGGACTGGGCTGCTCAGCAGTCAGAGGGTGAGAGGGGTCCCATTGCTGGTAAAGTGCTCAGATTCACACTCACGGCGGGTTGAGCAACTGGAAGGGGAGGCAAAGGGTTAGACAGTAGCTCTGGGGCTTGAAAAGGTTTGTGGACACAGTAATGACAAGGATTGTAGAATTGTCTAGTTTGTGTTAACTGCTTTGAAGAAAGAATGGCAGAACACTCTCTAAAACCATAAGAGCCTCATGGTCTCCATGAAGGGAGAACTTTATGTCACAGATGTGGGAAGTCAGGGTGAATTCGGCAGCACCCATCTGGTGGCTACCGAGCGTTTAAATATTAGTTCAAAATGAGATGGGCTGTAAGTGTAAAATATATGCCAGATTTCAAAGACTTAGTCCCACAAAAAGTATGTAAATATCTTCTTAACAAAATTTATGTTCATTACATGTTGACATGATAATATATTGAGCATGTTGAGTTAAACAAAATATATTCTTAAAATTAGTTTCACCTGTTTCTTTTTATTTTGTAAATATGGTTTCTAGAAAATTAAAAACATATATCTATATGTGACCACATTGTACTTCCATGGGGTGTGCCCACCCAGTGGAAACAGCTCATCCAGGTATATGCAACCAGGACATGGGAGGTAGGACTGAGCCCAGGTCCTGGCTCTACCGCCTAGGCTTTCCTGAGATATAAAATAGCAAGCATGAGGGAGACATGCACTCCATGAAGAGAAGCGACTTGATGAAGTCAGGGAGCTCTGCCCCAGGAGGTGAGGCTGAGCTTTGCAGGAGCTGGAGGCATTGCCAAGGCAGAAGATGGGACAGGCTCTGCCCGTGACTTCCGAGCAGGCATCCTTGTGAGGCCTCCAGCTTTACCTACTTTCCTGTGGGCCTCTTGTATCCCATGTGAGTTAGTTTGGAACTGCACAATTCCTTGAAAATGTCCACCCCAACTCCACAGCCTCTGAACAGAGATTGATGGGCTCTGGGGAAGATTATCTGGTCACACTCAATCCCAAAGCAGCATATTTTTCTTAAATGAAATGAAATGAAAAACCCTCATGATCACTCACTTCCCCTCTTGAATGTTTCCCAAAATAAATCCATTTCCATGCTTCTTAGAATGACTGAGGGGCCGTTGGGCTGCTGCTATTTCTGGGTAAGACAGAGACGATGAGGGAACCCTGGGAAATAAATGATGCTATCTGTACTCGGTGCAGACGTTCATTTCTTACACTCTGTGAATAATGAACAGGCCACCGAGATGTCTGAGCCAGCTCAGTTCCCGCTGCTAATTTGGTTGTATTTTTCAGAGTGATGACAGATTTCAGGGCTCAAAAATCCTGCTTTTCTGTTGCAGCTGTTGAGTCGACTCCCTTCATTCATTGAGTACATTTTTATGGTGCATCTACTCTGTGGGCAGTGGCTGGGCAGTGGACAGGTCAGATTAGCACAAGGCTTGCCCTCGGGGACCTCTCTGTGTGTCCTCTCCTTCTAGGGGAACGCAATTGATTCAACGACATAACAGCTGTGGAAGAGTGTCTGGCTCATAGAAGACACATACTTTGTTTCTCCTCCCTCTTCCCCTGTCCCTTCCTTGGAGTTTCCAGCCTCAGCTGTGTGGCCTTGAACGTAGTACTTACCATCTCTGAGTGTTAGTTGTCTAAGCCATAAAAAGGAGGTGATGCATCCTCAGTTTACTAAATGAGGCTACTTATGTAAACCATCTGGGGTGCTGAAGGACCAGAGTAAAAATTATTGAACTAATTCTCAGACTTGCACACACTCTGTTCTCTTCAGTGATTTTTGTAGGTCAAAGCACAGTCTACCACAAGAGTCAAAGGAAAAGCAGGGAAGGAAAATTAGCGCTAGAGAAGTAAGGTGGCCCTTAGATGGGGGATAAGATGCAGCCCTGAAGGTGTGGTCGAGGACTTCCCAGGGACGCCTCGCTGGCTTCTCTTCCTCCTCCTCCTTTCTCCTGCTCCGATTGCTTCCAGGCCTCCATTGCTACTCTTCTACTGAGATTTCCCAAATCTCTCTCTCCAGCTCAAACTGTATCTTCTGAGCACCACCTACATTTATTCATCTGCCCTTGGATACCTTCCCTGGGATCCCACAAACACTCAAGATGCTCAAACCTGAACTCACTTTTGCCCCCAGCCTGCTCCGGTTCCATGTAGCCTACTTCACTCACTGCCCCCAGCAGTCCGAGCCAGACTCCTTGACCGACTGCCTTCCCAAGGTCACAAACAAGGTTCCAGACTTCCTTTGTCAATGACCATTTCCTCAAATGTGAATGCCAACCCTGTCCCCCTCCGAGAATCCCAACATACCAAGCCAGCCTGACCTTTCACTCCCAACTCTGACAAACTCTGTTTCCTTCTCAAATAGGCCATGAGCTCTTGCTCAGCCCATGAGAGATCGAGCCATGGCGGGGGCAGATTATTCCTGGTGATGGCAACAATTGCCAAACCAGCTTGCACCCCACCCATCTTTCCAGGCCCAGCTCGGGTATCCCCTCTCGCAGGAAGACTTTCCTCATCTCCCTGGCTTGGCTGAGCTAATCCTCCTCTTGGTCTCCAGAGCATGGGGTGGTTCCTCGTTAGTGAATGATCTCGTCGTTTGTCTCTTCCTCCACGAGACTTCGTGCTCACTGGAGGCAGAGCCCTGTACAGAGGGCCTGACACGCAGCAAGTGCCCAGACCATATCCTGGGCGTGAGAGGACGAGTGGCAAAGCAGTGAAACCCCCGGTGGCCAGCTGCAGCCCCCACCATCCGTGTCCATCGAGAGGCTCAGAGCAGTGCCCCTCTCCCAAACCACGGGGAAACGGACTTACTTTAGAGGACATCATCGCCCCCATCCATCTCACGTAGTCCCTTCCAGAGTCCGGCCAGGCAAGGGTCACTGACTGCACTTTACAGGGGAGGAGACTGCAGGCTGGAGAATAATAGAAATAAAACGGATGGAGCACTTTCTGTGTGCCAGGCACTGGCCTAAGCTCTTGTCACACGACACCTCATTTAATTCTTCCATCCCCTCGACCGTCCGCGTTTCACAGGCAAGGGACATGCCCTGGTTTGCACTGCTTGGCGTGGCCCAGCTGGGATTGGGTTGCACACACCATCCTAGCTTCCCAAGTCCACCCATTAAGCGACTTGGAAAGAAGTCTGGCACCTACTATACTGTTTATAGGTGCTTAATAAATGTTTGTTGAAGAAAAGTGACTCATTCAGAGTCGCACAGAGCCATGTCTTGCATCCGGTCATCTTACCCCAACGCCCCAACTCATCCCGAGCAGAGAGCACGCCAGGTCTCAGGCCCGCTTCCCCTTCTCCAGCGCAGCCTGTGCAGGTTGTTCGACGCTGGTCCTGCTGGGCTGGGCGGGAGCCAGAATCAGGGCCTGTGCTAGCAAACACAGCGCCCTGTCTGGACACAGCTGCGTCACATTCGTGCCCGAGCTTCACCCATCACCCTAGCAGCACGTGGGCAGTGCCTCGCTCACCCAGGCCCGGTGCAGTGGGGAGCAGCTTGGCCCTCTGCCCAGGCCGCCCTGGCCATGCGCTGCACCCCATTGGCTCGGTCTAAAGTACTTTCTGCTCCTCACGCTCTCCCCGCCCTGGTTCCCGTACGGTGCATGCTGGCTATGGTGGTCCAGGGCCGGACCCCTGGAAGGAACCAGGGAGAAGATTCCTGTGCCCTTGGAGGGCCAGTGTCCAAGGTACGGGCTGCCTTATGCCAGCCTTGTAGCCAGTCCCAGGAAAAAGCTTGGGGCCTGGCTGGGAGGGGCTGGAATAGAGTGCCCCACACTTGCTGGGCCTGCAACCTCAGGGTAGGGAAGGGGGGAGAAGGGTTGGTGGTAAATTCATATTACTAGCACCTAGCTTGTGCGGGAATTTCTGCCGCATGCTTCACGTACATTATTTCACTTACCATTGGAATGTCCCTGCGATGGACTTTTCTCATTTTTCAGATGAACTGAGGCTCAAAATTAGGGCCACATTGCTAAGGAGGAGAGCCAACCTTCACACCCAGACGCCGCTGACTCCACGTCACAGCTGATCTGAATACACCGTTTATTCTTGAGTTGATCGCCAATATTCTCTTATAGGGATACTCTCCAAAGCCATCCTCCTCCATGAACCCTTCCCTTCCCTCGTGTGACTCCTTTGATCTCTCCCTCCTAGAGATGAAGAGTCCTGTAGTCTGATCGCCCATCTCCTCCTCCATCACCTGCTGCTGGGTGAGGGGAGGTGCTGGGAGCCCACAGTCCAACCTCCTGTGCCTCTCCCTCTTAGCGCTCACCTTATATGGCCTTGTGTGGCAATCCCCACCCATATTACCCCTCAGTCCACCCTGCGTCCTCCACAAAAACATGTGCCGCTCCTAGGCCCTGGTCCTGTGCCTGTGGACCCACTGTATATAGGAGCTTTGAAGATCCTATGAAGATGAGGCCAGGCTGAAAGGGTGGTCATGCTTAATCCAATATGGCTGAGCCCTTATTGGGACACAGCAGGGGGGTGAGGAAGAGACATGTGATGGAGGCAGAGATCGAGCCCTCCCTGAAATGCTACAGGCTTTGGAGAAAACGTGGCTTGCGGATTCCTTGATTTGGGACTTCTTGTCCCCCAAACTGAGACAATTCCTGCTGTTTAAGCCAATCAGCCAGTGGTGTTTGTCACAGCGACCCTGGCAGGCTAAAAACAGACCCTTAGTCCCTGGCACAGCTACTGGCACTTGACGGGTCCTTGGTAAATGTTTATTGAATTAACAAAGCAATAATGAAATATGTCAACTATTTCCCATTCTTGGAACTTGGCCTCAGCAATAACAAATACTTTTTTCTTCTTTTGCAAATGGTTATTCCCATGAAATGAAAATGTAAAGAACAAGAAATGCAAATAGCCAACAGTGTAACTAATCAAAGAAATGCAAACAAAGCAAGACCCCATTTTATCCTATTCCATCTTACTGCATTGACTACAGATAAAGGAATGGTGAGTGACAGGTGGTGCTGACAAATCTGTGGCAGGACCAGCCCTCTCTTACACTGAAGGCATGGCGATTGCTGCAACACTCTTTGGAAAACAATTTGGCAATACATATCAGGTCCTCTGAAAAGCTCATGTTATTTAACCCAAGAAGTATCCTTCTAAAAACCATCCTAAGGAATAATCAAATTTGGACAAAAACATTTGTACAAAGGTGTTCTCTGCAACAGTTTTTATAAAAAAGAGAAACATTGGCAGGTAATTATATGTCTATCAATGGAAGACTGATTATGGTCGTGATGCTGAAGCCCTTGGGCAAAGGACTAGGTATCTAATAAGGGTAATTGCAAAGGATTTCCTAGATACTTTTGTTCTGCCACTTTAGAGGAGTAGCTTTTTTAAGTTTTTATTTTGAAATAATTATATATTCACAGAAAGTTACAAAGATGTGCAAAGAGGTTCCACACAGCCTTTGCCCAGTTTCTGCTAATGGTTCCATGTTAAATAACTCTGGGACAATATCAAAACCACAAATCCAACATCAGCACAACGAGTAAGCACAGTTCTATTTCATTGTATCCTGAGCTGATTCACATAATCACAACTGCAGACAAGACCCAGCTGCCCATCACCTTGGCACTACCCTTCTCCTTTGCGGTACCCCTTTATGGACACGCCAACTCCCCTGCCCCCGCTATTCCTAACTCCTGGTGACCATCCATTCCATCTCTATAATTTTGCCATTTCAAGAATGCTATCTCAAGGGAATTTACGTATATGGCTTTGAAATTGGCTTTTTCACTCACCATGACACCTTTGGGAGCCATCCAAGTTGCATGTATCGGCCGTTTGCTCTTTTTTTCTGAGTTGCATTCCTTGGTACGGATGTGCCACAGTTTAAACCATTCATCTACTGAGGGATGTTTTGATTGTTTCCAGTTCGTGGCCATTACAAATAAATCTGTTACAAACATTCATGTATGGTTTTTTGAGTGGATACAAGTTTTTATTTTCCTGGGATAAATACCTGAGAGTGCAATTGCTGGGTCATATGGTGTGTGTTTAGATGTTTGTTTTTTTTAAAGACATTTCCTGATCTAGCTTACATTTCTACCAGCCATATAAGAGCGATCCAGTTTCTCTGCATCATTGCCAGCATTTGGAATTGTCACTCTTTTGTTTTCACTATCTGATAAATGTGCAGTGGTATCTCATCCTGGCCTTCATTCACGTTTCCATAATTGCTGGTCGCGTTGAACATCTTTTCACGTGTTTATTTGCCGTTGTTATATCTTCTTTGATGAAATGTTTCTTCATGCCATTTGCCCATTTTCTAATTGGATTGTTTGCTTCTCTTGAGTTTTGAGAGTTCTTCACATATTCCAGATATGAGCTGTTGTCAGATGTGTGGTTTGCAAATACTTTCTCCAGAATTTATCTGCCTTCCCATCCTCTTAAAAGGGTCTTTCACAGAGCAAGGTTTTTTTTTTAATTTGGATGAAGTCCAACTTAAATTTTTTTTATATGTTCTGCTTTTGGTGTCTCGTCTAGCAGCTCTTTTCTAGATCCCTGCCTGAAGAGGAGAAGCACTTTCTGGCTGCTGAGCGTGGGTTGACTTTCCCTGAGACTCTGAGTTGGGGCTCATGACTGCCCAGCAGGACGAGGAGCCCTGGCTCCTACTTGACCGTTTCTGACCCCATGGGCAGGAGAGGAGGGGAGGTGGTGGAGGAAGTGGGCGTGCTGCTTTGGCCCAGCCTGGCGAGGAAGCCCAGGCTCTCCACTGGGCCGTTGCCGATGGGGTAGAGATGGGCTGCAGGTTTGTCTGTGGTTTGGGGCTGGAATTGAGCTGTTATGGTCTGAAAGCTTCAGACCATAAAGGGTAGTCTAGCTTTCTAGGCTACCCTTGCCTAGTCCTTGGACCAGAGAGAGAAGGCTTTTGTTAGGGCACTATTTTTGTCTGTATTCACTGATGTTTCTGGATTGCCAGTGTCTCCAGAATCCAGTTTGGGATATAAAGGCCAAAAGAAAACCCAAGGAATTCACTGCTGTGAGTCACGGAGTTCCTGAGTCCCCAGCCAGTCTGCCACCTTCTTTTCAACTTTGAATCTTCTTACATTTGCTTTGATACAGTGCCCAGGGTTTCTAATTGTACTTAGAGGGAGGAATAGAGAAAAACTCTACTCCATCTGCCTGAGAGTGGAAGTCGATCAAGGAATATTTGACATACAAACTGCTCAAGATATGAATGTTTTAGAGAAATACTTTGCTGTGTACAAACGTTTTCTTATTTCTATTCACCAAGTGAAAGTACAGGTACTCTAGCCACCTGGTAAAGGACATGGCCTTTGATTTTCAACCTCCTGGGTTCAAATTGTGGTGCCTCTAACTACTTGCTATGTTTCTTTGGCCTAATTACTCAATCTCTGTAGGCTTTGCTTTCCTCTGCTACCAAATGGGAATAATAGTGGCATCTTCCTCATAGGGTGGAATTGAGAATGAACTTATATGATACATGTAAAACAAAATAAAATATATTAGTTTTGTTTCTGATAAGGCAATTAAGAAATAGGAACTATTTGTACTGAAATAAAAAGAGGTAACAGAACGTGCCTGGAGGCCAGAAGAGCCGATACCCACAACCTCTCCTATTCTCGCTCTGAATTTCTCTGAATCATCTAACCTTCCTTCCATTCCTTCCTCTCTCCTTCTCTCCCATCCTCCCATCCCATCCCATCCCCTCCCCTCCCCTCCCCTCTCCCCTGCCTTCTCTTCCCTCCCTTCCTCCCTTGTCACAAGTTAACTGGGCACCTGCTTTGCATTGGGCTCTGGAGATAGAGAGACAAACGGAGCCCTGCTCCAGCTGTCAAGGAGATCAGAAGCTAGTGGGGCCTCAGAAACATAAGTGGGTGAGCGTCACATGGTATGCTAAACACTGGGCAGAGCCTCTACCAAGTACAAAGATGGCTTTTTAAGATATAAATAAATACCAGAGGGAATTCAAGCCCTACAGGACTGCTTGAACTTAATTTAGTCATCCATGTATTTATTTTCAGTGGTAAGGAAGGAAGAGACACCAGAGAAGGACATTAAGGATAAACTCTCCCTGTAATGCTTATGGCCACGCCCATAAGCATGTGGCAGAAGCTACTGAGGATGTGGGAAGAGAGAAGGATTTTTTTTTTTAATCTGTGGCATTTGGCCATATAACTTACAGAGCTGCCATCCAGATGGGGTGTGGGATAACAGAGGCCATGAGCTTGGAGTCACTAGATATTTGATGCAATACCCAGCCAATAGTGAAGAAATTGGATTTGAGGAGATGCTTTAAAACAAAACAAAACAAAACCCAAACAAAATGTGTTACAAACTGGAACTTGGTGTACACAGAATATGGATTCACTCAGGCTCTCATCCGCTTTCTGGAACTCTGAGATGGGAGGAGTTTCTAGGGCTTGTGGGACAGGTGTGCTGGGAGGCGTACAGCTCCCTGCACTTGGCTCTCTGGGGAAGGACTTGAAAGTGAGTGAAATGCCCAAGGCTGTGTATAGACAGCACTAGGGGCTGATTTTCCTTGGAACCATGCATCTGTTGGTGCAGGGTTGTCTGTGGGATTTGGTATGAGAATTGCTGGGTGAGACAAATCCCTTCTCTACCACTTCTTAGCAGAGTGTCCCTCAGCAAGTCACTTTGCTGGTTAAGTATCAGTCTCCTCCTCTGTATAACTCAGGCACAGCACTGAAATCACAGGGCTACTGGAACTATCAACTGCAGTGAAAGAAGCTGATGAGCCCTTTGCCTGGGGGTGAGCACATCCCAAGAAGAAAGGCCAGTGTGGACCAAGGCCCAGTGGTGATGGGCTCTCTGGATTCTGAGAATGCCCGTCAGTGAGGCTGGAGGTTGGATCTGAAATGAGAGGAGGATGTGTTGCAGGCAGAAACGAAGTGCGGACTAGCATTTGATTTTCCCTTCTGATACAACCCAACATGTCTTAGAGTGAGAAGGAAGAACGGTCTGGCTTACCTGTATCCACTATTAGGTGCAGCTCTGGTAGAGTTTTCTCCAGAGCTCATCCAGGTTTTAGAACTTCCTTGTCTCGAACTCTGGAACACTAAATCATTTTAAGTTGTTGTGGTGGAAAACTCTTTATGCCAGATTGAAGAAGAGGGCACAGTTCTCCTCCCTCCCCTGTGTCCATGCCCTTCGTGTTGTAACTCCGCGATTCCTCCAATCAAGAGGTGGCGTCTACTTCCCCTCTCCTGGAATCTGAGCTGGCCTGTGAACTTGCCATGACCCACATGGTGGAAGTGAGGCTGGGCTGGTCCTGAGCTCAGACCTGAAGAGGCTCGTACACTTCTGCCTATTCTCGCAGAACCTCCCCAGCTTCTCTGTGAACAATGCAGGGTGAGCCTGCCAAAGAGTGAGATATCACCCGAGCAGCAGCCGCTGCTCCTGCTGAGGCCGTCCTCGACCATTGGCCCCAGCCAATCTGGAGTTGACTGTGTAAACATGAGTCAGCAGAGCTGGAACGAGAAGAACCTCCAGATAGTGGGCTCAACGCATGGTGGTTGTCTTAAGCCACTAAGTTTAAAAATAGTGTGTTATATAGCAAGACCCTACCTACTCAAGAAAAGATACTCAATGTTGCTATCACTAAGGAAATGCCAATTAAATCCCCAATGACATACCATTTCACACCCATGAGAAATGTGTCTATGTTCACAAAGACCGACAATGACAAGTATTGGCGAGCATATGGACAAACTGGAGCTCTCATATACTGCTGATGGGAAAGTAAAGTAGTGTAGCCACTTTGAAAAATAGTTTGACGGTTTCTTAAAAAGTTAAATATTGATTCATCATATGACCCAAGAATGCCATCAAGAAGAAAAACACCTAAGAATTTTCTCTTAGTCCGACACTGGGAAAACATAAAATTCTCTCTTTCTATTAGTAATCAACTCTGCCAAGGCAGAATTAGCTCAGCTTAGAAGCATGCAGATTTAAATATGGATTTGAAAAAAATACAGGAGACTTACACTGATGACCAAAATAGAGCAAACTGGATCAAATTTACTTTCTACCTTAAACAACTAGGAAAGGGAATATATACTCATTTTTATATATAACTGTAATATATACATATAACAGATTTCAGACACTGGAAATAGGTAGCACAGGGCTATACTCCTGAAGCACAGAGAGAAAAAAAAAAAATAGGAAAAGAGATGAACAGATTACCAGGGGCCTTTTTCGTAATATCAGTTTGTTTAACAGATATGAAATTGGAGTCCTGGAAGGGAGGGGCCAGAAAAAATACTTGAAGAAATAATGGCTGGGAATTTTCCTAATTGAGGAAAACCATAAACCCACAGCTCAAAGATGATCCACAAACCCCAAGTAAGAAAGGAAACCACACACAACAATTCCAAGGCATATCATAATAAAATGTTGAAAACCAGTAATAAAGTGAAAATCTTAAAGCACCCAATGAAAAATAGACATATTACAAATTGCATACAGAAAGAAAAAACAAGGATGACAGCAGACATTGTGCCAGAACATCAAAAGCCAGGAGACAATAGAGTGACATCTTAAAGTACAGAAGAAAGACAAAAAGAAAACACTGTTCTTTTTGTTCTATGACCAGCAGAAATACCTTTAAAAAATGAAAGTAAGATACTTTTTCATGTACTTACCAATAGACTTGCACTACAATAAATGCTGATGTTCTTGAGGTAGAAGTAAAATGATTTGGTAAAATGATACTAATTGGAAACAGGGATCCTCACAAAAGGAATGAAAGAACTATAAGTGGTAAATATGTGGGTAAAGATAAATGTATTTTTCTCATTTTAATACCTTTGAAATATTATTGAATGTTTAAAGCAAAAGTAATTTCAACTGTGGTATTTAAAACAAATATAGAAGTTAAGTGTATAAAAACCATAGCATAAAGGTCAGGAAAGGGAAAATGGAGGTACACTGTTACAGGGTTTTAAAATTTTATGTGAGGTGATATAAAATTATTTGAAGGTAAATAAGGTGGTAAGTTAAAGATGAATATTGTAGAACCTAGAGTGTTCTCTATAAAATAAACAAACAACAAAAAACCTGATGTAGATCTAAGATGTTAGTGGAGATAAAATGAAAGAATAAAAAATAAATTGACTCACAGGAAGGCAGAAAGAGGGGTAAAGGAATAAAAACACACAGAACAAATAAAAAACAAATAGCAAGATGGTAGACTTAACTGAACCATATTGAAAAATGCTCTAGAGAAGCGGCTGTGGCTCAATCAGTAGGGCTCCCGTTTACCATATGGGAGGTCCCGGGTTCGGTTCCCGGGGCCTCCTGGTGAAGGCAAGCCCGCCTGCACGGCGTGGTTAGCTGACCCAGCGAGCACAAGCAGCAAGGGGGAGATAAATGAATAAATAAATAAAATCTTAAAAAAAAAAAAAGAGAAATGCTCTAAATACCCAGTGACAGGAAACACATCAGAGGCAACTTTTTGCGGTGATGGAAATATTCTATTTTATAATTGTGGGGGTGGTTACTTGACCGGATATATTTCTTCTCAAATCTCTTCAAACTATATAATTGCAATGAATGAGTTTCATTTGATGCAAACTGTACCTCGATAAAGCTGTTACAGGGGGCAGAAAGCAGAGTACGGAGGCACACAGGCGAAGAATGAAGAGTGAATATAGCCTACGCTTGACAGGAAAGTTCCTAAACACACATTCACATGTGCATTGTGTGTGTGTGTGTATGTGTGTACAAGTAGCTTTGCTGCTTTTTCTTTTTAAAAGTTAGTAAATTATTTGCACAATATATTTAGAAAATGCCAAAGACTATGAAGACAAACATTCCTCAGAAGCTTATCTTTCTAGGTATTGGCACTATTTCCCTCCTGCATATTCTTTCAAGCATAAACACACACGCGCCCACAGATACAGAAGTACATTTTTCTTAATAAAGAAAGATGATCATGTTATATGCACAATTTTCAATTTGCTTTTCAATCACTAATATTTGGAAGCATCTTCTTATGTTGATGAAAATAAATCCATTTATAGTCCTCATTTTAAGAGCTGCCTGGAATTCTACTGCATGAATGCATACAGTTTATTTAATCATTCCCATCCAGATTGCTTCATATTTTTTATTTATTCCTTAGCAGTGTCACAACGAACATACTCATCCCTGCCTCGTTTTGCCTTTATTTGATTGTTTCCTTGGGAAAGGACCAAGACCCGCTGCCCCTTTTCTTCCAGTCGCAGCAGGGAGGAGCTTCGTGGAGTCCCGCCTTCTGCGGGGTGTTAGCCTGGCCTGGGGCACATGCGCCAGGAAGGCAGCTGCCCGGGCTCCCCGAGACTGAGGCCACCTCTCTCTCCCGCCTGCCCTAACTCGCTTGTGATTGAAAACTGTTTTCATGGTTGGCTACATTTTTGTTTTGCTGGGAGTTCTGACCACTCTGGTGTTCTGTCTGCTCCTATGAGATGTGGATCACACACGGATGCAGAGAGACATTTTGCAAGTGAGAGAATAATTTTGTGACCTACCAGTGGTTTCCACTGGAAAGAGATGCCATCATTCAGACTCAGACCTCACATTTGCCTCCTGACGAGCTGTGTGCCAGTGTGGTTGACTCAATGCCTCTGTGTCCTCGTCTGTAATATGGGCATGGACTCGGCTGTTTGGAGCTGGTGGGCTGAGCCCACAGGGAGGGCGCCTTCCTGTATTTTCACTGGGGCTTGCAGATGGGCTGGAAGCCTCCCGACTATCTCCACTGAGCTGACTTATGATAATTTATCTTCTCCTCTTTGGGTGGAAAATATATCCGTAACTATTACAACTAATTTTGTATCAGATTTCTTTCTTAAACCCTAGAGACCCTTCTACTTGAGCCCATCTCACAATAATATGTTTTAGGAAGAAACACATGTGTACATATATGTACCTATTTCTTTAAAAACACTCCTTTGTTCTGTCCACATGTACACAGCCTTGACTGTGCACTGTATTGTTCTGATACAGACACTACCCTGCTTTCGTGGATGAAGCTTACGAACTAATTGGAAACGGATGCTCTTTGCTGTCGAACAGTGAACAAGACCAGGTGAGCCCACAAAGGAGTGTAGTAATGCAGGTTGGCACAGGTGGGGCAGGGAGGGAGGTACCCTGGGGCTTTGCTCAAGGCCCAGTGCAGCTGCCAGCACTGCCCAGCTCTGCTTGGCCCCAGGACTCTCAGCCACAGCCGCTGGGAGCACCGAGCATTGGCTGCCCATGGCACACAGCTGCTCCCTTCTCTGGGGAATTGCTTCTGCTGAGGGGAGCCCCCTCATTTGGGGGTTGAGCGCCCCCTCCCTGGGGGCAGCTCAGCCCATGACCCACAGCTGGAGGGTTAGGAAAGGCTGGCCCTCTTGCCCCAAGGAGGTGACAATTCCTTAATTCTCCAGAGCCCCATGGATCCAGCCACGGCTACACTTTCCCTGAGAACCCATCCTTGCTCAGCTCTTTCCCCTCCTCTTCCTGCTTCTTCACTCCCTGAAGGTTGTTTTAATGGAGGAAAGAAAGAAATACCACCTCTAGTCACACATATATAACCACAATCACTGTAAACATTTTGGCTGTCTTCTTCAAAATCCTTTCTCCTATGTTAGCTTTTCATCAGCAGTTTGGGAGCATCTTTGTTTGCTCTTTACCATTATGCCATTGTCATTATTCCACATTGCCCTAGGGCTTTTATTACCATCATAGTAATAGCCACCTATGGTAGATGGACGGTTTGCACCCCAAAGATGTCCACATCCTAACAGCTTCTTGATTTTTTTTTTTTTTAAAGAGCACCTTAAAACAATTCCTATACCCAAATCCCTGCTCCAAGCTCTGTTGTAAAGAAACTCAACCTAAGACATTTGATTCCAGAGGTGGTGTTAGGAAGCAGACTCTAAGAATGCGGTGTTTGAGCTGGATCCCGCCTGTACTAGGGGATTAGTAATTATAGGGATGTGGACTTGAGTAGCTGAGTGCCATTGATGGTTTGAAGAGAACAAATGACTAACTGAGAGCATTCCATCACCAATTCAGAGCAAAACGTGAAAGCCAGGGGCCCTGTGTTGCTGCTCTTGGTAACAGAATTGTTGGAAGATATCTAGATATTGTCAACTATATTGATAACATCATGTGATCAAGAAGTGACAAGTACTTGGGATTGTACTTCAGATTCAGGGCCTGCCACATCAATCCCCATTGACCAAAATTAGTCCCACGAGGTTGAAACCGGGGTGTTGGTAGAACTGTGATTCCCATGGAGGTTCTAGGGGAGAATCTGTTTTCTTATCTTTCCCACACTCTTCAGCTGCATTCCTTGCATTCCTTGGCTCATGGCCCCTTCCTCCATCATCAAAAATTTCAGTGTAGGATCTTCAAATTTCTCTGCTTCCATTGTCATGTCACCTTCTGTCCTCTGATCTCCTACCTCCCTCTTACAAAGATCCTTGGGATTACATCAGGCTCACCTGGACAATACAGAGTTCTCTCCACACCTGAGGGTCCTTAATTATTTGTGCACAATCCCTTTTGCCATACAAGGTAACACTTGTACTGGGGACTGGGGCTTGGACATCTTGGGGGGCCATCAATTATCCAACTACAATGTGCAAAACCCTTTGAACAGTCCCTGAGTCCAAGTAAGTGGCCAGCAAAGGAGGACATGGCTCAGAGGGGAGGAGGACAAGGAGGAGGAGAGAAGAGGGAGAGAGCACAGAGGAAAGCCCGCAAAGGATGGAGAATGGTGGTGATGAAGAACTGAGGGCAGAAGGTTGGGAGAAGAACCAAGAGACACAGAGCAAGGGGGATGGAGGACAGAGAGAAAGAGCTGGATTAAGGAGAGGAAAATGAAAGTGGAAGAGAGAAAACCAACATGAGACAACTAGGCATGGGTGCACCCCACCTGCCTCTCCTGGTCCCCACGAGGTATAATAAAGGACTTACACCGCAGCAGCCCTGCGGTGCCCATGGCTGAGTAGACTCAAGTGCCTGAGCAGGACCAGACACAGCGTGGGAGTGGGTCAGAGAACTCAGCTGTGAGGAAAAGGTGGGAAAGATCTGGGAAATGGACTGATTGGGCTCCCTGGAGGTCCACTGGGCAGAGCTGGGGCCAATTCCATACCACAGAATGGGGGCATAGCTCAGTGGCAGAGCATTTGACTGCGATACCGCAGGAGCAAGGTCTCTAACAGGTTGGAAAGACAGAGGCAGGGTGTGCCCTGTTCCCAGCCATGTTGGAAGAAGGGCCAGAGAGAAAACGGAAACTCACTCGAGGCTGGCGATGGCCGTTCAGTAGAGGCCCTTCCAGCCAGAGGCTCCATGGGCCAGAGGCCCTGCCACGTCGGGGGGAGAAGGGCAGCCCAGGGAGCTCACGGTACTGATTGCCAGCTATACGGGGGCGGGGGGGGGGCGTGGAGCCCAGAGAGAAGGCTCATCTCCTCTGAAATGGAACGAAAGGAACAGGGTTCAAATCCCAGCGGGTCCATTTGCCAGGTGGGTGGCGTTGAGCATGTCGTCCTCTACACCTGCTTTATGCAGTGGGCTCCCTGAATTTGCTTTAAAGAGTGGTTCTGAGATGAAATGATCTACTGTATTTCCAGCTTGTAGCTGACTGCCTGGCACAGAGTAATTGGAGTGAAACGCTCAGGCATTTTACATTTCCTCACAGATCATTTGAAGCAGGCGATGTCCCTGTTTTATGACTGAAGAAACTGGGGCTCAGAAAGCTGGGGTGAGAACTCAGGTTGCCTTGTGCTCAGTCCTGTGGGTTCCCACTCCCCCCACTTGGCCATCGCTTTGATGAGGGGAGACCTGGGTGGACTCCAGGGGCTGTGGGGGCGGGTGTGGATAAGCAGAGCAAGCACAAGCGAGACAGCTCTTCCTGGGGGCTTCTGGGAGGGCAGCCTTCCCCGGGCTTGCCGACCCCACCCTCTTCCTCCCCCCAGGAGGGTGTGGTGGCAGAGTGGGTCCCCCACCCCTGAGAGCCAGTGCCTGCACTTCCCAGCTGCACCCCTTGGGCGGGGGGTCTGCCCTCAGCCTCAGTCTGCTCATCTGTAAATGAGGGATAAAGAGATCCACCTGGAAAGCTGAAGGACGCTGGGACTAAATAGAGCAGGTGGAAAGTGAGTGCCAAGTGGGCAGCAGGCCTCTGTTCACTACTGTTCCTAGGACAGTGCCTGCGAATGGCAGATTGTCAGGAAACAGTTCAGAGGGTTCCTGTGCAGCGTGCGCTGGCGAGCCGCGGCTTCTCGTTAAATGTCGGTTCACTTCCTCTCTGTCCTTCAGTGAGGCTTTCACCCCAACGGGACATGAATGAGTCACAGTCCTGATGGGTATCGCCTCGAATTCCCCCTTATCACCACCCTGTGCTCACACACTGTTACCGCCATCTGCAGACAGAGTTCCACAAATTCTGCTTCTCACGGTGCCCCCGGATGACCCCTCTGATACCAGCCCCTCCTAAGAGAGGGCCCCTTTCACCCCACACTGGTTTGAAGCTTTTCTCCAAGGCTTCCAGCCACACAAGAGCACAATGTGCTGGAAAGATGGTGACTTTGGTTATTGTCAACCACAAGTCTGGATTCTGCTTAATTCCTGTTCGGGAACTCACGACCTCAGTAGCCTTGGCTTTTCCTTTGAAGCTTAGCCGGTGCTGCACATTTGTTGGCGCTAATTCCATCTGAAAATCTCTGGTATGCAGCAGGAATTCTGCAAGGGCTCTCCATCTTCCCCACGGTGAAAATTTCGCTCGGTCTCTGGCGACACCTACAGGTGCCTGGTCCAGGAGGAGGAGGGGCCCTTGGGGTGTGTGAAACCACAGGCTTTGGGCACTGGAGCTCATCACCGGCACAGCTACCACCTCTTCGGTTTTGCCCCCCACAGCGGCAGCTCCCCTGATTCCTCTTTTACCCCACACAAGCCACTCTGCATTCTGCAGCCTGAGGACTCTTTTGAAAACACTAATCGGATTTAAAAGTCTGCCCTGCCTAAAGCCCTCCCTTGGCGTCTCCTTACACTTAGAGTAATCGCTGCTAATTCCAAGCTCTGTGCCTTGGATTCCTTTCCTCTGTCCCCTTCTTCTGCTTTAGCCACAGATATTTTTTTCTGTTCCAGTCACCAGCTAAGCACTTGCCCGAACTCCTCTCCTGCTTACTCCTCTTCATCCCTCACCTCCCATCTCCCAAGTCACCTCCCCAAAGAGGGCTTTCCCGGAGGGCTCACCTGGCATGTACCCTCTGCTCCAAGCCCACCCATGCCTCGCTTGCTTGGTCCTTTTACAATGTGGATCTGTTACTACTTGTTTATTTAAATCTGTCTCTCCCACTAGAAGATGAGCCCCGGAAGTCAGGGACCCCCCTTTGTCTGTCTCTACACTGACAACAGTGATCAAGACAAATCCCTAGATGCAGTAGGCAGCTTTCAAGTGACACTACCTTCACTTGGCCTTAGTGAAGGGAAGAAGGGCAGGAAATGCAGCGCCTGCACCCGCCAAGGTCCAGCCACTGCCCAGCTGCACCCGCCAAGGTCCAGCCACTGCCCAGCGGCACCCGCCAAGGTCCAGCCACTGCCCAGCTGCACAGTTCCCTTTGTCCCCTCACCTACGTGGGTATATCTGGTTGCAACAGATGGGAACAAAGCTGTGTGAGGGTCACTTCGGCAGGGAGAAGCTCCAACCTCAATTTCTCACCAGACTCTTATACTTTTCTGGTCATTGGGCTCAAGGGTCCCACGACGTCACAGCCCCGAGTCCAGGTGCACACTCATAGCTCAGAGACAAACACAGCCCACGGTCCTCCTAAGTGCCCTCCCAGAGGACGACGCCGATGTCGTTCGCCCAGGCAGGCTCGGGTCAGCCCAGACGCGTGGTCTTGTTGCCAGTGTGCACTTACTCCCCCGCACCAGGACTTCACCTGGGCTTAGGGAAGACTTTTGGTCAAATTAGTGAATGAAGCTTATGGTGCGTGCAGGGCGCCATGCCAAGAGACTCAGATGTTAATTCACTTTCACAAGTGAAAGGGAAAGGCTTTTTCCAGTATTTGCAGATACGCCACTTAAATAAGAGGAGAGCTCTGGGTTTGAACCTACCCCCTTCCAGGGCTCTAAGGCTGCTTCCTGATGGCACCTGCAGGGGCCTCTCCAGCCCGGGGGTGGCCGCACGCTCGCTGGGCCGGGAGGCGAGGGCGCTGCCAGGACCTCTGTTTGCTCAAACGTGGCAGAGGCAGAGGTGTGTAGATGAAGACCTTCGCAGCCCTCGGGCGGCGGGCAGGCCCAGCTGTCCCCTCTCGCTTCCTAAGAAAGACACGGTGAAGAAAGAGGGACAAAGCAGCTTTTCTCTGTGGGCTCCGGGGCAATGTCCTCCCTCTTCCCCCAGGCTGCCTCTGAGACATTTGTGAAGGTACTTGAGCCCAGGGCATGCCCTCTGGCCTCCAGGGGTTGAGATGAGCTCAGACGCGGCGAGAGGCCGAGGCAGCAGTGGGCCGTGACCGACCGCGAAGGCAGGTCGAGGGCTTCTGGACATCCTAGAGGTGGCCGCAGGGTGGCAGAACTCAGCCACGCCCTGAACACACCTACTGTGTGTCAGGCACTGCCCTGGGGGCTGCGCTGCCTTCTGGGAAAGCTGACGCAGAGACACGGGGCCTTGCCTCCCAGCACGGCCCTAACGCTGCAGCGCCTTCCGCTGCTCTGTGCGCCTCGGTTGCCCCCCGTGCCCACCCCGGGGAAGCAGGTGGCCTCGGCACTCTGAGCTGAAGGGAAAACTAAGCTTGTGCAATATGGGGGAAGCCTGGGCTTTGCAGGGTTGCTGTGAGGTTTAGCACAGCGTGTGCAGCTGGCTGGCACGGGAGCTGACTGACAAGTTTAACTAAAGGGCGCCTTTCCAGGTGGGCTCAGGATCTGCCCCACCCCTTGCCCGCTTTGGAGCCAGGTGGCTTAAGGAAAGCACGCCTCCTCTGTCACCCTTGCCTCCCCCTTCCGCCAAAGGCTGCGCCCCGGGTGGAGGTCTGGAGCTGCTCTTGTTCTGCCCCTACAGCGGCTGTGATCGTGGACAAGTCGCTTCCATTTTCTGGGTCTGGGCTTCCTTACCCTAAGCGCTTGAATGATGTCACTTCCCTCTGTGGAAGGCGAGGATTGTTGCAGCATCAGCAGAGCCACCGAGTGGGCAGGGGCAGAAAGAAGCTGCTGCTAGGCTGGACCAGGCTGAAGCCAGCGCCCGGTTCACGGAATGCCTCTGTCCCTCCAGCTGTGTGCTATTGGGGAAATCACTTAACCTCTCTGGCCTCAAATTTTATACCTGAAGGAATGTGAAAATGATTTGAGGTAAAGGAGCTAAACCCAGTGACTGGTGCATACAATTTATACTGGACGTGTGAGTTGCCCTTCCCTGTGGCCTGATCAGGCTCCTACCCCAGGGTGCCTGGAGCTCTGGCATTCAGGGAATGGTTCTGTAGCAACTTTCCTCCTCTTGCACGTTCTGATTCATGGCGAGGATGCTGTGGCTTGACATGCTGTTCAGACTGCTGGCCACAGAAGCTTCCTCCTCACAACCTGCGCATTTGCAGCTGGCAGCGCTGTGGGGGTGAGTGGGAGGGGGGCCTCGGAGGAACACCGCTGTCCCTTCTCAGCAGCTCCCCAAAGCCTGTCCTGGGTGCCCACAAGGAAGCCCCCACCCTGGCCTGGTGGGTAACTTCTTTTGCTCTCCAGTATCTGCCCCTGGCCTGCCTTCTCTGGCCCCAGGGGGGAGAGGAGGGACAAGTTCAGCTGAAAATTTCTCCTTCGGTTCTGTAGAAATCTTTCCCAAACCGAGGCCTCTGATACCTACTGCGGAGAAAATTCTGAGCCAGGCATGGTCTTTCCAGCTTTCTTACCAGCAGTGCCTTCAGCGTCTTACCTACTTCCCCAGCAATGTAGCAATCTGTGGCTGCCTCCCTCTGCCAGGGCACTGGCAAGCCTGTCACAGCCCAGGTCCCACTGCCATGCCACGGGGCTCATAGAACTCCACTCGCCTTCCCCAGTCAAGTCCCGTTTACTGACCACCAAGTGTGCGGTGTGCCGAGTGCGGCTTCCAAACCCTTAGGCCCCACCAGCACATGGAAAACACACAGTTTACAAATTCTGCCTCCCCATCCAGTCCTTGGTGCTTTTTTTTTTTTTTTTTGAACTTTTAATTTTCAATACCTATTATGGTTGCAGCACATCTTACATGTTGTCTCATTGGCTGCTTTCACTAGTTTGGGAGCAGGAGTGGCTGCTGCATTTCACAGATGCGTCATCGGAAGTCCCTGGTGTCGGGGCGGGATTTTAGCTCTGGTCCATCTAACTGCAGAGAAGGCGTTCTTTCCTTGTTGGGGGGCCCCATCCTGCTCCCCTCCAACCACCGCCCTCCCCCAACCCCGTCCGACCCTCCAAGTTCTGCAGAGCGTGCTCCCATCTGTCCACCTTGCTGTCCGTCTGTCCCTGCAGTGGCTCTCTTGAAGCCCTGGTCCTGTCCCCTGGCCTGGGCTCCTGGGCCCCAAGTGTGATTTTTACCCTGCCAGGCCCCCTGCCGGGCTCCAGGCCTCCTTGGGTGCGTGGGCAGCCAGCGCAGCCCAGGTGTCCCGGGGACTCTAATGTCACCTCTGGAAGTAGCCTTGGCGGCCGCCTGCCCCTCACTGACCCCCCTACAGCCCCTCCTCCCGGAACCTCCTGCTGCTCCAGCAACAAGGGTCTGCCAGAAGCCCAGGCCCACCTTTAAGAGCCTGTACGTTTAGAAATCATACGAGACATTCAAGCCCACGCGAGATGCTTCCTCAGCAAACCTGAAAATTCCATTAAGCAGAAAGAAGGTAGCAAGCATCCCAGATGCCACCACCGTTGACATCTCGAGGTACATTCTTCCAGATGTATTTTGGGACTTCTTCGCTATAGGCAGAGTGGCATGGTAATCATGACCAGGAGTTCTGGAGTTAGAGCCTCTGAATTCAATCGACTTTCAACAACTTACTAGCTATTGACCTTGAGCATTAACCTCTCCCGGCCTCAATTTCCTGCCCTCGAAGTGGAGTGTTGATGAGCCTACCATGTAGGACGCTGGGAGGGGTAACGGAGGTGGTGGGTGCAGGTGTCGTGCTGGCACAGGAGAGCTCAGTAAAAATAGCGACATTCATTGGCAAGTGCATTCATTGGGAATCTTTTCTGCACCTACTGTGTGCCAGACCCTGTGTGGAGGACCAGGGAGTCAGAGGCCAGCTCTGCGTGGGCGTGTGTGTGAACTGCTTATCAAATTTGGATTTTCCCATCCATCCTCTTTGATAGCCTGCGTGTCTGAGAGAACTGCTGTGGTGGCCGGGGTGGCTTAGCCTGGAGAAAAGAGGACTCCCGCGGCTTCAGCGTACTGCCCTCCAGTCTCCCTCTGCAAGGAGGCTGGATGGCCTCGCACGGCCCTGCCGCTCGGCCTGCTACCAGACCGTCAGCCGGCACTCAGTCTGTGCCCGGTCCATGTGTAAATGAGTGATTGAATAAAGGAGCAGATGAACTGTCGGCAGCGCTAGACTCAAACCTTAAAGTACCATGAGGACAAGCTCAAGTTGTCAAAGATCTAAGGGCAGAGGGGGAGGCAGCCAGACCCATTCAGGTGCTGCCACCGGCCGGCTGAGTGACCCCAGGTACTTTCACCTTGCAGAGCCTCTGCCTTCTCATCTGTGTTGTCCAAAGAGCCATCTCCAGCCAGCAGGGCTGGCACGGGCTGTTATCACGTCTGACCCTCCTGCCAACCCCGTGTGGGCTGGCCGGCCTTGCAGCGGTGGAGGAGTGCACAGTGTCTGCTAGCTGATTCATCCCTTCCCTCCTCCCCCTCCTCCTCTGCCCACTCGGAAAGCCATACATCTCACTCTGTGGTTCACGGCACTCAGCAGCGGCTGCAGTGAGGATGGATGTGAGCTGACGGCTCCCTCCCTGGCATCCAGCGTAGCCGCCCAGGTAGCCTCCCCTGGCTTCTGCTGGGCCTGCTGCTCTCCTTTTAGCTCCTGCCATCTCCACTTCTAGGTTTGGAATGCATCTGCATTTTAAAATGTGGCTGTCCACTTGGCAGAATTGATTTAAAATCAAGATTCTCCACTCACTTGGCCTCTGGGCATCAGTTTTCTCATATGTACTGGGTGAAAAGATATGTCCCTCCTGGGGTGTCTGGCCACTGCCTGCCCCAGGGCCCACAACCAGTGGCCTTCT
Organism: Tolypeutes matacus; assembly: GCA_026826555.1. Classification (NCBI taxonomy): domain Eukaryota; kingdom Metazoa; phylum Chordata; class Mammalia; order Cingulata; family Chlamyphoridae; genus Tolypeutes; species Tolypeutes matacus. The sequence continues at coordinate 28,092,963 of JAKSZT010054489.1, read as the reverse complement.
AGCCAGGCCGGCACCTCCTCTCACTGCCACCCAACTCGAAGAGGAAAACCTAGGGAACTCAGAAATGGGGACGAGCAAAGAGTCAGAGCCTGGGTCTGGTTGTCTGCTCCATAGAACACGTTGTGGACATGTCGCTACATCTAGAAGGTCCTTGGAGAAGCCCTGTGCAGTTCCATGCCGCCCCCTCCTCCCACCTTCTCAGCTCACACCTCCCATGTTGCCACCGAGGAAAGCGAGTTTCAGTGAGTTAAACTGACTTGCCAGAGGCCACATAGCTGATGCTGGATGCCTATGGTAGAATTTTCCTCAGAGAAGCTGCTGTGAGCAATGTGCATCTGGCATCTGCTTGAATGCTTCTGGTACCAGGGAGCTCACTACTGTGTGGAGGTGTCCGGGATTCTGGGCAGGCTTAGTCACACAAGGCCTGAGGGAAATTAGAGTAACTGAGTCAAAGAAAACTATGGCCCTGTGGCTCGCTGTAATCAGGTAATTCCTTTACATGCTTCACAATTCAAAGGAGAAAACCAGCCCACCAAGAATTAGATACAAGCCTGGTTCCTGATACCTCACCTCTTCCTTGACAAAAAGAATATTTCTCAGACTGAAACTAAGTGCTTGCCAGACAAGGCCACAGTTATTGGATAACAAAAGTATTCAGTCAACCAGTTAGCAACTTTAGCAGGAAAACAAGGCTCCTCTCATCAGACTCTCATTGATTGGATTCAGAAATCTGGGAGGAAATCTTGTACCCAGGTCCATTCAGTTGCCTTGGAAGTGAGATTTGGAGGAAGCAAATGGACACAAGACTACAAATGCATTCAGCTGCAAGTAGCAGACATCTCAACTCCAGTGACTTAGAGAGGCTGGTTTCTCTTTCTCACGTATCAAAACGTCTAAGGATAGTTGCTGACACTGAACCACATTAAGGTTCACACCTTCCTGGTTGTCTGTGTCTTTCTCACATGGTGGCAAGACGGCTGCTATAGCTCCAGGCATCACATCTGCCTTTAAGACTGAGAAAGGGGGAAGGGTACTATGCCCAATCTCTTCCATTTTCTTTCACCAAAAGAGTTCAGCTTTCTCAGTAAAACTCCAGAAGTAAAACTCCTGCTTATGTTTTACTGTCCACATCTAGGTCACATGGCCAGCCTTGGCTGCAAGAGAAGCTGGGAAAGCAAGGAATAGGATTATTATGATTGGTGTAGACATAGACCAACCATGACTCGTCACTTAAGAATGGGCTCTGGGACATTCTAGAAGTTGGGAGTGGACTTTGACCTGTAACACTTAAGTGGCAGGGGTTGAGGGGCTCTGTGAAAGCTTCCCTGCAGAAATAATTACTTGGCATTTTCCTTGAAGTTCTCCCTTCACATGGAAAGCTACTCATCGACCCCCTCTGTACCATGTTGAATGCTTGCCTAGAATTCCCCTCTGCCCATCCCTTGCCCTTTTGCTTAGCTATTAACTCTCAGCTCAGGGGTCATAAAGGTCAGCTCTGCCCAACCAAAATGTGCTTCAGCCAGTGTACCTGGATTTCACCTGAGACCCAGCCCTATCTTGAGGAACTTCTGCTCCAGTGCTGGAGCTAACACTCCAATCAGTCCCTTTCATAAGGGGCACAGAGGGGGGTCCTAATCCAGCTTGAGGGGGGCAGGAGTGAGGCTCCTGGGACAGGCAGGGACTGAGCCAGGCCCCAAGGTTGAAGAGGAGGAGTCTTAGGTCACAAGGGCTGGAGCTTTTTGTTACTCATACTTCCTGGGCCTCTCCACCAACCAGCCCTAGAGCTTCCTGAGATCAGGGTCTGTAATTGTTTCTTGTCTCTGTGCCGCTGGCTGGCATGCGTCCCTCTACCCTGCATCTTGCCCTAGCTCAATGTCCAATACTTTTGTTGGTACGCTTGAATACATTAATTAATGAGGAAATATGGGGATCATTATCCAAGCTTTGGAGGTCTATTTCTGCTCTCAAAGTTTTGGCCAAAACGTATAGGAAAACAGTGTATAATTACAGAATAAGAGGGGCTTTGTATGCTAATCCTATCTTCCTGCCAAATATCTAAATATCCACCCAGCCGAACCTCAAGAGAAAACCTGGAAAATCTGGTGGAGGGTGTATTTCAAGAGGCATTTGTTCTGACTCATCCAAGGCAATTGCAAATTGCCACCCTTGGAAGTTAGGACGCTTACCCAGAGCTCCAGAAAGGAGAAAGGAATTTGCAGGTCATGTCAGGATTGAATCGCTGAACTGCTTTGGCATTGGGTCTAGAATTGTTAGAAAGATTCTCCAGCTTCTTTGCCTTTCTGGCAAGTGGCTCCATCCCTGCCAACCCCCTTCCCAGTCTGGGTCTGGACCCGTTCTTCAGAAGTATGCAGAGCGTGACTCTGGCTTGTCTTGGAATAAGGTCTTTAGCTAAAGCTGCTAAGGTTTGCTTGTGATGGCGGAAAGGAAACTTCCAACCAAGTGCTGTCTGAGTGATACCAGATCCCAAAGCATTTTCTCCACCTGCCATGGTTAAAGCAATTGATGGTCACAATAGACAGACAGTCAAAGCTGCTGGGCTACTGGGTCCCAAGGCTTAATTAATATTGCACAGTCCACTTGGATCTTTAGACTTGGACAAGCAGCTCAGTGCCGTTGCCAAAATAGCCCCAGTTCCTTGGGTTTGCCTCATCTTTACACCTTTTAGGGTAAAGGCTGAAAAACCACTTCCCAAAGCAGGAATGACCCGATTCTCTTTCCGTATTGCTTATTTATAAAGATGTCCCAAACACGTCTTCAATGAAATGATAATTACCCAAAAGGCAGATAAAAAGAGGCCATTCCCCTTAGGGATAAACTGTCCCAAAATGTCTGCAGTGATTGAAGGAGCACAATTTTCTGCAGGTGCATTATCTTGCCTGATTCTCAAAGTGATCCTGGGACATGAGTGTTTCTTTTGCCTTTTTTATTTTCTTAAAACCGTCATTTTTATATTAAAGCAAGGCTTAAGAGATTACAAGGCTTGTCTGGGCTGCTTATCCAATGAGAAGCGGGGCTAGGACTTGAACTCAAACCTTTGCATTCCGGAATCAATTTTCTTCTGAATTTTATGTGGCATGTAAAAGGGATTCTATGATGTCAACTATTTTTAAGGGGAGGAATCATGAAGACATAAGATTCTGTCATGGTAAATTCAATGTATTTGGCTATCGTTCTGATTTACTTCATTTGTCTTTGTGTAATTTAGAAAGTTTTATGGAATATGCATTTTGGTTGATTAAAATGTCATTTGTGGCCTTATGGCTACAAAATGTGTCATTACTTCTTAAAGCAGAACATAATTTACTATTGAAACATTTTACCTAATGAGAAATCTGGATCAGTTTGGATAAATTCAGCTCACAGTTATTTTTCTCAGGGAGACAGTTGCCATGAACAAGAACGTAAGCTATACTGAGAATAATGGTGAGGGCTAAAAGCACCCCAAGGGGCAAAGTTGTCTCAGCTCTTCCAAAGACTCCAATATCAATTTGAATTGTACTCATGATTTATAATGATTGTTTCTTCCACCTATGCTTTTAGAATTGTACACCAAGCCCCTGGTTTTTTGTTTTTTTTTTGTTTTTAATTTTTAAAAAAAGATACTTAGATTACATAAATGTTACACAAAATTACAGGGATTCCCATGTTCCCCACCTCCCACACCTCCCACAACCTCCCACATAAACATCTTTCATTATGTGGCACATTAATTGCAATTGATAAACACATCCTGGGGCGTTGCCACTGAGCATGGACCATAGTTCACACTGCAGACCACACTCTCTCCCACACAGTTCTCCATGTTATATGATGATGTAAAATGGCCTATATCTGTCATTGCAATGTCATTCAGGATAATTCCCAAGTCCCAAAAAAGCCTCTGTATTACAACTACTTTTCCTCCCTCCCCCCCGCCCCCCTCAGAGCCTCCAGTGGCCACTGGCTCCACATCAGTGTTGTAATTTCTTCCATTGCTTGAGTCACAATATGTCTACAACAGAATACCAGTAAGTCCACTCTAGTCCATAGCTCTTCCCCCAAAATGAGGAGTCTGGGATGGTGATGCCCACTCTACCTCCAGGTGAGAGGGGGTTCCAAGCTCCTGTTTATGGCATATCTCACAATCCAACTTTGCTTGCCACTGCTGTCTCACCAACATCTTCCAACTTAGTTGAAATTCTCTTTGTCTTTACCTTTCCCTGAAATATTTTCTTCCTTATCTTATGGCCAATACTTATTCTTGCTTTAAGACAAAGCACAAACATCCTCCAGGAGATGTCCCTGCGTGCCTCAGGCCTCCTGCCTGCACTCTGCCTGCGGTTCGGTCGCAGCACCTGGAGCAGGTGAGAGCAACAGCAGCCTCAGCCTGTCTTTCTGGATCCCTCTAGCGGCCTTGCCTGTGAGCTCCTGGTAGATGCACAGAGAAGGGAAAGGATGGCGAATGCCGGCCCTCAGGTCCCTCTACCTCTGCTTCCAGAATTCAACAGCCCTCGCATTCTGTATGTTGGGATGGGACCAATTTGCTATCTTTTTTCAAAGTGACAGTGGGTAATGTTTGTTCATCCATGTGTGTGTTTCTTTGCTCTTCTCAGTGTCCAGAGACCTCTTGAAGCATTCTAGTGGGGAAGCCAAGGAAAGTATGGGTGAAAGAGAATCAGAAACTCATACACTATTAACTCTTTTTTTAAGAGGTACCAAGGATTGAACCCAGGACCTCGTACATGGGAAGCAGGTGTTAATCACTGAGCTACATGTGCTCTCCCGCATACTATTTATTTTGCATAATATTATTTTTCTGATTCAAACAATAACTTTACCTGGATTTAGTGTCAATGACCCTTTTCTCATTCCTGTCTTTGTCAGAAGTGGTTATCAAATTTCAGTAATTTTGTGTGTGTGCATTAATGCTGACCAGTGGACTGTCTCATAGTAAAGAAATTCCATATTTTCCATTCAGAATTCTACAGAAGATTTCCACCTTGGGTTGCATTTCCTAGAAGCCCCTACTCCACAGGGAACCTTGATGGTGCTTTGGGCCCTGGGTTTCAGGGTCAACTTGCACCTGAATCCAATAGTCTTTGCTAGGAACCATACATTGGGGAAAGGGAAATACAAACACCACAAGCCACTTTGAGAAAGGACGAGGACTCTTTACCAATCCAACTTGCCATGGTATTGCAGGTCCTTTCTTCACAGGGCCCTGCATCTCTTTCAGGCGATGGGTTTTGGGGTTAAGAAATGGCTCAGGTGTGAACTGGGCAGGGAATCTGGACTTTCCATTGGGGTGGCTAACCCAGCCTTCTGCTCCTCCATTCTTGGTCTCTTGTGATAAATAAGTTGAGCAATGATTTTGCTGGCTGCCCACCTCTCCTGCCCCAAGATTGCATGTCCTGGCAGTCATCTCCATATACCCCTGCAGGTCAGGTCACCTTGCACTCCAACCTTGCTGCCCTTTGTGGCAACGATGTCCTCCTTACTTCTGAAGGTTACATGCCGCCCTGGCCTCTGCCGTCGGCGACTTCTGTTTCATGCATTGCCAATGGGGAGGCTGGTTCTAAAGCAGCCTCTCTGGCCAGCAGCAGCCGGCACTGCCAAGGATTGGAGCGGAGCCTGTGTCCCCTAGTCAGCATAGTCCTCCATGCCTTGGTGGATGGAACAGCCCCCACCCCTCCTGGGGAAAGCTGTCAGCTTTTGGGTTCTCCCCTCTTGCGGCATGCCCCTTCTCTGAGCCCTCTGCTCTCTTCCTCTTCAGTCTGTCACTGCAGGTCTGGCATCTCCCCTTCGCTGAAAGTGGGCTGTTATTTTTTTCAGGCTTCCAAGTGGCATTCCGGCAGCATGTCCTGAAGCCCTCGCAGGGTATTAAATCCTGCATCACAGCAGAGTGCTCTTGTAGATGAATCCTTCTTAGCCTTATTACCTGTCCCTCTAGACCCAGCTCTCTCAGGGTGTGCTTGCACTCTCAGGCAGACCTTTCCGCTTCCTACTGAGGTGTGACAGTCATGTCTTCCTGCAGCTCCTTTGGCGCAGAATCCTTTTCATCACTAGCCGGCCCCGTGTGGTCCCCAGTGGGCCAGGCTGTGGCTTTGCACTAGATGCGGGCCTGCCAGTAGGGCCAGTGGAGGCAGATCTCGAGGAGGGCAAGTATTGTCCTCTAGGGCACTTGCCCTTTGTGCTGCTACTACATAGTCTTCAAACAAGGGAGCTGGGCCATTTCTGTAGACCCACAGCAAGAACCCTGAGCTTGAGCATCCAAGGTTCCCAAGTGTGTCTCCCACATGTCCCCATCCCAATCTCATGGCCAACTCCTTCCCCAGCAGAGCCCTGACTTTGCCACAGAAGGCCAATAATTCAGGCTTCTCTGGGGTTCCATCCCACTTACAGCAAAGTCCTGCGCCTGCTCGTCAGCTCTGCTGCCCTCCAGCTGCCAGTGATGAGTGTGTCCTTAAATGCTGCCCAGAACGCCCTCTGACTCTCACGCTTTGCTCGAATTGGTCATTAGCTGACTCAAGCCTGTCATTTACCCTTCAATGCATCAATTTTCTCAGGAACAGCCACACAATTTCAGTCTTTCTCATGACTATTTCCACAGCCCCTGCAGCCTCTCCACCTGCATTCCATCCCATTTCCCCGTTTCCCCGTAGGTGAACATCTTGGCGTCCGCGTGGCTGTGGCTTGCCAGCTCCCATAGCCCTCCTACTACAGAGCTGGCTCCTCATTGCCCTCTCAGTGGTGTGTGGCCCAGCCCCAGGACCCAGGCGTGCTCTGCCTCCTGGAAGCACTGCTGCTGCAAACTCTCGGGTTGGGTTTTCTAGAAGCAGAGCCCGAGGGAAGGATTTATTGAGGAAGAGCTCTTTAGAAAAACCATGTAAGGACATGAAGCAATCAGGCTATAGAAGACGACAAAGCTGAACGAGGATATAATAAGGTAAAAAGGGGTGATGGGTCAACCACAAGGACAGAGCCTTAGAAGACAGAGCCATGAGGGTGCACTTGGGGAGGATTGCATTTGGGAGTTGAAGGAGGTATCTCAAAGTTTACCTCCTGAAGGTCTCTCCCGACTGCATCCTTACCTTCTCAGCTGCCACTCAGTATCTCAGCTGCAGTGCTGTAGGAACCCTGTAACCAGCATGTCCGCGAGGAGAACCAGCCTCCTCTCAAGCCGCCCACTGGTCTTCCCTGATTCAGTGTAAACCTCTTTCCTGCTCCCTGTAGCTGTCCACATCACGTGGACATGCCTTCACCCAGCACAACGGCCCCGCCTCCGCAAGCAAGTCTTGCTGGAGCAGCATCACGATGCAGAGACCACGAGAGGCAATACTCGCTTCTGCTTATGGCCTCCCTGTGCGTTGCCACTGTGCCCCTCTTGTGAACTCCTACTCAACCCCGGAAGCCTGGCTCAAACCCTACCCACCCCAGATGACATCTGCTGCGACTCTGTTCACACCAGTCACCCCACCAGCCATGGCGTGATGATCACTTCCTGGTCTGCCTCCCCCTCCAGCTGCTCAGGTGTTCCAGGCTGTGTCCACTCTGTGCAGACCTGCACATGTGTGGGCTGAGAAATGCAGACATTGCAGAAATGGTTGTTGTATGCCTGCACAAAGGAATATATAAGAACATGGGCGAATGATTGAAGATAATATAGGAATAAATGTAAGCATGAATGAATGTAAGAATGGATGGACAAAGATGAATGGGCAAATCAAGAAACAAATGTGGACTCATTGGAAGGTCCCGAGCCGTACACAGACAATGGCAGAGCTTGGTGAGGTGGACCAAGGGGAATTGCAGCTCCCGGTGGCAGCCAAACAGCAGACGGCACGGTCCACCGCACAGGTGCGTTACTTCATGGAGCTGCCTTGGACTAGTGCCTAGACTCTCGCACTAAAAATTGCCCCTCTAGCTGTGTGGACCCCTTCATTGATGCTACCCTTGCCATCAGCTGTCCGTTTGCCCAGATTGTACGGAGGGGAGGGCAATGGGCAATTTGCTGGGAGAATGACAGAAGAAAGGACTTGTTAGGCAGGTTAAAGTGCCAGGACTACGTCAAGCTGGTACCAAGCTTCTTAGTGCTAAAAATGAACTGTCAAATGTTCAAAAAATGAAATTTATTTGGAATCTAGAAATTCTAGATTATATCACATTGTTTATTCAATAAATGTGAATTCTCAAAAAAAAAAAAAATTTAGCTGCTGTATTTCTAAGTTCCAAACTGTTCACAGACACCCTCTCATTCTCTTCCTGGATTCTGGACCTACCCTCCGACCTGTGACAAGGCCCCAGGGAAGAGGCCATCTGGATAGAAGTGAGGCTCTCGTTCGGTTGCTTGTGTGTGCTGGCCAGCCCTCCCCCTCCACGAGCCTCCCTGGGAAATGGGCTACAGGGTGCAGTGGGCACCCACCAGCAGTGGAGTGGGGTCCTCTCTGCAGCTCCGGGTGCACAGAGGGCCTGGTGCCTCCTGTATGCTCTAATTCCAATCTTATTAGGGAAAGCTCCATCCAGGTTGGAGCATCCCCTTGTCACTACCAACTATTGAGACAGTTGGGTAAGAGGGGGCAGCTTTTTCATACTGAAGGGGATCCAGGCCCCACAAGCATTTGCAGGCAGTTGTTCCTGGCACATAGCTGAGGTTGTAGCTGGAAATCATCTGGTCTGGAACAGGAGTCCAGGCCTGGGAACATGGAGCAGCAGACTCTGAACAGGGCTCTGCTGCTCGCCAGCTACGTGGCCTGGCCTTGAGCCTCTGTTTTCCCACCTGCACGGGGCAGTCTCATGAGGGTGCATCCTGCCCACTGTTTGGAAATACTCCCTGCCTGGTCTAATGATCGGCTTCTGCGGTCTTGACATGCCTTCTTTTCCCAGGGGACCATGGAGCATGTGTGTGAGCAGAGCTGATACGAGCAGTGTGTGGGTCCCCTGCTCCCTGCCACACCACTGGCAGAGAGTTTCCACCGAGCCCCATGAGCACGGGACTCTGCTCGACCCACAATGTGGGGGCGTGCAGTGAGACTCAAAGGGAATGCAAGGGAAGCGAGCTGCATCTGGCGCTGAGTGGGCAGGAGGGTCTGGGGTGCTGCGAGCCCCAGAGGCTGGGCTTGCTGCAGCCAGAACATGCTTGGATGGCAAAAAGAAGGCAATGGCATTCTAAGAAAGATGAAGACCCGAGGAGAGGGGTCAGATCCTTTCTTACTTGTGATTCGTCTTGTATGAGCCAACCACATACACTGAAAATGACACAGAAGGAAAGGAAAAGAGAGAACAGCCCAGACTTCCTTTTCCTTTCAGTCTATCCCTACTTGTCCGTAAGCGGAAGGTAGAGTATGCTGTAAAATGCTGTGCATCAAGAAGTGAAATAGGCACAGGTAGGTTAGTTTCTGGTCAGAGAAACGTGTGCATGTGCAAACTGCAAAATACAAATTCAGCAATTTCAGGGTTTATGAGTTAAGTGCTCTGATATTTGTGTTGTAATGGTGACTGGTAAAATTCATACTAAAATAATTTAAAATGTTCATTTTCTTTACCTAGAATAACATTAAATAGCAAATAAAAAATACAGTAATATGTTGACATGGCACTTTTCAAGGGGTCCCACAAATTTAATTCTGCATTAGGCCCTGCTTCTGCTACAAACAGGGGATCAGACGCCACTCTATTTATTTAGATTCTGTAACAGCTCCTCACTGTCTTGCATAACTTGTATGGAATGCCAATTCTTTCAAATTTAAGTAAAAATTCAGACATGGCACACATCTTTAATTTAGCCCCAGGCCCCCTGGGTTCCTTTCTTTTCCTTCAACCCCCCATTGCATGGATCCCTAAATTCACATTCATCTGACTCTTTAGAATTTCTCCAATCCAAAAACTTATTTGCATTCCTCCCACTACTGCCCAGGGTAAAACTACCACCGTTTCCCCACACACGGCTTCAACAGCCTTTTCATGGGTCTCTTGCCTTATTCTAGTCTTGCCTGTCCACTCCACACCTGGCTCCCCAGGTGACATCTTAAAATGCCACTCTGGTCCTGCTCCCTCCCCCAGGCTTAAAATCCTTCCGCAATGCCCCCTTCCCTGTGTGGGGGCAGGGGAATAAACTCCACCCCTGTGGTGGAGAGAACAGGCTGATCTGGCCTCCTCCCTCCCCTGCCTGCACCCCTGCACCCTACTCTGAGCTCCTGATACCCCTAAATAGCTACGATTCCCAGAAGGAACGTGACGCCCTCAGACCTTGGGCCTTTGCATCAGTGCTCAGAGCTATGTGGTATCCCTTTGCCTGGCCAACTCTTACCTGTCCTCAGATCAGACTTGCCATCTCCAGGACGGCTTCCCTCATCTGGGCATGGGAAATACCCCATGTGCTCCTGTGGTTCTCGGACATTCCCCACCGTATTTTGTCTATGAGTTTGCTTCTCTGTCTGGATACAGAGTTCATGCAGAGCAGAGATGCGACCTTTGTTCATAATTGGAATCTGAACTAACGGTAGAAAGTCTTTCATAAATGTTGGTCAGATTCCTTCCTTCTGCCTCCACCTGATGCTTGCAGAGCCCAGGTTGTGTTTGTTTGTTTGTTTGTTTGTTTTTAAACAGAGTGGGCCTCAATCAAACAATAAGACCGTTTTGGGGAATCTAGTGAGAGGCAGCAATAGGCAGTTACGTTCTAGCTTTGCGACGAGCCGGGTTTGCACCTAACCCTGCCTGGGAGGTCAGCAAAGACACGTGTCCAGGCGGACTCTTGAGACTTTGAAGAGGAGCGCGTGGCGGGGGCTGGCACAGAGCAGACCAGCAGCCGCCCATTGCCACCTCTCGATCGTCTCGTGATGCCTGTGGAGAGGCTGACCTTGTGTCCCGCATGCGGTGCCTTCCCCTTGTTTCTCATTCAACAATTGCTTCTTTATCTCAGTGCCTTGTGTTATAGTCCATTTACCTCTGGAACATTTTTTATTTTCTTCCAAGCCCTTATTTATTTTAGGCAATTCATCTTTTTTCTCTGTGCCCTTTGCTGCCTCCTAGTTAATTACTTGTTGTTCAGAATTCGTGTTTAACTTTACTTTTTTTATTTAGCAGCCAGAAAGTATAGCTTTTGTTTTCTTTTTTTGCCTTCTCCCCCCACCCCCCATAACAATAAGTGAAAAATTAACACAAGGTGGCAATTTCTGGAGACATTTCTTGGGGCTCTGAAACAGAGGGGCCTGTGACTCTCCTCTCTGACTACACACAGGCCAGAACTTTGGGCAAGTTTGGACCCAGACATGTGCTGAGGGAAATCACCTCGGCTGGTGCTTTGCTGTTTAGGGGGGATGTTAAAGGCCCAGATATTATGTAACATTATAGATAATGAGTTCCATCAGGAAATGGAACAATCTACAAAAAAGGCTTTCGTGGGACTATTTGAAAGGATGCTACATTCGTTTCTCTCCCTTCTGGAGGCGGGAAGTCTGAAATCAGGTTGTTGGCAGGACCAGGCTCCCCGGGGGCCTCAGGGGGGCTCCTTCCAGGCCTCTCGCAGAACCTGGGGTTCCCGCAGCCTGGTACTCCCTGGCTTGTGGCCACATCATCCAGCTCTGGCCTCTTTCCTCATGAGGGCTTTGCCGCCATGTGCGTCTGTGTCTCCACATGGACGTCTTACAGGAACTCCACTCACTGGATCTAGGGCCTGCCCGAAGCCAGCCTGACCTCATCCTAACCTGGTCACACCTGCAAAGACCCTCATTCCAAAGAAGATCACATTCCGAGGTTCTGGGTGGCCATGGACCTTGAGGAGACACCAGTCCACCCCGCAGAGATGACTTTACATCATTTTCAGAGAGCTAGGCAATGACAGACTGGTGCGGGCCGGCAGGCTCCCATCCTGCTAGGATCTCCCTCTGCTGGGAGCCCTCTTCCCTGGCTATGTCACCCCACACCCTGCCCCCTGCCTATGTGTCCTCTCCCTGGGATGTGCTCCCCGGCTACCCTCACCTGATCAGTTTCAAAACCCAATCCTACTGAATGGCACTTATCCTGAAATTATATCTGTATTTGTTACCTTGTTTATGTTTGGTCTTCCCCCAAAATAAATTCTCTGAGTTCCATGACAGCAGTGTCTTATCTTGCTCCCTACTCCACCTCCATGTAGGTGCTCAGAAAAAATTGAGTGAAGGAGTGAAAGAATGATGTCTTGGTGTAGCAGTTTGATGAAGTTATGAATTCCAAAAATAGATATTGGGTTATGCTTGTAAACTGATCTGTTCATCTGGGCATGACTGAATTCTAATTGGGGCTTTGACTGGGCCACGTCAGTAGGGTGTTGAGGCCCACCCCTTGGTGGGTGGGGAACCAAAGATAAAAGGCATGGCAAAGGACAGAGCTGTAGTAGTTCTGATGTTGGAGTCCTGAACTGGAGCCCCGGGAAGTAAGAGAGCTTGGTCGTGAGGAAGGAGAGAAGGCCCCAGGATAGCGACGAGCCATCCGCCTGAGAGGTCACAGCTGGCCTTGTGGAGAGAGGCAAAGCCTAGAGCGCCTCATGGTCTACAGCTGACCTTGTGGAGGAACCAGAGGAGCCGAGCCCAGAGAGAGTTGAATCCAGACTGTTTTGGAACTCACATCTGAGGGGAAATAAAGAAGATGAGTTTTAAGTTAGAATAAAACAGTTGCTGTGCTCCATTGATGCTGGGTACTGCTAAGTGCTTTTTGTACCTGGTTTCACTTAATTCGCACAACAGCCCCGTGAGCCAGGCACTCAAGACCATATTAGAATGGTGTGCGTGAGCTCTGCGACGTTATGTAACTAGGCCACGTCATCCAGCTGGTTAAGAAGCAAGGCTGGCACCCCAGCGCTCTGCCAACCTCCCCAAAGGCCGTGCTGCTCCACGTCCTCCCCTTTGCCAATGCACACCATGTCCTCTCTAAGATTTTTAAAAATTACCTTTCAGTTGATGCAGAACTGTGAGCACAGCTCTTTCTTGTGTTCCTCCGTTTAGTATAAAATAATGACCCTTAAACTCTTGCCAAACAAGAAGAGCAAAATTCTAATGCGTTACAAGGAAAGAAAAATGGCCACAGGAAGGAAAAGCGTTTTGCTTGTTTGCCAACTGTTTTGTGCAAACTTTAACTGTCTTCCAAAGTGGTTGTACTGTTTTGCATTCTCACCGATAGTGAAGATGAGTTCCTGCTGCTCAGCCTCCTCGCCAGCAACTGGTATTGGCACGTTTTGGGGTGTTGTTTGCATTTTAGACATTCCAGCAGGTGCGTAGTGGTATCTCCTTGCAGTTTTAATTTGCATTTGTCCCATGAAAGATGGTGTTGGGAATCTTTTCAACACTTATTTTCCATCTGTATATCTTCTGGGGTGATATGGCTGTTCAGATCTTTTGCTCATTTTTAAGTTGGGTTGTTTGTTTTCTAATTGTGAGTGTTAAGATTTCTTTGTATATTTTGAATACAAGTCCTTTCTTGGATATGTGTGTGGTAAATATTTTCTCCCAGTCTGTTGCTTGTCTGGTTTGTCTTTTTATTCTCTTCACAGTGTCTTTCACAGTTTCTTTACTTTAAATAAAGTCCAATTCATTAATTTTGTCTTTCATGAATTGTGCTTCTGCTCTTGTGTATATAAATGCACCGATAAATACAAGGTCATGCAGATTTTCTCCTGTTTTCTTATAGAAACTTTACATGTTTGTGTTTTGCATTCACATCTATGATCCACTGAGTTAATTTTTGTGTGAGGCATGAGGTATTTGAGGTTCATTTTTAAATTTTTGCATATGAACATCCAATTGTTCCAACACCATTTGTTGAAAAGACTTCTTTCTATTGAATTTCCTTAGCACCTTTGACAAAAATCAGTTGACTGTGTGAGTCTATATTTGGGTTATATTGTTCCATTGATGTGTATGTGTGTGTTTCTGCCAATACTGTACTCTGTTGAGTCCTACAGATTTATAGTAAGTCTTGAAAGTGGATAACGTGGCTCCTCCAAATTGCTCTTTTTCAGAATTGTTTCATCACTCTATCCTTCATTTATTTAGATCTTCTTTGATTTTTTTCATCAGTGTTTTGCCATTTCCTGAATAATGATGCTGTACATATATTGTTAGGTTTATACTTAAGTACTTTCCTTTTCTTTTGAGCTATCATACCTGATAATGTTTTTAAATTTCAAATTCCTATTGTTCATTTTTGGCATATAGGAAACAACTGACCTTGTACCCTGTGACCCTGCCCAACTTGATTATTCTAGAAATTATTTTGCAGATTCTTTGGTTTCTACATAGACAAACATATTTGTCTGCGGATGATGATGGTTTACTTACTCTTGTCCAATCTGGGTGATTCTTATTTCTTGTTTTCGCATGATTGTGCTAGCTAGGGCTCTTGGCATGATGTTGAGTAGGAAAGGTCAAAGCATCTTTCCTTCCTTTCTGAGTTTAGGGGGTAAGCTCCCAGTCTCTCACGATTACATATGATGTGAGCTGCAGGATTTTCATGTGTTCTCTTTACTAAGTTAAGGAAGTTCCCTCTATTCTTAGTTTTTTGAAAGCGTTTTCATCAATGGGAATTAAATTTTGTCAATTCTTTTTCTGCATCTATTGATATGATCATATGGCTCTTCTTATTTAGTATGTTAATATGATGAATTACAGTGATTGATTTATGAATGTTGAACCAGCCTCACATTTCAGGGACAAAGGGCACTTGGTAGTGATACAATACCCTTTTACATTGCTGGATTCTGTTTTCTATTATTTTATTTAAAAGTTACATCTATGTTTCTTCAAATGTCTTCATCTGTTTTTTTGTATTAGGATTATGCTGGTCTCGTGTAATGAGTTGGGAAATGTTCCCTCCTTTTCTATTTTCTGGAACAGATTTTTTATTCCTTATATGTTTGGTAGAATTCACCAGTGAAACTGTCTGGGCCTGACTTTTTCTTTTTTTTTGAAAGGATTTTTACTAATTCATTTCTTTAACAGACATAAAGCTATCAGGTTATGTGTTTCTCCTTGAGTGAGCTTTTGTAGTTCAGGTGTTTGTTTTCTAAGGAATTGGCTCATTTCATCTAAGTCATCAAATTAAAAGGCCATGGATCAGTAGCTGTGACTTCACTTCTATTCTGGATATTGGTAATGTGTGTCTTTTCCATTTCTATTTTATTTCCTGTTAGTCTAATTACAGGATTATTAATTTTATTCAACTTTTTATAGAACAACCTCCTGGTTTCATTGATTTTCTCTATTTTCCTGTTTTCAGTTTCATAGATTTCTGCTTTAATTTTTATTATTTCCTTTTTTTCTGCTTGCTTTAATTTGCTCTTCTTTCTCTGGTTTCCTAAGGCATAAGCATAAGTTATTGATTTTAGATCTTTCTTCTTTTTTACTTTATGCATTTAATGCTACAATTTTCCTGCTAAATATTTCTTCCACTGCATCCCACAAATTTTTGTAAGTTTCATTTTTATCCTAGTGAAAATATTTTTAAACTTCCCTTCAGTCTTTATTGACCCAAGAAAGTCATTGTTAGAAGTATACTGTTCAATTTCTAAATATTTGAGGATTTTCCAGCTATCATTCTGTTATTGATTTCTACTTTGACTTCTTTATGGTCTAAGACTATATTCTGTAGGATTGCTCTTCTTTCAAATACATTAAGGTTCGCTTTATGGCCCTATCTTAGCTTCCTAGGGCTGCTATAACAAGGTACCACAGACTAGGTATCCGAAAACAAAGAAATGTGTCATCTACGTTCTCCGATGCAAAGTCCTAAATCAAGGTGTCCAGAGGCCATGCTTCCTCTGAAACCTGTAGGAGACAGTACTTCCTTGTCTCTTTCTTGCTTCTGGTGGTTTGCTGGCAAATCTTGGTGTTCCTTGGCTTGCACGTCTCTGTTGTCATGTGGTGTTTTCCTGCCTCTGTGTCCAAATATAATTGTAGAGTTATCTGTCTTTTTAGGTCCACCAGTTTTTGCATCATGTATTTTGATGCTCTGTCACTAGTGCATATATATTTAGGATGGTTATCTCTTCTAAGAGAATTACCCTCTTTATCGTTATATAATGTTCCCCTTTGTCTCTGATAATTTTCCTTGTTCTGAAGTCTACTTTGTTTAAAATTAATAGCTACCCTTGCTTTCTTTTGATTAGTTTTTGCATGATATATTTTTCTCCTTTCCTTTTGAAATTTACCTGATCTTTATATTTAAAGTGAGTTTTTTGTAGACTGGATTTTTTAAAAAAAGATGCAACTATATCCTGTCTGGTCATGTGTCTTTTAAAAGGAGTGTTTAGACCATTCACATTTAAAACAATTATTGATATTGTTGGTTTAAAATCTACCATCTTGGAAATTGTTTTCTGTTCATGGCACTTGTTCTTTGTTTCTTTTGTTTCCTTTTCTTTCTGTTTTTCTGATTTTAATTGAGTTTGCTGTTTATTATTATCGGGTTTGTTTTTTTTTATAATGTGATTCCTGATCTCTTTTGACTTATCACGTATTCTTCTCTTTCAAATTTTTAAAATCATTGTCCTAAGGTTTACAGTATGCATTTTAAAATAGTCTGAGTCTGCCTTCAAGTACTATCCTACCACCTCACATGTAGTGCAAGTACCTTATAACTATATTCCTAAGTCTTGGCCCCCATCCCTTACGAATTTGCCATTAGTTTCACTTTTACATGTGCTACAAATACAATCTACATTGTTCCTACTATTCTTTTAAGTGATCAGCTATCTTTGAGAGCAATTAAGAATAAAAAGGAAAAGATCATATTTTACATTATTCCTTTTCTGATGCTCTTTTTTGATTCATATTCAAGTTTCTGACCTATATCAGTTTCCTTCTGCTTGAAGAACTTTAATATTTTCTGA
Organism: Tolypeutes matacus; assembly: GCA_026826555.1. Taxonomy (NCBI): domain Eukaryota; kingdom Metazoa; phylum Chordata; class Mammalia; order Cingulata; family Chlamyphoridae; genus Tolypeutes; species Tolypeutes matacus. The sequence continues at coordinate 28,076,105 of JAKSZT010054489.1, read as the reverse complement.
AAGGATTGTCTATTCAGTATTTGTTTAAGAGTCTTTTATTTATCTTAAATCTTCAAGGTGTTTTCACTGGATACAGAAGTCTAGATTGGCAGAATTTTCTTTCAGCACTTTAAATATTTCATTCCACTTTCTTATGGTGTACATCGTTTCTGACGAGAAGTCTGCTGTAACTCTCATCCTTGTTCCTCAGTAGATAAGTTGTTCTCCCTGCTACTTTCAATATTTTCTCTAAGTGTTTGGTTTCCTGCACTTTGAATATGGTATGCTGAGGCATATTTTTGTTTTTGGTATTTATCCTGCTTGATATTTTCCGAGCTTTCTGGGTCTGTTGTTTAGTGTCTATAACTCATTTTGGAATATTTTCAGCCACTGTTTCTTCACCTATTTCTTATGCCTTTGTGGCAGTTTGGTATTGTTTATGAATTCCAAAAATAGATATTGGGTTATGTTTGTGAACTGATCTGTTCCTCTGGGCATATTATGTTGCATTGGATTTCGAGGTTTCACTTTTACTTGATTCAATTATGATTAAGGCTTTGATTGGGCCATGTCAATAGTCCCCAAGGTGGGGACTCACAGAGAAAATTAGATGGCAGAGAAGAGAGTTTGGAGTTTTGATAATGGAGCCCTGAGAAGTAAACACACAAAGAAGTGCATATGTGAGGAAGGAAAGAAGCCTCCAACAGACACAGTAGAGGCCCCGGGAAGAAAGACGAGCAGTTAGCCTTATAGTCTACACCTGGCCTTGTAGAGCGAGCAGAGCAGCTGAGCCCAAAGAGAAATGAGCCCCAGGAGAGAGACCAGACTTATTCCAGCCTACCACTGATATTGGAAGAAGCTGGGACCACAGAGCCTTAAGAGGAAGAGGGAGGCTGAACCCTTACAGATGTCAGCAGCCATCTTGCTCCAACATGTGGCAACAGACTTTGGTGAGGGAAGTAACTTATGCTTTATGGCCTTATAACTGTAAGCTTCTACCCCAAATAAATACCCTTTATAAAAGCCAACAGATTTCTGGTATTTTGCATCAGCACCCCTTTGGCTGACTAATACAACCCTGTTCTCTTTTCATCTCCTTTTGATGTTATACTTATGTATATGTTACACTTTCTGAAATTGTACTACAATTCTTGGATGCTGTATTCTGCATGATTTTTTTTTTTCATTCTCTTTTTTCTTTGCATTTCAGTTTGAGTAATTTCTATTAACATACCAAAATTTACTGAATCTTCCATCAGCTGTGTCAAGGTTTCTAATCAACCTGTCAATAGTATTCTTCATTTCTGTTAGTGTGTTTTTAATTTATGGCATTTCTTTTCTTTTTTTTTTTCTCTTTCAATTTTCAATAACTTGAAAATGGTGCATTTATAAAATGAAAAGCCCTCATCAAAATACACTTTTCACTGGGAAAAACAAATGACAGACAAGTGAATTTATACAAGTTTTTAAAAATTAACTTGAGTTGCTTTCAGTATGGTACACATGTCTGTATTATAGCATTTCTTTTGATATTATCCATCTGGTCATGCATGTTGTCCACCTTTTTCATTAAAACATTTAGATATTAATCTTTATTTTAAATTTCCTGCCACTGAGTCTACATCTACATCACCTCTGAGTCTGATTTTGATGATTACTTTGTCTCTTCAGTCTGAACTTTTTCCTGCCCTTTGGCATGCTTTGTCATTTTGTGTTGAAAGCCAGATACATTGTGTAGGGCCAGGAGATACTGAGGTAAACAGGCCTCTCATGTGATGATTTGTGTGTATCTGGCAGGCTGTGTTTAATATATTTTACTTGCTTCTCCTGTGTGTGGCTTCAAATTCCTCTAGCACACATTTTTTTGGCCTATGTCCTCTTGGCTTTGAGGCTTCCTTTGGGCTACTCTTCAGTTAGAGTCTCTCTCTTGCTGCTGTCCCAGGTGTGTTCCACCAGTGTTACTGGACTTTTACTAGTGTGGGGTATGGTGTGGGGAAAAGAGCATATTCTCTGTTCTTCTGATGAAGTGTTTCTGTTCTTTCTACAGGGATAGAACATTCTCCCCCAGACCCCCAGCTCCTTCCCCATTCTCCATCAATGTCCTTGAGTCCCTGTTTCCTGCAGATTGACCCTTTACTTTTCCTTAGGTGAAACAGGAAGTCTAGCCCTGGTGGAATTCCCTCCCCCTAACTGTGATGGGATGTCACCACCATCCTCTGGTAACATCCGCTCCCTGCAGATTAAGCCTTTTGTTCAGTAAGGGAAACGGGTCTGGACAGATTTCACTGTGTCTACTCTTCCCTTCACCCAACTAGTACCACAGTGGGAATTTTTGGGGGATTCTTCCAGATCCTCCCTGTGAAAGCCTGTTGAGGTTCATGGTGGAAAAACTTGCAAAACTGGGATGACTGCCCCACAGCTACTCCCCAGACTGTACCGCCCCATGAGATTCACACTCCCAGACCTCCAGAAACATCTGTCTTTCTAACGTGATACTACTTCCCATTCCTCTGGCATCTTGCACCAGGTAAGCACATGACAGGGTCTTATGTCTCCAAGTTTTGAAATGGTGGTTTGCTCTGTGACCTCAGTTCTCCCATAGGTCCAAGAAATGTTACTAATTTTCAGTTTGTCCAGCTTTTTCTTGCTGTAATGATGGGAGTGACAACTTCCCAGCTTTTACATACATGTTAAAAACCAGAAAACCCTAGTTGTAGTTTTATTTGTATCTATCCCACATATGCTTCATAGAGCAGCCTGAGCCTGTGATCTAAGGTCTTTTGTAACTTTTCCTAACTCTGTGTCGTTATCTATTCTGTTAGTGCAGATGCTCTGAAATGCAGGTGGTAAGAAGGAATATGCTAGTGATTTGTGAGGAGAAACACCTTTTTTTGTGACGGACAAAGGGATAGGCAAAAGCATAGGCAAGCCTTTGGAGAACATGCAGGTAGGAAGAATCCCATACAGGAGCACAGTTCTTAGAAAGTCTTGTGCAAGCTGATGGAGAGTTCATGAACAAAGGTTGTCCATTGGAGGATTTCTGTATTTGGAAGGAAAGAGCCATGCTAGTAACTCCCTCTGTGTTCGGTCACTGGCTGGGGAGGGTAAGTGTGGCCTCAACTTGAATGTCATATAGATACAAAGGGGCAACATCTGGAAGCTCTCAAACAGCACAGCACATTTCAATTTGTACATATGTAAGTGTATATATTTGTATATATGTATATATAATACATATGTGTGTACTCTTTTCTCTGTCCTCTTCTATGAGTCCAGTTACATCCATTAGACCTTTCCACTGTGTTCCATATGTCTCTTACACTCTTTTCTGTATTCTCCATCATTTTTGCTATCTCTTCTTCTAATGCTCTATCTTCAAGTTACTAATTCTTTTTATCTGCTATCCTCAATCTGTGGTTAACCTATCTATTGGGTTCTCAATTGTAAATTTTACATTTCTTCAATTTCTGAATTTCAAGTTGATTATTTTTATTCAGTACAGTTGCCTGATGAAATTCTCTACCATGTCATGTCTTTTTTGAAACATAATAATTAAAGCTCTTTTACAGACCTTGTCTGAGGATTCCAGTAACTAGGTCATCTGAGTCTATTCCTATTGTCTTTCTTTTTCCTCTTGATGTTGTTTCTTGGCATATCTGGAGACATTGTAAAATAAATGTCTCAAATTTCTTATGGGACCTGGTAGAGACTCTGAGGATGCTGTCCTGTAAGACAGAGTGGGGTCAAATGACCCTAAGCCACTCAGGGGACGAGATTGCTCCGTTGGATTTGTAGTGTCTGTAAGTCTGCTTTGACCCTGCACTCATCCTCACTCACAGGATGCCACCCTTCAACAGATACCCTGGGTCTTTTACTAGGATCCATCCTCCTTGTGAGCTGTGAACACTAAACTTTGTCTTCAAGCACCATGAGCTGTGCTTAACATTCCACTTTTTAGTGGGTTTTTGATGAACTTAGACCATGGCCCTGCTTACCTTAAGAATATCAAGGATTTATGGAAGACCAGCTAAGTGTTTCTCTGTGCCTGGTTCTCTCTGGGGTCTTGGGCCCCAAGTCCTGGCTGTCTGGCAGTGCCAAACTCCTTTTTTTCTTTTGTCTCCCCTGTCCGAGGAAGTTGCCAACATTCTGCTGGCTTCTCTGCTTCCTGGCAGCAGCCCTCTGCCAGTTCTTTTATGCGGGGTTCTCAGACTCTTCCCCTGAAGCATGACTCAGCAGATATACGGAGGGAAGGGCAGGTGCAGAATGCAAGATTATTTCTCTGCATTTCCTTTCTCTCAAGAATCCTGCTCCCCAAATCCTGGCTGCTTCTATAGCTATCTGATGCCTTCAAACAGATTTTAGCCTTTTAATAGGCTTTTCTATTTGTTCTTGGTGGGTGCCTTGCCCTGCTTCAAGCCACTGCCTCATGGCTAGGAGGAGAAGTCCTCCGAGAAGAGTTTGATACAGGAGGGGTCATTTCTGATGAACTCTAGAGCTGGAGCTGATATGGGGAGGCCATTCTAGGTGGAGTAAAAAGCATAAACAAAATATGGAGGGGACAAATGATGAGAGCAGAGCCAGGAACTGAGTAGTTCAGAGTGGATGGAGAAGACGGCATCTCCTAACGACACTTGTGAGGTGCAGGAAAGCAGCCGGACAAGTGGTTGGGTGGCCAACCTTGAGGGATCTCGAATAACAAAGCCAAGAGTCTGGGCTTGTTTTCCCCTCACAATGGGAGGCCACTGACCACGGCTGGAATTTCTGAGAACAGTTCTTTCAGGAGACAGTTCTGACAGGGAGCTACCCATTGGCTCTGAGACAGGAGACACCAGGGCAGTTTCAGGAACAGTCAGGAGGTTGGCTCAGGCATTTATAGAGTTTGAAACGATGGGTTTGCAGGGTGTTTGCAGTGAGTCTAGATCTGAAGGGAGGAGTGGAGAAACCTTGAAAGCCTCCTGTGATTTTTTTCCTGAGCTTAATTCTGCATCGTCTTTTATGAATAGTATCACAATCATGAGTCGTATGGACCTTGGGACATATGTAACTCTTTCAGAGAGGGAAAGAACTGCCTGGATTTGTGCCCATAAGAGTTTATAAAAGGCAGGGACTCCCAAGAGTTCCGTTTCTCATTCATACCACTGTCACGATCAGTCAGTGTTTGCTTTCCTTTGGGAAGATGGTGGAAGTCTGAAAACCCTTCCCTGTTGAAGGTGCATTTTCCTCGGGAGAGCCAGCTCACTGCCTGGCAGGCAGGAAGGCTCGCCAGGGAGCATCCACCTTGACTAATTCACCAGAGCACAGGGATGTGCAGATTTAGAAAGATGATTTCAGCCACCCCCAAGGGTGCACGCACAGCTCAGAGGGGCCCTCATGTGAGCTAATTACATAGGAGTGGATAGTGAGCCAAATGCCACGTTCACAAATCACAGCGAGAAGCAGCCCTGTGACACTAGCAGATTCATGGGGTGTCCATCTCATTCTCTCCCTACAGGTGGAGCCATCAGAAGTTGTAAAAATATCCAAAACCTTTGAATAAATCCATAGAAACAGAATTACTAATTCATGGTAATAATAAGGGATATGAGCACAAATTTACGCTCACAAAAGTTTCTTAAAATGCAATTTGTGAGTGAAACTGGAAACCATCAAGATGTCCTACAGTGGGAGAATCCGTTAACTAAATTGATAAATTGTGGTATAAAGAAATAATGGACTAGCATGTAGTGGTTGACATATGTATTTGGTATAGTAATTAATATTTGCAATGCAGTGTATTCATTTCACAACACAGATTGAAAAAAAGTATGTATGTACCATTACTGAAATGTGTGTGTGTGTGTGTGTGTGTGTGTGTTTATAGACCGAGAGAGACTGGAAAAAAGTACTCTAAAAATTTAACATTATTTACCCCAGAATGGTTTTCATTTTCTTCCTTATATTTGTTTGAATTTTCCATTTATTCTACAATGAACATAAGTTTATGCTTATGTTTTCTATGTTTATACTTGATAATATGCATGCTTGTGCATTGTATATTAAGACACGACATGTGGATATGAGAGAAGTTTGAGACAGCAGAGTATACTAGAAAAAAACATTTAGAGTCAGACAGATTTGGTTTAAATCCAATTTCTGCCGATTTCAAGCTCTTGGATCTTAATAAAAGGTAAACTGATTTCTTAAATCTGAGTTTAGTTTCCTTATATTCAAGATGGGGATTAATGAGCATGACGCTGAATGATTTTTGTGAGATACAATGAAAGGCACCTAGCACATCATCGGCGCTCAAAGAAGGGAGCTATTTCTCTTATGACTGTTGAATAACAATGGTGATGATGCTCTGGTTTTCCTCTGGGCAGAGGTTCCTGCAGATGTGATTATGTGCCTCAGAGCAGAGGATGCAGCCTGGATGAGTCAAAAGGTTCCTGGCCCCGGGGGCTGCTGGTATCCTTGGCTCAGGGTGCACGGCCCTGGCAGCGATGCTGGGCAAGCCTTATGTTGACCCCTAGGATCCTCCTCCTTCTGTGTTCTACGAGGACTAACCTCTCTCCTGCCTGCCAGTTCTCTGTATACGTTGATGACTGAAGCCAGGCATGTCTTCTAGAGATGAGCAGGGAGGCCCTGCACTGATCCGTTCTTGTTTCTCTTTTTCCTTCCCTGTGGAGATACTTCCTGACGCCCTCAAAGACTGCTTTATCCCCACATTCAGAAGCCTGAAGGTAATCCACATGGTGCCAGCCCTGAACACCCCTGCTTCAAGTGCTGGCGGGAGAGACCCAAGGGAGAACAATCCCAGTAACTTACAGCCCAGTCCTCACGGACTCTCTCTTGCAGTTGGGACTTTTTAAAGCAATCTTTAAATTCAAGCTCTGTCTAGTATTAGCTGTACAATTTGGGGTGAGTCACTTCCTGTCTCTGGGCCTCTGCCAAATGCTGAGATCTCCCCACCTGGGAGGGCCTTTATGTATCATCCTGTCCAACCTCCACATTTTTTCAGATGAGCAAATAATCACTCCACCCCCAACCCAATCACTCTACAGCCTCATTGATCAGGCTTGGCCCACACTCACCCCCACCCCCGGAGAAGCAGAGACTCCAAGTTACAAAGGAAAGTATCACAAGTAGGGAGGAGGCAGTGGATGACTCATGTGCATGGTTGGGGGAGTGGGGCTCAATCAGCAGCCTCCTTTGCTGAGGAACTACAGTGTGTCTGGGGAATTCGTCAGGATGGATTCTGATGCAATGAGCAATCGTATTTCTGATTCTAGCTGCCTGTTATCAACATTGGCTTTGCTAATTACAGCCACGACTATCTTGTATTGCATGGTACTCTACAAAACAAGTTCAAGATATGCTAATACTTTATCCCTAATTCTTACATCAATCTTCAAGGACATTCAAGCCGTCCCCATTTCAAGGATGAGGATGCTGTCATTTAGAGATTAGCAAGCAACTGCCGTCACACAACTCGCGAGTAGGTGGTAAAATTCAATTGCTAATTATTATTAAAATAAGAGAGGGGAGCAGATGTAGCTCAAGTGGTCGAGTGCCTGCGTCTCATGTAAGAGGTCCGGGGTTCAATCCCTGGTACCGCCTTAAAAAAAATGAGGAAGCTAGAAAGTTTATTAAATTCCATTTTTTCCTCTTTTAAGTGAGGTAACTGAGGTTTAAAGACTGTGCCAGACCGTCGTGCACACAGCAGAGCTGCAGTTCCAGGCTTCAGGCTCACTCTTTCCTTCAGATCCAAGCTCTGCCTCTCCTTGGCGCCCTTTGTCATCTGCTCCAAGACTGCTGCTTGCCGTCTTTGACGCTGGGCTGCCTCTGTCCTCATACAGGAAATGACCCTCTTCTCCTGTGTCCAGTGGTGCCCAAGGCTCCTTGGGGCAATCTGCCTCAATATCTTAACACATACAAGATGCAGGAATGCCCCCAAAGAGCCAACTGCACCCTGACTTGGGAGTGTGGAAAGAGAGAGGGAGGAGCTGAATCCAGGGGCCTCGGTGAGAGGAAGGAGCTGAGTTGAAGGCTGCTTTCCCAAGTGTTTGCAAAGCAAGCTCCAGGCTTTTGTTTCTTTGCAGCCTGGCAATTCTGAGCATCCTGTTATTTGGGGTCACCTTTTCCCTCATTCCCTGTCTTTGGGAGGTACCCTCTATTCTTTAAATCCCTGAATAGAATGCAGAAAACAACCCTGGTATGAGATTTTCATGGTTTAGGGCAAGATTCCATGTCAGATTTTTGTGTATCCATTCAGAGTGTGGGGGGTACACAGTAGATGCTTAATTAATATTTGTTGAATAAATGAGCAAATGGAAGAAAGCAGCGACTTCACACATCCAGATTGGGGACTTGGAGTGATCAGAGGATGGAAAGACCACAGATTCTGACACCAGACACATGATTTCAAGTGCTGGCTTGGATATGTATCAGCGACTTACCTATTCCAAGCCTCAGTTTCCCCTTTGCTACAAGAGGGCAATAATAGCTCTGACGGGCACTGTTGTCAGGAGGGTTAAAATATTTGGCACAGTGCCTGACGTGGAGCAAGTACTCCGTCAACACTAGCTCTTGTCAATGCTTTTTTACTGTTGTAATAATTTCCAACAGACAATGAAGAGTAAAGCAGTGATGAAGTCAAAGGCCCTGGGCTGATCTGGCTGAGCCCATCAGAGAGGCGGGGTGGGAGCCGGAGCTGCAGTGGTCTCCAGGAGACCCTTTCCAGCTCTTTATTTAGGCTTCACCTTGAGGAAAACTATAGTCACAGCATGGACATTGGTGCAGCTTTCCTTTAGGCAGGCAGCTGAGTCACTCGGGTTGAGGGTGATGTGGGAGGTAGATTCCACTGGGCTATGCAATTTCTGAGGCCAAAAATACGTGGGTGTATTTTGTCATCGCTTATGGACTGTGCTGTTTCCATTGAGTCCTGTTTGGGTAAATCCTGAGGGACCCTCTGCTTTGGAGGGGACCAGAGCAAGACTGTGGTGGAGGAAAGGAGGGGAAGCTGCGGTGTCACCTCTTCCTGGACCCGCAGCGCCCTCTAGTGGCCTCGAGCTGAAAGTCAGTTCTGGGTTTCCCACGTCCCCTGAATGGTCCTACTTCCCTAGGAGTCCCGTGCTTGCTTTGGGAAGGAAGGAAGGGGAAAGGAGCCCTCCCGTTTGGGGTCAAGCGCGAGCTCCTGTGATGGATCTCAGCTGCGCCACTAACTGGTCTGGGCTCTGATCCTCAGTTTCCTCAGAGCTGTACTGTGAGATTAAAGAATACAGATAATGCATTTGCAAGCAGCTTGAACATTTTCTAGAACCCAGTGGATTCATGTTACAAAGTTAGTTAACTTGCCTTCAGTTTTTTCCTTTCTATGCTAGAAAATAGTTCTATAGTGCAGAAAGAGGTGATGCTTTTATTCTTTCAATAGATATTAGTCAAATGCTAAAGTGCAGTGGGGGGGTAGTCACAGATTTCTAAATCCTATGTGCTATCTCCTCAAAACTCATAAACCCAAATGAGAGAAGGAGCTATGCAAGAAAATAACTTTTTTTTTTTTAAAGATTGTTGCACGCTTCTTTAAGCTAATTAGACCATATTCCCACTATCATCCCATCCTTGTTTCACAGTTGGAAAAGGAGTGAATGCATTATGATAACCATGCCCAGTCCACAGGGCTCATCAGGAAGGGGGTGGCAAGCTACATGAGCAAAGGACCTTGGGCGTTTCCTAGAACACTTGGAATTCTACTTCACCTTAAGGAGAATAATTAGGAAATGAAATTAAGTATGCCATAGACTTGACCCACTATTTGCACTAAGAAATTATTCCAAGCAAATAAATTTAGATGAAAATAAAAAGGAAAATTATATCCATAAAATATTGCTTTTATTAACAGGACTTTGTAAAGAACATAAAAAATGGAAACAACCTAATGTAAGCAGTGTTCTATCAGCCATATGGACTATTACGTAGCCATTTAAAATGAGAAATAGGAAGACAACTAAAAGATGGAGGTATGTATACAATTACGAACAGAGCAGAGTACTCCTAGAATTGCATACCTGGAGTTACACGTGTTTATATCTTAAAGGAATGTAGGCACAATGAAAGTATCTAATATTAAGATAATGTGATTTGGTACTTTAATGTCATGCTAACATCATAAAATCGAGAGAAACTTTAAAGTTTTATATAAATATTTACATTTTATGTAACGATATTAATCCTAGTTTTAAAAAAAAACCCATAAAATGTAAAAACACAGTTTGTTCTCAATTGTGCTGGAGTGAAGACAAAATGTGACAAGATATCAGAATGGTGAGCGATCTCTTCCGGTTGAGTGCCTTGTTGACATGTCAGAGTTGATGACCGAGTAGCTGAATAAGGAAAGGTAGGAGAGCATCAGTGGTCACAGGAGAGAGAATGGCCCAGGGGTCAGGAGCGCAGAATCTGGAGCCAAACGCCCGTCTTGTCCTTTAACCTGGGGTAGGTTTTAGATTCTGTGACTCAATGCCCTCAGTGGTAAAATTGGGATAATAATAGGCCCTGAAGGAGAGGGTTCTTGTGAAGATGACACTAGACAATAAATGGAAAGTTTGGACTAGTACGTGGAGCTGGCATTTTTGGTGTCATTCTCGTTACTGCCATCGCTGTGGTTAGAGTTGGGGAGCTGTGGAAGGAGGGTCTGCTCAGTGTCCCGGGGCTGCTGGGACAGTCATGCAAACCTGGGGGCTGAGGACAACAGCAGTGTGTCCTCTCACAGTCTGGAGCCCAGGGGTCTGCGGTCAGGGCAGGTATGGCCCTGCACAGAGGCTCTCCTGGCCAGCCCGGGCTGTCCTTGGCTTGTCGATGCAGCATCCCGGCCTCTGTCCCTTTTCCACATGGCCTCCTCCCCACCGCATCTGTCTCTCTGTGCACCCTCTTCTTATGAGGCTCCACCGGCTGGGTGGGCTGCATTTTACTTCAATTACACCTGCGAAGACCTTATTTCCAAATAAGGTCTCATTCACGGGTGCTGGGGTTCAGACCTGAGCATATCTTTTAGGGAGACAAAATTCAACGTATTAGAGGGCGTTTTAGCCAGACACTGGAGAGAGCGTGGGAGCAAGAGGGCGTGAGACCCGGAGTAATTGGCTTTCCTTGGAGTGGAGAGTAACAGATGATGCCGCGGGCAGCACTGTAAGGTGTCCAGTACTCTTGCAGGGTCTGGATCTTATGCTCTACGGGTCTTGGATACCCACAGGGAAGACCTGGGAATAAACACCACATCCTATAAAGATATGCTTGTGTGACAGGGTGTGTCAGTGACTGAAAATCCAGACGTTCGGTTGGGGGCACAGTGCTATCAAAGTTTTTATTCAAGTAAACCTTCAGCTGGATTTTATGCTCATTTCACGGTTTTGATGATGAAAAGATTTCAGCAAGCAAATAAAAGAAATTCAGCTGAGTTTTATTGAGTTCATTGACTCAGCAGCAGACAGAATTTTGGACTGCACAAACATGAGTTCATTGTCTTCTATGGTTTTCTTCCATTTCTATCAGGTCCACAGACCTGATGGATGAGAGTGGTGCAAGAGAAGTCTTTGAGCCAGAGGGTACTACTACTTTCTTGCTTCTCTGAATATTCCTGAACTGAGGGTCTGAGGCCCAAGTGCAGCATGACAGAGTCCCGGAGACTCCAGGGAGCAGCTCGCCACACAGGTGAGCACAAAGGTGGCTAATTAGGTGGCAGGGGAAAGAGAACTCCAGTCCATCAGGATCCAGGTAAGGAAGCTTGTGCCAGATGCAGGCTCATAGCCCCCAGCTCAGGGTGTGTGGCCACCACCAGAGAGATCCAGTTCCAGGCTCTTTTGTCCCAGATCCAGGCCACCTGAGGTCCCTACAGCATCTTCACACAATACCAAAGTGCCTCTGCAATGTCATCAAGTCATCAGAGACAAAGTGGGACCCTCCCCATGCCACTCTGAACCTTGAGGCTGATGCCATTTCAGAGGCTGAGTGACCAGTTCAGCCACTGGCAGAAACAGGGGACAGTGCTTCAACAGCACTGGGCACCCACCTCAGCGCTGCCCAAACTCTACTCACAGTGGGCCCAGGGGCCTGCATTTCCCATGGCACCAGATGGCGTCTATAAATATACTTTTCATGCTAATTTGTTTCAGCAGGTGGATAAATGTGATGTATAAGCAGGCTCTGGACGTAAGGGCTTGATTGGACCAATGTTTAATGAGCAACCGCTAAGTGCCAAACCTTCGTTAGATGCTGTGTAGAAGAAGGAAAATAAGTTCTATCAATTATGTAGTATGACAAACTGAATGCTCTATACCTGGGATAGATAAAATACAAAGGACCTGGTCCTAGTCCTTGCCTAGAAGGACCTCCCAGGCTAGTAGGAGAACCAGGCGATGACCAGGAACTGCAATTTAATTAATTCAATTGCTCCCTTGCTCTGGGCTCCCATAGAGGGAATCCAGTGATCTATCTTAATGCCCTAGGGAAAGAGTCTGCAGGTCTGGGAACATTCATGGGAGGAGACAACATCTGAGCTCTGAAGAATTTAGCAGTTGGTGTTCACAGCCTCGGGGCTCCTGACAGTTTGAGAAGTATAATTCTTTGTTGGCTGGTCTGTGCATTGTAGGATGTTTAGCAGCATTCCTGCCTTCTACCCAATTGTGACAATCAAAATTGTCTCCAGACATTGCCAAATGTTCACTGGACCAGTTGTGCACATCTGATCCAGCTAAATGAGGGCATGTGGGACAGTGTCTGGAATACCTGAGAAGCTAGCCTTTCTTTGCAGGTAGTAGGAAGCCCTTGTGCAGTATGGAACGGATGGAATGCTTTTTAGAAAGTTGTACTGCTGCCGTGCAGCTGATAGTGCAGAGCAAGTAGGTAGTGGTGATGTCCCTACTCAACTTGACTTCTAATTAGGCAGGAAATTGTGGGCCAGCCGCTGGTCTGATCCTGCCCCAGGTGTCTTACCTACAAAATAGCCTCTGTGGTGCCTCAGGCCTCACTGCAGCACCTACTTAGCTGGGAGTGCTCCATGGTGCCATTTTTTTTTTTTTTTCTGATTTTGACATGATATGGGCTTCCTCCTACAGTGAACAGCACATGAGCAAAGGAAGCTTGTACTGGAACCTGGATCTTTGATGCTTTTCAAAGTGAGACTCAATTTGAAACATCAAGATTCAAAGAAGTTTTGGGTAGAAAAGTGGGCAGTGTCAGTCATCTGGCCCATTATTAAATTGATGGGTTGTGAAGAGCAGGGAGGGGTTCTGATAAATGGATATTTTCCTCAAAGAGCTTCTGCATGGGCTCCCTACACTGGCAGAGGATTTATCCTTCCCTGGGGAAGTGGTACAGGTGAACTAGATGGTGTAGAATGGATTCCTGGTACACATTTTATTCCTTCTTTCTGAAAGCATAAAATGGCATTGGCAATAGCAGGGCAAAGATTTCAGGATAACAGCAAGTGGTTGGATGTCACTTGGTGGTTTCATGCCGTGTTGACAGTGATTTCTTGCTTAAAAGATGGCATCTTATGGAGGAGAGAATTTTAATAACTGTCTTCCACTGAGCTGATACAATGTGTCATTCTAGTCTGTTTATGAACAAACCGGCTCCTCATCTCTCAAACACTCTCTAGAGAAGTTGCAGCTTGCCCAAGATGACTAGTGAGTGACATTGGTGACATAGGTGCCACTCAGGCCGGGTCTGAGCAACTCTAAACGCCCCCCCCCCCCCCCGGTAACCAGTGCTTTCACTGGACAAAGCTGGTTCATTCCCCTTCCCCTGAGAAACATTTTCAAGGTCTGGGAAAATTACTGACCTTTCAATTCATTTAAGAAAAATAAAACTGTGGCTATTAAAACAGAAGACTCCCCTGGAGGACTTGCCAAATCACCCTCAGAGTTCATTCCTAACAAGTTCCCCCATGACGCCTATGCCATTGTCCAGAGCTTTTAAGAAGCCTCTTTGATGTATCGTATGGCGTCTGGGTGAAAAGATGGGTGGTGTGTTTCGGGATAAATATCTCTCAGAAGCCCCACACATACACTGCCCCTGATCCTGTCTGCTCACGACTGGTTTAATCAGCGCCCCCATGTCCTATTCTTAGCCTGTGCATTAATGTGCATTATTCATGGTTATCAAGTTGGATAACTGTGGTTGAGTGCCTTCTATTTTTACAGTAATTAAAGGGTTTAGGGGAAAGTAAGTTTAGCTGCTTTTGTGCCCTCAAATAGCCTTGTCAGATGGGGGTAAATTCCTGAGAGAACAAATCAAGGTGCCACTGGCCCTGTCCGCGGTGCTGAAGGACGCGCTGGGGAAGTTTTAAGTTCACGGCATCTCACAGCCACAGGCGGAGACGGAATAGGAAAGTTTGCACTTTTTCCTCTGTCTGACACTCAGGTGCTTGCCAAATCCAATGGGCCAGGGACGTAATGGAGAAAAGCGATTGTGCCCTTGTCTCGGGGAAAAGGGCCTCAGCTCTTCAACACTCAAACCCAGTAGTGCGAAGGAAAAGCCGTGCAGGGGACAGACCCACGTCCCAGCGATGTCCAGGACCGAGGCCAGCACGAGGCCACTGGCACCAAGCTTCTACGCGGGACCCTCCGCCTCTGTGCTTCTGTTGTGATTGTCAGAGTGGGAGCTTAAGGATGCAGACAGTGAAGGCAACAGGGTTTTTAATCCTAGCCGTGTAGCCCTAAAGACCATGCCTTAACTCTAAGCCTTGGTTTAAACTGGCAATTATAATAAGAGAGTTATTGTGAGGATTAGGTAAGAGAAAAGGCCATAACACACCCAATACTGAAGAAACATTAGCTGTATTTACCATTACCCCCGAGCAGTATTCAAATCGGTACCACGGAACCACATCCTATGGCACCCTCTGAATCTATGCTTCTTGTTCCCAGAGACAAGCCCGCAGCTCGCAATGTCCTAGCTCTCAGAGAACGGCATGGAAGGGCCCTCTTTAGTGTCCACAGCCTCTTGAGATGCAGCACCGTTTCTCAAGCTTTGATGCACATGACCATGTGGGTGTTTTATTGAGATGCTCTCACTGTTTGAAGCGTGGCCCATGGCCCAATAGCACGGACATCACCTGGGATCTTGTTAGAAATGCAGAGTCTCAGGCCCTGCCCCAGACCTATCAGGCAGGATGTGCACGTTAACAGGGTCTCCAGATGATCTGCACCCACATTAAAGGATGAGACGAGCTGGCCCAGAGAACAATATTAGAAAATATGTTTCAGGTGGACTGTTTCAGAGGCATATCCTTCTTCGGTCCATCGTTTGTCTAATTCCCTTTACTCCACAAGCATTTACTTTAAATCCAGTTATAGGAGATTCTATTTCCTAGCACTTATTGTCCATTGCATGTTATACATACATCATGCCACGAATTTAATCCTTGTAGCAATGCCACGAGGTAGATATTGCATTCTACAGATGAGCAAACTGGGCCTTAGTAACCCTGCAACCTCCAAATGTCAGGGCCAGGATGTGACCCCAGATTTTTCTTACCACCAATGCCATGCTTTAACGCTTTGTTACCCAGCAGTACCGAGTAGAGGACTGTAGCTTATTCACACATCACCACCCAGATGGCTTTCAGTGTGTCTTCTTCCAAAGGCATGAGACAAATTCCAGCACAATAATGTAATAATTGTGTATGAATACTGAAGCAGTATCTTTATGAATTCTTACTAATGAGAGCTGGTGAGTAACTGAGCAAGACCAGGGTGTATCCCTCTGTCTGTTTTCTCTGGGTCTTGCCCTGTGAGGCAGCTGTGGGTGCAGGAAGTCTTTAGAAGCCCAGGTAGTGAATTTCTTTCCTGAAAGCAGTCCTTCACGGAGGTGGGGTGGGGGCCTCAGAGCCACAGGGGGCCTGGAGAGGTGAAGGGTGTGGGCAGAGGAAGGAGGTGGAGTTCTGAGTGTGTGTCCTAGCTGGCTGTGTGACCCTGGGGAAGAGGCTACAAGCAGTGAGCCTCCGCTGCCTCTGGGTTAACAAGAGTGCTCCCTATACTCGCCCAGCTCCTTTTAGTCTTCAGAACACTTCACATTCACAATCTGATTCAGTCCTCTTAATAACCCCGCGAGTGAGGCAAATTAGAAATGCTGATTCCTGTTTTACAAATGAGGAAATAGAGGTGCAGACATTGTCCCCGTAATAATATGGCCCGAAGTCATTTACATCATCAGTATCCAAAACACTTTCACGAGAATCTGGAAGCGTCACCAACTCCCTTTTCACAAGGGTAACCATGAGATTTGGGAGGCCAGGGACTTAGTCCATGCAGCTAATGTGGGACGGAGCCAGCAAGGCACTAGCCCTTTCTCTTCAGACTCAGAGACATCATTTACAGCCAGTCAGACAACACCTTTAATTAAAGGTTTGTGTTGAAGTCATTTGTCTGCCCTCAGCCGCGCTCATTGCCACTGGTGACGACTAACCTTATCAAGCTATGAAGCGCCCATCAGCCCCTGCCCTGTGCCTGCCACTGTGCTGCCTCCAGCTGACAGGGTCCATTCAGCCCTGTTTCCAACAGGGAGATGGATGCCTCATCCTCTGTGAGTAGAGCTGACACCATGCTCTATGGCCCACAATCGTGCACAATTTCAAAGCAACGGTAAGCCACATTTTATTCCTTAGGAGGCAAACCCCCGAACTTAAGCGACTTACCCCAGGGCACAGAGGTAGAAGGTTAGAGCCCCAAATTGAACACAATTCTTCTTGGTCCATGTGTCTCTCTATCAAAGTTTCTCAGAGGATAGTCCAAAGATTGACCACCTGCAAAGACTCTTTTCAGGTGCTTTTTAAACACACTGAATTTTGGGTTCCATCAAAGACCAAACAATCAGAATCTTTGGGGTGGAGCCGGGTGTGTGAGACATGTGGCATCTCCTGCCTGACTACGACTGCCCTCCCCTCTTCCCTCCTCCTCCTCAGACACCCGTTCCCACAGCACCTGGAAGCCCACGGAGCTTTGGCTGCTTTAATCTTCAGTGCAGCCCATCTCCGATTGCACCTTGTTTTGAGAAAAGAGCACACATGAAAATGTTTTCCCCATACTTACACACAAGCCCCTGGCACTTAGCCACCTTTGTTTCACAACCATATATAATCTGGAGAGCGGTTGCCATGGGTGCGGGCATGATCGAGTGACCTTCTCACTTCCGTCGCTTCTGGACTGATCACCCTGGTGTTTAATGCCTCTTTATTCAGAACTGCCACCCGCCCCATTGTAGGGCAGTCCTGGCTGGATCTTCACCTATCTCATCTTTTGGGGGAAGTCCTGCTGCTGGTTCAGTGGGATGCAACATTGGGAATCGGCTTTTTAGAAGCTCATCAGCCATCTTCCTGTGCATTCAAGTACTGAAGCTTGAGAACCACCGTGAGTGCCATATAGTACTTGCACATAAAATACCACACATGTCACATTTTTTTCCTGGATGTTTCTCCTCTCTCAACCCGCATTCCCTGCAGCAACTTTTAGGAAGAAGACTGACATCCTTTTACTCTATTTGATTACTTGGGGGGCAGGAATTAAAAGAAGCAGAGAGGCCATTTAAGAGTTGTGGCATTAGCTGTGGTGAGATTTGTAGCAGACATAAAGGAAAGGAGGGGTTGGGGAATGGAGGAGACAGATGGGATACTCAATACAGTGGTACAACTGGCCAGATTTTCTAACTGAGTTGATGTCATGGAAGAGAGACATGTCAATAACATGGGTTCATGCATCTTAATAAGAGTCTGGCTTGGACTTGGGAAACATGAAGCTACCTGGATAGCATTCCCATGCTGCGTAAGTTGGCATACAGGGGGTCATGTATTGCTATAAACTCTACAATCTGTGAAAAGAAGTCAGTGACTCTCCTTGCAGATATAGATTAAAACCCAAGTGTTTCTGGGGGGGAATGTCCCAGCCAGAACACAAGTGTATCTAGATTATTTGGCTTTCCATAAATTTATCTGGAAAGAGCAAATTATCCCGGGCCCATTCTGCATGCATACTGTTTGCCAGTCCAATATATGTGACTTTAACATCTATTGACAGGCTTTACTTCTGCTTCTCTCCTCCCCTCACCAATCCATCACTAGATCAATTAAGTATTCCAAATATCATTTATGTAAATTACCTATTCTCCATTTCCTAAAACCATTATATTAAGGTCATCTGTACCCAGAGTGTTATATGCTTTTCCCTAGTTTCCCCACTCTCACCCGCTCCAATTCTTCTTTCATATTGCAACCAGAATGTTCTTTCTAAAATATTGCCCTGACCCCTCACTCTACCTGGTTTCCAATTCTTCAGTGGTTTCTCATCCCCTAATGACTAAAGTTCAGACTCCTTTGCCTGTCCCCTGAATCCCACTTACCTCTCTCAACCTTGTTTCCCACCCCTTTCCTATCCAACTCTCTAGCTGTAGCAGCTTGAATGCCTCCCCACCAAAGATGTGTCCAAGTAGCAACTCCTAGAAAATGTGAATGTGGCTGTACTTGGGCAAAACTGCAGATGGAACCAAGTTAAGGATCTTGAGAGGAGAACATTCTGGATTATCTGCCGGGGACTTCAATCTAACAATCGTCCATATAAGAGAGAAGCAGAGGGGGTTTGAGACAGAGGAGAGAGGACAAGGCCATGTGAAGAGAGGCAGAGGTTGTAGTGGTGGCCACAAGCCAACGAGCAGTGGGGCTCGCCCAAAGCTGGAAGGGCAAGGAAGGAGGCTCCTTTGAAGCCTTACGGGGGAGCCTGGCTCTGCCACACCCCTTAACTTCAGACTTCTGGCCCCCAGAACCGTGAAAGAAGAGATTGTGTTTGGGGAAGCAGATGTGGCTCAAGCAACTGAGCTTCTGCCTATCACATGGGAGGTCCCAGGTTCAGTTACCGGTGCCTCCTGGAGAAGGCGAGCTGAAGCAGCGGGCAGGCACGGTGAGGTGACGCAACAAGAGACACAAAAAGGAAAGACAATGAGACACACAGCCAACCAGGGAGCTGAGGTGGCTCAGGTGATTGAGTGCCTCTCTTCCACATGGGATGTCCCAGGTTCAGTTCCCGGTGCCTTCTAAAGAGAAAACGAGCAGACACGGAGAGCACACAGCAAATGGACACAGAGAGCAGGCAGTGACCACAAACAACAAGGGGAGAGGGAAATAAATAAATAAATAAATAAATAAATAAATAAAATCTTTAAAAAAAAAAAAAAAGGGAATTGTGTTTGGCCTCAAGTCACCAGCGCTGGGGACTAATGCAGCAGCCGTTCCAAAGGTGCCGGGCTGTTGCTCACTTTTGCCCATGGTGCCTCAAGAGCCACTGCACCTTGTCTTCTGGCCGACTTGCGCACACGTGCTGCTGCCTCTGGGAGGCACACCCTGGCCACGTCTCCACCACAGCATTGCATGCGGGAAAATTTCTTCTTCCCACAGCTTTGGTTTCCCATTAGGCTGTGAGGTCTTTGAGAGCAAGAGCGGCAGAGCCAAAACCGTGCTTGGCAGATGGCACATGTGTCGTGTGTGTTAACGAAATTAACAGTTTCAGGAGTGAGGTTGGGAGCACATTATATTTCTGTTTTGCAAATTAAAAAACTGAGACTCAGCAGAGAAACGTGACTTCTCCCTGGTCATCCAGGAACCCAGTTCTCTAACCTCCTGATGCTGTACATTCACTGGTCCCACATTTAGCTTCACATTAAAATTGTGTGCAGATTCCTTCCAACATTCTCATGATCATGCTCACCTGCAACTTACTGGATGGTGATTGGATGTTTTACACAGAGTCCAGGAATCTGTGTTTCAGAAGACATCCAAGCAGTTCTGATACAGTACCAGGCTGGAGAGCACCTGGGATACCAGTTGTCACTTTTCACAAGCATTTGAGACCCAGATGGTGAATCCAAGGAGAGAATGTGGGCAGCAATACTATTGGGGTGATGAGTAGAGTTGAGATGATCTACTCCTGTGGTGACACCAACACATGGACTATCTAGGTCAGGTTGACTTTTACTTGGGGACACAATTTTCATAAGAGCAGGAACTCATCTAATAAAATGTCTGGGTCTCATGATAACTTGAAGATGAAATTTTAGCAGTACATTTTTATTGGAAGAACAGATAAAATTAGACTCAAAATGAGAGGGCCTTGGAAATTGTTATCCTCAATGGCTCAGAAAATGTTCTTCTCCAAAGTGCTCAAGGCATGCAAACAAGTGCTGGACAGCACTCACTGGCACCAGTGTGTAATGATGGAGGGACAATTTACAGAGGTCGGGCCATGTTAGGGAACCAGCAGGATGACGACGTCACCAGAGACAAGCAACGCAAGAGGCAATTACCATCCCGGAGAGTAAGAGGGGAGGAGCTGGTGTTCCTGGGGTCCTGGCAGAGCCAGGGCTGTGGACCTGGGGCTGCTGGCAGGAGCTTTCCTCATGAGGGATGTGGCTACTTCCAGAAGCCGATGCCAAAGCCAGGAGACAGCAGGATAAGAAATGCCCCAGCTTGTGTGCTGGATGGAATTCTGTATCCCTCAAACTCCTGTATACCTTCATCCATATTCCTGAGCATACAGATTTATTTGTGAATAGGGCCTTTAGAAGATGTCACTAGTGGAGGTGTGGCCAGCTGACTCAGGATGGGCCTTAATCGATATTACCAGAAGGAAGCCTCATAAGACAAAGCTGCAGGGAGGAGCCAGAAGCCGGATGGCAGCAAAACCCAGAAAAGTAGACACAAAGAGGGACCCTAAGACGTCACCATGGGATGGGAGGCAGAGATGCAAGCCCAGGAACCCCCAGGATGTGGTGGGAGAATGCTACAGACTTCAAGGAGGACTTCTCTTTGGACTTCCAGACCTGAGACTGTGGGCTAATAAATGCTTGCTGTTTAAGCCAACCCCGGCGTGATGTTTGCCATAGCAACCTGGCAAACTGAGACACCCTCAGCTCTCTGGCTGAAGACAACTGGAATCAAAAGGGCAAGAGCAGGGGAGCGGATGTGGCTCAAGTGGTTGAGTGCCTGCTTCTCATATATGAGGTCCTGGGTTCAATCCCTGGTACCTCCTAACAACAAATGAAAACACCAACTCTCATTGGGGAGTGGATGTAGTTCAGTGGTTGAGTGTCTGATTCCCATGTTCAAGGTCTTGGGTTCAATCCCTGGTACCTCTTAAAAAAAAAAAAAAGGGGGAAAGAGCAGCAGGGACTTGCAGTCCATGGGGCCGCCTATACTCTATGGATGGGGGCGACACAAAGAATGGACCAAGGGGGGTGAGGATCCTATATGGAAAGGACTGTCCCACTGGAGTCCCAGGGATGTGGGATAGGTGTGGGCTCAGCTCAGTCTTCTTCCTTTGACTCATAGGTTTGCCTTGTTTCCTGGAGAAGGCTCTTGGAGAATTCCTGATGTCAAGAGTGACAAGGTGAGCCCGTGCCATGGAATACCCCAAATGAACCTCATGCCAGAGGGCAGCCGGTGTGCTTCCAGCCAGGCATTTCCAGGCTGACTACTGTGAGCCGAGGATGCATCAGTCATCACCTCTGGCCAAATGTGGCCACTGGGAGGAAACGTTTGGGCTGAGAGTCAAATCCTGTTTCTGCTCATTACACAGTGTGATACTGGCCGAGTCACTTTCCTTCTAGATCTTGGTTTCCGCATGTAAACTTGGAGGGGTTCATGAAAAGCAGCATCTTTGACTTGACTGAGCACACGAATCCCGCGGGACCTTGTTAAAAGCAGATCCTGATTCATTGGTCTGTTTTCCCAACAAGCTCCGGGGGAATGGTACTACTTGGAGCAGTGAAACCGAAGGTGACCTCTGAGGTCCCTTCCCCCACGAGTGTCACAGATGCAGGGATTCTTCTGCTCTCCTACCACACTGATGACGGACTGGCATGTCGTGGTTGACATGGCACGGCTGCCGGGCCACACTGCCCGCCTGACTCTGACTCTGCACTCCGCCCACAGGCTGTGACCATGGGCATGTCATATAGCCCCTCCGAGCCCAAGGTGCCTCATCTTCAAATTGCAGCAGATAATAGTACCTGTGCCACAGGTTATTGTAAAAGAGTTAACATTTGTAGAACACAGAGCAATGCCTGGTACATTCTAAGTGCTTTGTAAGTATTTGATAAACACAGTAAATGAACCTCTCTCAGGCGGGCTCTGTGGGCACTTCTAAGACCCCATCTCGTTGAGCAAGTCTTCCACAGACACCAAGCATTCATCCCATCCTAGGTTGGCTGTGCCCCAATTCCAGTTCTCTCTGTTCACATCAGGTGCTCCCAAAAGGGCCTGCATGTGGCTGAAAAGAGTAGTCTAGGGATGTAAGTGTCAATGGAAGGAAAGCTGGAGAATAATCTAGGACTGAATAACACAGTAAGCCCAGAGGTGGATGAGGATGGTGGTTGATGGTACAGATGCAAGAGTGTCCTTTGTGAGCTGGAGCAGATGTACGTCACTACTGCAGGGTGGTGGGAACGTGGAGAAGCATGGGAAAAATACAATTAATGTAACCTGTGGAAAAAATATGCCAAATGTATGCTATGGACCATAGTTAGTGGTTATAGTCTGATGATATTATCTTATCATCTGTAACAACTGTTCTCCCACGGTGTGGTGTGTTGGTGAAAGGGTGTTGAATGGGAATTCTACACAAGTGCATGATTGTTTTGTAAGTTCACAACTTCTGTAATAAAAATACATATTTTTTAAAAAGGAAGGGCCTGTGGCTAGCGGAGGAAGGAGGGAAGGAACCCATCTGCACCTGCATATTGAAATCTCTAAGTCAGCCCGCCGTGGGAAGCAGGCGTTCCTCTATTTAACCTGACATCCACCAAACTCATCTGACCACAGCCCCCGCCTGGTTTTCCTCCTCATTTACTCCTATCAACAAGACATGGAAGTGCTGTTCCAGGCAACAGGAATCTGGAATACTTCTGGGGCACTTTAGAATGCTCAAAAAACATTTCAAGTTAGACACTGTCTTCATTTTACAGATCATAAATCTAAGTGTTGCAGACCCAGAAAGCATCAGCTTGCCTTTCTGACCATCTGTAAAGCAGCTGGACTGGGGTCAGCGTTGATTCTCATGCTGGAGCTCCCCGCATCCCCACGCTGAGGACAGCATCCAGGCTCGGGAGACCCGCTCACCCCCTTAGCCCGGAACATTCCTGTTTGAGTGCTGGGAGTTGTGCCTGGCCCTTTGGCCTGGGCTGGCCAGGACGGGCGGTCACCCTGGCCAGGGAAGCCGCAGAGTGTTATTTCAGTCTTTCCTCCCTGGGCTTGGAGCCTCATGGCAACGGGCCCGAGAGCCCAGCTCCCACAGGGCACCTCCTTCACGTAAGGTGAGGAGTAAGCACAGAGGCAGGTGCCTTCTGGGCAGCTTCCCCTCTGGCCATCACACAAGGTTTTTAGATGCACGCCAGCTATCCAAAGGCATTGCTTTCTCCCGGCTGTGGTGCCTGGAAAGGAATAATTCCATTTAGTCTTGACCTTGTCTTAGGTCAGATGATCAAGATTCCAGCCTGCAGAGAGGAGCCCAATATTACAATGCTCATTCTCTTCTAGAGGGTAAGTGCCCCAGCTCTGGCCCGCCCTCGCAGCTCCTTGTCACTGATAGCATCATGTGGAATAGCAAGTCTGAGTGATCTTTTGCGTTGTCAAATATATATTTATATTTAAATACACACATCTATATAGATGTCTATTGCATATTAGCATATATGGAGGCCCTGTGTTTCCCACATATGCTCCAAAATTCCATAAACTCATTTCTCTGGATCTCCTGGCTTATTCTATAAGCTTTGTCCTTATTCTTTAATTTTCTTTTCTCTCTTTTAATGGGTTTCTTCAATTACTCCCTAGAAGAGATGGTAGGGAAAATTCCAGGGCATGTTTTATTTCTACTGCGTTCCCTTCGCAGCAGCCCAGGGTTGAGTACCGGCCACTCCGTGCCTTCTCTTTCCATAGGAGTGGCTGTTCCCAGAACCAGACCAGGTCTCAGAGGTCCCCCCACCCCGTGGGAACCAGGGGTTATGTAATCCCCCCAAAGTCACGCAGTTTACGTGCAACGTGGAATGTGAAAGGAGGTCTGTGGGATTCCAAACCCTGGGCTTTGCCCTGCCAGCTCCCGCAGGTGAGAGAAAGCCTTGCCTTGAGAAGCTCGGCTCTGGGGCTCACAGAAAGCCTTGGAGGGCCGGCCTGGGCCCTCCTCACCATTTGTTTCATTGTCCTGGGGTGAGATTCTCCTGACTTCCAGGCCGCTGATGGGCCACAAGCCTCTGCACTGGAGCACGTGTGCCAGGTAGGGGCGGCCTGGGCCCTGTGGGGCTGTGACCATGGCTCAAAGTGTGCAGAGGCTGCCCAGAGACCCAGAGAAACAAGGCAGCTCAGGAGGTCAGCCTGCAGGTCAGTGTTCCTCTGAGAATGACCTTCCTCTCACGTGCCTCGAGGTGGCTTTGAGTTTCAGGCAAACCTGATTACGTGGGCAGTGAGAGGGAGCCTTTCCACACCTCTGCGACAGCATGTACAAGCCTGCATGTGTGTGCATCGAGTCACACGCATGCGCTTTTCCCAATATGTTAGATAAACAAGCCTTCTAGACATATTACTCTGCAAATTGTCCTTTCCATTTAGCAGGAAATCATCATGCTTTCCAGGTAATATGGATAAAGACAATGGGCTGGGTCTCATCGAGGCATTGACACAGCACACACACACACACAAACCTCTCTAGGTGTGTGTGTGCCTGTATTTGGATTTTTCTGAAAAGTGGAAAGCTTTGTACTTTTAATAGGTGTTGTAAGTAGCTTTCCCAACAGACTGTGGAAATCCAGAGTCCCGAGCAGCTGAGACGTCTCAGGTCTGCGGCACTCAGCTTGGAATCCTGGTCAGCCTCAAGGCCTCACAACTGAGGTCCTGTAGCACTACCTGCATCTGACCCAACTCACTGACAGGCCAAGCGGGGACAGGACATGTGGGAATGGGAAACACTGCATTTAGCCCACGATGGCTCAGAGACTCGGGCTCAGCTCTTCATTTGTGTCCAAAACACTAGTTTTGGATAGTTATGTGCAAAACACTAGGTGAGAGATGCCACTGAGCGGGAAGAGTGGGGGTGGGGGCAGGGCAGGTTGGAGGGGGACTGCATGCAGCAAGGGTCACACGCCCTTCCCCCAATTTTCTACTCTTTGTCTTGATAGCCTGGGCATGTTAGACCTTCTGAAGCAAAGGTGCTTACGTGGGGAAGAGGCTAGGGCAGGAACCCGGGATAGAAACAGCAGGACTGACAGCAG
Source organism: Tolypeutes matacus (assembly GCA_026826555.1). Taxonomy (NCBI): domain Eukaryota; kingdom Metazoa; phylum Chordata; class Mammalia; order Cingulata; family Chlamyphoridae; genus Tolypeutes; species Tolypeutes matacus. The sequence continues at coordinate 28,050,851 of JAKSZT010054489.1, read as the reverse complement.
GAGACCACATCCTAGGAAAGATCACACTGCATTGCAAGGATCGTCTCAGACTTTAGGATGCATAGGGTCCCTGGGGGAATGTGTTAAAATTTTCCTTCCCAGGTCCTGGCCATCAGAAATTCTGAAGTCTGTAGTCATGGGTTAGGCACCTGCATTTCAACAGGAGCTCCAGGTAAGTCTGGTGTGGGAGGTCCAGGAAACATACTGGGGAAAACCTGCTCTGATTTGTCAGCTCCCTGGAAAGCAGGAATGGCCTCTGCCTGACCCAGCCTGGTGTGCAAGTAGTAGGTTAAGGAGCAAGGCAACTTCTCAGGATAAGGATGTAAGTAAAGTTGTAGGATTGAGCCCTATTCCTGGTTTCCATGTCAACATGTGATGTTATCTCCAAGAATTTAGATGGTCAGTTTCAAACAATGTAGCCAGTGATGCTTTCTGCCCGCAGGGCCTCTGATCTCTGTGTATTTGGCCAACAGTGTGAAGAGACCAGAAGTACAATTGTTCCCTTTGATCATTCCATTCAAAGGCTGGAAGCCCTGAGGGGTGCAGTCACCCCCCAGCTTGGTCATCCTGCAAGCACCTGTTCTCCCTGGCTAACACCTGCAGCTCAAATCAGCCAGGTGCAGTTCACCTAAGACCAAATCACAGAGGCCGTAGTTCTGCGGGGGTCTTACCTGGGCTCCATGTGTCTCTTTTCAGGCCCTGGCTAAATATTTTTAGCAAGAGAGATCTGAGATGCTTAAGATAGAAACACACATTCATGAAATCGTTCTGGCCTCAGATTCACCAGGGGCTTTAGCTTAAAAGCTGGCTGCCTGTGCCAGGTGATAAGCAACGGCAGCTTCTGTCCAGAGGGTGATGCCTCCTCACTCCTCACCTCCAGCCCCACTCCCGCTCCCACTGGTGTGGCATTTCTCCCTAAGCCACCGCCTATCTGCTAGGACTATGGGAGATATGGGGGAGGTGAAGGGGATGTGACAGCACCCCTGCCTAAGGAGCTTGCATTCAAATAAGACAGACATAAATGTAGTCCAATTGCAAAGGAAGGGTGAGCAGCCAGGCCGGTGAGGCTGGGGAAGTGGTCAAGGATTGCTGCAGACAGGAGAGAGGGTGGAGCTGGATTTTATAAATATCTGAGCTGACCTGTATGAGGTAGGCTGAATAATGGCCCCTGGGGGGGAAACAAACAGGTCCTAATTGCTGGAGCCTGTAAATCTACTTCATATGGAAAAGGGGGGTCCCTGCAGATGTGTCTAAGTTAATGACCTTGAGATGGGAGGTCCTCTTGGGTTATCCCCCTGGGCCCTAAATCCAATGACCAATAAGAGGGAGACAGAAGGAGACTGATACAGGCAGAGGGAAGACACAATGTGAAGGTGGAGGCAGAGATTGGAGGGACTCCGCCATGAGCCAAGGAATGCTGTCGGCCTGCAGGAGCAGGGAGAGACCAGGGATGGAGTCTTCCCTGGAGGCTCCTGAAGGAGCCCAGCCCTGCAGAGATCTAGGCTATGGCCCAGGGAAGCTGATGTTAAACTTCTGACCTCCGGAACTGGAAGAGAACAAAATTTTGTTGTTTTAAGCCACCAAGTTTGTGATAGTTTGTTAGAGCAGCCACGGGAAACAAATACTCTGGTGGGTTGTGGTGGGGAGGGGGAAACAGAGAGGGCCACCTTCCAGGCAGAAGGAACATCTGCAAAGGGAGGGGGATAGGCAGCAGGTGGGGCAGGGAGGGTGGATAATCCATGTGGCTGGGAATATGGGTGGACCAGGGAGGTGAGTCGGGCAAGGCACTCCGAGGCCAGGTTAGGGACTGCATTCACCTACTGCCAGCAGAGCATCTGCCCACAGCCAGGAAGGTCCACACAGGGGCCTGCTCCTGACTCACGCCTCCTCTATGCCACACACACTTTTGATCTCCGCTGTGGGTTAAACATAGCCATCAACTCCATCCCCACCCCTTAAATCTGTCCTTGGATGAGCTCAGCCTCAAGAGTGGCTTCAGCTTCCACTCTTGTCTGCTTGGAATGTTGCCATCCCCACATCAAGAAGCCTGATCTAGATGCTTTGAGGAAGGGAGGGCACCTGGGGAGAGAGACCCAGCCACCCTTGTCCAGCTGCATCCAGCTCCCAGCTGACCTGCCAGCTGAACTCATGAGCAAGCAAGGCAAGGCCAGCTGAAAAACTGGCAAGTCAACCCACGGGAAAGGTGATAAGAGTAAGTCCCTGTTGTTTTAAGCCTCGATGTTTTGGGGGTGGTTTGTTATGGGCAAAGAGACAAACTTCTGCAGTCCCTACATCAGATGCTGATCTTTGAGTTCCTTTGTCAGCGCATTGTCCCCATCCTCCGCCCAGCCTTGCCTCCATTCCTTTCTCTTGTGATCTGATCCCCTTCTCATCTCCATCTATGCTGGACTTGGAGCATGTCCTGGCTTTAGATCTAGGCTATATTTTCCAAAGCAGCCTATTCTTCAAAGAACAGTCACTATTAAAAATTTCACTGAGCTTCAGAACAAATTCCAACATCCTTCAACATTCCCTGATAACAAATTTTGAAAGGTATTCACAGCATGAAGATGCATAAGCTTAAGTCTAATAAAGAACATCAAGCAACATTTACTATGCCGTTAATATGCGCCAGAATGAGATGTTTTGTCACCTGATCCTCATTTAAACGTCACAAGAATCATCTGAGAAATGCATTTGTAGCCCCAACTAACAGAGGTGGCAACTAAGGCTTGGGAAGATGAAGGACCACCCACTAGCATGCGGCTAGCAAGGGACGAGCTGAGCCTGGCTTTGAAAGCAGAGCACTGTGACTCCAAAGCCCCAAGTTTTTGAGTTAAACTGCCCCAAATCACAACCCACAATCCAGTGCTTAGCACATGGCATGTCTTAATAGAGATTTATTGACCGACTGGCAACGAATAAATGAATGAAATAAAGAATCACTGTGTATGTGGGCACTTCACTTATTCTTGTTGGGCTCCCTTGTCCCTTAGCACATGGGGAGACCTGTGGTGTGAGCAGAAAGTGGCATGCAGTGCAGACAGTGCCTCCTACAGGAGTGTTAATTCCCTTTGTCTCCTCAACCTCTTGCTGCATCTGGTGTTATAAAGGAGGTTTAAGCTTAAGCAGAATTACCCTTGGGAGTGAGAGAAGTGCTGAAACCGTGGGAGATGCAGGCATTTTTGCCTGCAGCCAGCCTGCAGTTCCGGGCAGGCCCTGACTCCTTCAATGGCCTCCATGGGGGGAATGCGAAAGGGGGACCCCCGGGAGCTCACCGGAGTGAGTCATATTCTCAGCATTCCAGAAGGGTCTCACACGCTGCCCTGGCAGCCTGGATCAGCTGTACTTCATGAGCTAAGGCCACGCCAGCTCTTGTCAGAGCATGTCACCGTGAGCCCTTTGCAGAGCAAGTGAGGGGCCGTGTGCCCTGGGAGCTTCTGTATTTAGGTCTGGGGCAGCAGCCCTGGGCGTATGATGGGGAGGAGAGGCAGGTGACCCCTGAGCAGACTCTCAGGAAGGGGGAGAAGGGACCTTGTGCAGGTCAGAGGGGCGAGGGGCCACAGTGACTTCCGAGACTCTCTCAGGGCCATGATCTGAGAGAGCTCAGGACTGGGAGACAAAAGAGAAGGCTGTGCTGCAGATTTCCCTTAGACCTGGACAAATCACTGCACTTCGCTGTGCCTTGACTGGCTCGGTTCTCACAAGAAAACAAACAAAAGCAAAGCACGGCCTGGGAGCTCCCTGGCCACGCTGTGACCCAGCCCCTCCTGCCTTTAGCCAGCGTGGGCTGCATAGGGGATTGGGCAGCCCTGGACGAATCTGCTGTGGGTGCAGATGACTCTTCCTAGGAAGGCTCTGGCTGCCTGACTGCGTGCGATGCAAAGGCCTCAGACCAAGCTCTGCCACATGGCCAGACACCTTAGGGACAAACATATGGGTGAGGTGGCCCAAAACTCTTGCTCCGTGTCTTTCTCTAAGTTCAATGGCATTCTCATTCTCTGTCATTCTAGGTGATCCAACCATGCCTTGCATGAAAAGTTAGGTGGTGGTTAAGCAATATTCTAGAAACAGAACTATGTTACACTTTCGATCAGAATTGGGCAAAGGGAATTCTTCTATCCACTGGCTGGTCACAGGGGCATTTAGGGATCAAAATGTGTTTGCCTTCCCTGAGGATTCAGGCTGGAGAGGGTTCTAGAGTCTCCTCACCCAGCTTCCACATGGATAGGGGAATATTTAAAATATTTTAGTTAACTAAATATCGGATATACTACTGATTTCATAAAAGATGGCCCATTTCCCATATCCACAATATGCCCATTTGAAAAGCATTTAGTATTGGTCAAAGATCAATCTGACCAAGCTACCACCTCTGGAGGTGAGGTTCCTGACTGGAATGCTATTTGAACATCTCGGGGACGTGAATCCTTAAGGCAATGGTTCCTCCTCGAGTTGTTGCTTAAACCAGCAGCCTTGTGTCTAACACTTTATTTTGGATGAAATATTATAAATGAATTAAAGATACCTTAAAAGCAAATGATAGTAATATCTAATTTCACTTGGTTGTGGAGATAAAATGAAGCAATGTATTCTATTGTCTCTGGTTAATAAATGATGGAAGGGTCAGAGATTAAGCAACTTGCTATGGGCACAGTTAATAAATGGTAGGAGAGTTAAAATCCAGCCGACTTACTCCAAATCCCTCACTGAACTTTGAGTCAAGGATCAAGAACTGCCTCTCCCACTTTGTAGCTTGTGGTCAGTTCCCTTTGCCCGACAATTTTAGTGCCCTCACCAGTACAGAGACTGAGAAACTATTTGGTTTTATAGGGATATTTGTGGGATCAGTGGAGGTAAAATGTCTTGTGAACTTGAAGGTGATGGACACATACCATTATGACATGATGGGGATTTTGTTTCCAGAGTGGTCTGGTCTGTTGTTGTGTTAGTTTTTTTCAGCAAGCACTAAAACAGGTGTAAAGATCAGGGAGCTTAGGTCTAAAATGAAGTGTCTCTCTGCAGAGCAAGGAAATGCAATGGAAATGATTCATGTTTAAACGTGATCTTCCTTCTGAGTCTGATCACAAGATTAGTCAGTTTTTCATAGAGCCAAATTTTAGCCAGAATGAGGGCATTCCGCCTTGCGCAGTGAACTCTAAGTCTTCTCTAAAGAGAGGGATAAATGGCATCAGATGTTGGTATCATTGGACTTTCTTGTTCAGGAAATTTTGCAGCTGTTTCTCCAAGGAGTCAAAGTTTCCTCTCTTAAACCCGCAATCAACCTTCCCTCAATACATATTTATACATTTTTAACTACACTAACTTATTTTTAAGCACTTTAAAGTAATATACCTGCATGTTAGATATTTGGAAAACACAAACAATAACCTGTATTCCCTTACCCTGCTCCCGATACATCAAAGCACTTACGTTATTTGTGTTGGTTTCTGGACATATTCCTATAGAAAATCATTTTTTAGAGAGAGAAAATCATGCTGTATGTTCAATTTTGTATCCTGGTGTGCTTTTTCCCCTGGTTACTCCAGGATATAAGTATTATTCCACATTGTTCTAGAATTTTCTTAAATCATTTAAAATGAAACCCAAACAGTAGCTAGTCCATTGACTGTATATACTGTAATTTATATGCCCATTTCCCTGTAAAATATTATTTAAGGCTTTTTCCAGTTTTTTTCCTATTAAAAAATAAAGCTTCAGGAAATGTTTTTACATAGAGGTTTGTTTTTCGTTCTCAGATATAGAATTATATCTTTAGGCTCGGTTCCCAGAACTGAATTATTGGGCCAAAGAATATGAATAATTCTATGGCTCTGGAAGGAAGTTGGCAAATTATAATTAAGAGGGCCAGAGAAAAAGTTTTACCCCAACCCCACCAGTAATGGATGTTTTTGCCTTCTCTTTTAACCATTGGTTTTTTTTGCTTGTCAAAACACCATTTCATTGCTTGGCTTTGGATTTCTTTGTTCATAAGTGAGATTTGACATTTTTACATCGATCTGCTTCCCAGGCATAGCTCCCATGAATCCTCTGTTCTTTAAATGTGAGGCCCTGTAAGTGGCATCTGGCATAACTGAGGACTCGGTCAGGTGCCAGGCAGTCAGGGTTGACTGCACAAATGTGAGGCATGTGGTGGGGAGGATTTCAACCTCAGGCTCTGGAGTGAGCAGATTTGGGAAACTGACTGGGGAGGGCCAGGAGGAGGGTCGAGGCAGAGGGTCCAGAGCATAGGGTGTGCTCAGTTGCAATTCAAGGCCCAATACTGGCCACTGCTGAAGGTGCAGCTCATTCCCATCCTGGGGTTTGCAGCAGGGCTGTCATCATTCCCTTGGGCATCCACTGAGCACCTGTCTCCCCAGTGTGTACTGAGGGCCATGAATGCAGCCCATGGGCTTAGTGGGAGAGACTGATGTCCACAAAGCAAATGCTACACGTGGTTGCAGGGCTGACTCTAAGTCCTCAGTGCTCAGCACCAAGCTGGGCACAAGCTACCTCCTCGGTATTTGTGGAATTAGCAGGTAGCATGTGGATAGTTGGTTGGCTTGCACATGTGCAGTTTCCTATCCTAGAACCATAGCCCTATTGAAGGCTAAGAGGAACCAAGGGTGTAAGTATCAGGGGAGAGAGCCTGTGATGTGAATTAAGCTGCAGAGGGTGGAGAAGAAGGCAGTTATGACTTGGACGCGGAAGGGAAACGCAGGACTTACGTCTTCCAAACCCTGAGGCCAGTGAGGAGTCTTGGCAGATGGGATGAGCCCCAGAGCCTCAGCAACCTGAGAAAATGACTGGATTCTAAGGAAGAGGCAGAGACCTCCAGTCTGCTAGCCACATCCTGCTTTTCTGCCACATCGGCTTGGTGTCCCAGATGTAATGGTCAATGTGACGTCCTACAAGATGTCCAGATCACTTTGGACTATATTATGACAGAGTTAACAAAGGCCCGGGGCAAACTTGAGTGGATATGGATGGTTATTTTAGGTTAAGTTCAACTTTTTCTGGTCCTCCTTTCCTAACAAGGACTGAAAAAAATGCCTTTGCCAAATCAGTGGCTGCATGCCGTGTGCCTGAGGCCATGTTAATTTGTTCTAGTCCCGTATTGCATCAGCAGCTGCGATTAGGGCTGTTGCTTGATTGAGCTGGCTGTAGTCTACAGTCTTGCTCCCAAAACCAGACTGGCAAATTAACTGCAGCTCTGATAGGGATTACCATCCCAGCACCTTTTAGATGCTTAAGGGACTCACTGATTTCCACCATCACACCTGGGATGCAGCAATGCCTTTTGTTTACTCTCTTGGCCAGGAAGGGAGCTGGTTTCAGGGGCTTCCACCCGGACTTGCCCTCTATAGTAGCTCTTACTCAACAGGCCAGCGATTCAGTGTCGGAGTTACTCCAATCACCTAGTAGGGTGACCTAATTGTATTTTGAGGGAAGTGGGGGAAATGAGCACCCTGTGCCAGCCGAACTGATGGATACACTGTCAACTAGACTTTTGCCCAAACTCCATTTTTTACCTGAAAGTAGAGACTGTCTTCTTCCCCCATGGATCCGTGCTGCTTATATCAAGCACCAAGTACGCATTTAATAATGCACATGTGCTGAGTTGCAGTGACTTAGCACAAGCTCACATCAGGAATCAGTGGGGGATGGCTCATGAAAGAAGGGCTGAATTCAAAATACAGAGTGTCTTCAAAGGCAGGTTGAAGTGTGCGATTTTATCTGAAGTTCCACAATAAAGATCATTAAGTCCTGTGCCCACATTACACATTAATTAGGGACCACCTAGAAAGCAATGATTGTCCAGAGGAGAAAAAAAAAAATGTCACCCTTTGAAAGAATGATCTGGGAAGCTTCCAGGAGGAAAAGCCCCTTATCCAGGTTTCTGAAGAAAGGTGAGATTTGGCTGCCTAGAGAAGTCAAAATCATTCTAAGCATTATTCCCATGCTTTCACGAAAGACAGTGGCAGGCCAGCCTAGTGCCCCAAAAGTGGGCTTTGGAGCAGACAGACTTTGGCTAGAAGCCCATTTGCTGTGACGGTCACGTAACCCCTCTGAACTGTCCTCATCTGTAAAATGGATACCCTTACCTCTTCCTCACAGTATTAGTAGACACATCTATAAGATGATAGAAGTGATGTGTGCAACTGGTTAGTTTCCCTGAGAAGCAGGCTTAGAAATGGCATTAGCACACAGGGCGTTTATTAAAGAGGATCAACACGTATGAGGGGGGAAAGGGCAGGACTTGGCAGAAGGAGAATGTGAGACATAATGTAGGCTCAGTGATAATCTCAGCTAACAGGGGTGGTGCTCTAGAAGGGTCCAAACTCCAATGATCACTCAGAGATGTCCCACGTTGGGCAGGGATGGCAGGGCCTTTGTATCCCTATGGTGGTCAGTCTTTGGACACGGGGCACCCCAGGACAAAATGTGACTTTAGGTGATGCGGATTTGGGCAGTTTATACAATCCCTGCAGTGGATAATGACTGAAGGCTGCTGCTGGCAACACTTCCAGTAGCTGAGGCAACAAGTCCTTCAATAAAGAAGATCTAGGTGCCTCCCAGAATTCATCAAAGTGTCTAGTACATTTCAGTTCAATAAACATTCCTTCCCTTTCCCATCTTATATTTCAGCAGGAATTGCATCTATGCAGTTATAGTTAATTGGCTTGGCATAGGCAAAATATTATTTTGAAGTCATAAATCCAACCTTGATAGAGCTGGTAGGGATGTTAAAGACAATCTAATTAAACCCCCAAACTTTGGAAATGAGGCTCAAAGAATTCTGTTCCTCAGTGCCATGTTAAGATGTATAAGGAAACCAGAGCTTGTCCTTTCCAAGTCCCCTGTTTCCCAGCCCAAGGTTTTTCCCTCTGGGGCCATCTGACCATGAAGTGCCGTGAGAAAGGCTGATGTACCACATTATTCCACTAGGCTTTCCACTGGTCCCTTCATCAGACTGGCTTGCCCATCTCCAGTGTCAGTCCCCAAGTACACTTGAGCAGTTCAGGACATTTCTTACCTGCATTTGGCCTCAATCCATAGTGGTCCTGGGGAAGCAGAAACACCCCCAGGAATGGAGAGGCCCAGGAAAGAACAACCATGTCCATTCTTGGCCCATGGGCTCCAGTGGCACGTGGCCACTTCCAGTTCTGAGGCTCGCAGTTTGCCCCCTGGGAGCAGGGAGGTGGCATGGCGAGGTAGAACAGGAGCTCCGGCTGCTCAGGCCAGGACACAGCCCTCAGCCCTGCAGCTAACGTGCCCAGTGACGAAAGGAAATCCTTTTCCCTCTGTACCTCAGTTTCCCCAGCTGTCAAATGAGGAGTTTGGGCTGGATGCTGTCCAAGGCCCCTTCCCACCTCCGACAGGCAATGAGTATATATTTTCTTGGAAGCAGTTTTGATTGCTCACACATCAGCAGAAATGAAGGTTTCATGTTCCCCTGGAAAAGGCCGAGAGTTGCATCCATTTCCCAACAGCAGCACTTCAGGACTAGCCGCCGAGGGAGCAGGGCCCAGCTCATGTGTCAGGCTTTTAGCAAGGTGCAGCTCAGGGCCAGCCAGATGGTCAGTGACAAGGAGCTCCTGGCTGCCAGGGGACCGTGCAGCCTGGGCAGGGGGCGTAGGGAGCCACGGGCTTTGCATCCATTTGCTCACTATGAAGTGCCATGAAAGTTGGCTTTGTGAACATCCTCAGTGAGGAATCTACTCACTAGTGCACCTAAACAGCGGATACTGTGGGCCTCAGTTCTGTCCAGGTAAACACATCCTGTCTGAAAACGTTAAGATGGCTGATGAGTAGCATTACAAGGACTCCTGAGAGATTTTCCCATGTGTCCAGCCTCTGATTTGGTAATAGGAAGCTCTGGTGAAAGGAAACTCTAGTAAAATGCTAAGAGGACTGCTTTGGTGTCAGAAACTGGACTCCTCTTTTGGCCCTACCATTTTTCTAGATCTTGGCTTGGTAAATCTACTTATGATGCCAGTTCCCTTCAAAATTAGGGATAATACTCACCCTCTTTGTTCTTCTGGGGGTCAAAGTAAATGAGTGTGAAATAAAGAACACAGGAGTTGGCACCTGGTGCTCCATAAACATTTCACTAAAAGGCATTCCACTTTGGAAGGGACAAGTCGTGATGCATCCTCCTGCTTGGGTGATTCCAGATGGGCCTTATGTTATTCTCATCGGCAAAGCAGTCACATCCATGTCATGTCATTCTCTAAGTCTTGGCAGGAATTCCAAATAAGTTTTAATTTAATTAGTATTTATTAAATAACTTTTGTTTGCTCGGTGATGGACCTAATCCTGAAAACAGATTTATTCATATGTCTACTCATTAAATATTTACTGACCCAAGAACCCACCATCCAAAACACTGGGGATGAGGTCTAGAAGAGTCTAACACAGGCGGTCTTAACCAGGGGTCCACGGATTTCAGGTCCATGAGCTTGAATTGAAAAAAAAAATCAACTTATCTTTATTTTCTCTGGCCTCTAACTAAAATCTAGCATTTCCTTCACTTATGAATATATGCAATAAATAAATTACAGTAGCAGTCATTTCACCTGACTGGCAAAAGTGTCCATGGAACAAAAAAGGTCAAGAACCCCTGGTCTAACAAGATCCCTGTCACTTCAGCTAGGATTTCAGATCTCAGAGAATCAAGAGAGTGATAACTTGAAATCTCAAATGCTGAGTTATTAAACTCTGGCCACACTTTCAGGAAAGGTTATTTTATAAGAAGTTCATTCTACCATTTCAACTGAGTAAACAAAGCGTTTCTATGACACCATATTTGGAATTTGTTGGGTATGGACATGGTTTGCTTGGTGACATCTGTAGGCCAAGGCCAACCATGGAAGCCCCAGTTAACACGCAACTCCTTCCAAAAATACTTTGGGTCAATCCTGAAGCCTCTTAGTAAGAGCACAGGTGTCTGTACTTTGTATCTTCTGGGACTAGATTTGGGTTTGTGTATACTCTGAGGATAACTTATCATTGTAACTCTGGAAAATTTTGTGGACCATGGAGAAAAATGGTTGTGTAAAATATGTTTATGGAGTGATGATTCTTCAGTTGTACTGGAATCAACCAAAGCAATCTGTTTACTTGCTCATTTCATAAGTGTGGATTGAGCCCTTCTTGTCTGCCTTCCAACTATGGAGGTTATAAAGCTGAATCGACTGAGGATCCCGTTCACAGTCTCATAGAGAAGGGCAGACATCAAAGTGCAGCACCGAGAGAACTAAGGCACCCGAGAGAAAAACTGACAAAAAGTTCAGGGTTTAGGGGAGGTTATTTCTGGATGAGATGGGGGCAATGTGGAATAAGGCTTTTAGCCAGCTTCAAGGTGGCATTTGAATTTGGTTATAACAACAGATGTGTCATGTGTTGCTAGCTATCAAGTGGCCAGCAATTTTCCTAGGTTATTGCACAAATTCTGACCACAGAACCCTCAGGTAACTAAAACGACTCCCTCTTTACAAGTGAGTGAGTGTAGCTCAGAGGTGTTAGGCGATGAGTCCAAGGCCATGAAGCTCATATGTGACAGGACAGAACCTGAGCCAAGGTCTATCTGTCCCAGCACAAATGTTCCTTCCAGCGTATTATGTTGCCTTCCAGCTTCGGTTGGCTGATATTGATGGAGTGCGGGTATGGCCCAAAACACGGAGTCAGGAAGAGCATGATGTGTTCAGTGGAGAAGTGTGAGAAACAGAGGGGGTTGTGTTAGGCCCAAGAGGACCCTCCATGGCAGGCCGAGGGGTTTCATCCTGAAGGTGATGGGGCGTGCTGGGTGTCTGTGAAAAGGGATGGACAGACCTGGACTATGGTAAGATCACTCTGGAGGTAAGTGACTTGGTCCAGAGGCTGCAGCAGTGATTTACACAGGACAGGAATAGGCCTGGACTAGGACTGAAACTAGGGCTAGTGCTAGGACAGCAGGCTTAGAAAAGAGGAGTACGAGGCCAGACCTCCTTCCTGTGTCACAGAAACCTTGCTTAGGACAGGAGTGATTGCAGCTGATTCCTGAGAAAGACTTGGGGCATTTTTTCTTTGTGCTAGTGATTATTAAATGCCCAATTTTATTAACATCTGTCTTTTAAGGTGGGGGAAGATAAATACACAGTCATGCACATGGAATTCACATGCAACTCTCACCCACACGTGGCACCATACAAAGGTTCATACCAATCAAGATACATCCCAAGTTCAGAAATGTGGGAAAACGCAGAAACACACCAGCTTAAAATGGAGGAACCAAGGCTGATTGCTCAAAGTGGTTTGTGAGTTCCCTCTGCTGACAAAGATTCAGAGATGCAGTGAGTGGACTTACTGGAACTTAGCTGGTTGAAGGCACTGAGCCTTTGCTTGGTGCACTTGGAGTCTGAGCCTCAGAGGGGTAAAGTAATTTATTTAAGTCTACAAAGCAAGTAAGAGACAGAACCAGGACTGACTGTAATTTTATCAGTTTATTTTTTCTGAAAATAGAAAATTATTCTTCATACGATTGCTGTGAGAATTAAAGGAAATAATGTATATGTCCCCCCCTGCCCCGAGATGGCTCCCTCATCTGTCTGCTCGTTGTCTGTTTTTCCTTTAGGAGGCACCAGGAACCGAACCCGGGACCTCCCATATGGGAGGCGGGCACTCAACTGCTTGAGCCACATTTGCTCCCCATGTATATAAATTTTTACCTTAAGAACTAGCACCTAGAAGGTGCTCAAGGCATATGAAGATCCTTTAATCTACCTTCTAAGTACATGGTTTCCCATCAATCTAGGGTGTGAGAATCAATGGCTCCACAGTGATCGTCTTACCCAGCTTCCTTGCTTTAAGATTGAGGAAGCGGAGGCCCAGAGAAGGGAAGCGGGACATAAAGTTTGTGCTTATGGAACACCAGCATTTTTAAGGAGTTCAGTGGTGGCTCTGCTCAGTAGGAAAGGATAGATGGTGGAAGATATTTTAGAACTAGGCTCATTGATAACATTAAGGATAATATGCCCTGGAACATAGATGTCAGGTGGTAGCACCTAAACATCAAAAGCCCATTGACACACAAAAAAATAAAAATAAAAAATAAAAAAACCAAAACAAACAAACAAACAAAAAAAAAGCCCATTGATAGGAATGGAAGTACTCAAGTGGTGAAGCGCCTGCCTCCCATGTACGAGGTACTGGGTTCAATCCCCAGTACCTTCTAAAAATAAAAAAAAAAAAGCCCATTGAACGCAGTTATCACAATGAATGCCAAGGTAGTTAGAGTGGCGGCCAAGATGCCTGACCTGCACAGAGTTAAGGAGTGGCTACCAGAGCATGGTGTTGATAAGGGCACAGTTGTAAGGGGCTGACATAGGTACTCCCTGACATGTATCCAGAAAAAAAAAGGTGCCCCGACTCTGCAGCCAGTCCCCCTGCACCGACTGCTCTATGGCCCGTGCCAACCCCCTGCTCTACAGCTGGCACCATGCACAAGATCATTTACATCTAGGCAAGTCAGTGCGGCAACCAGATCCGTGCCAAGTTTTGGGAGGTCATCAGCAATGAACACGGCACAGACTCCACTGATAGTTACCATGGCAACAATGACCAGCAGCTGGAGAGAATCAATGTCTACTATGACAAAGCTTTTGGTAACAAATATGTATCTTGGGCCATTGTGGTGGATCTGGAGCCTGGAACAATGGACTCGGTCCAGTCTGGTCTGGACCATTTGGCTAGATCTTCAGGCAGGATAACTTAGTGTTAGGCCAGAGCGGTGCTGGGAATAACTGGGCAAAGAGCCACTACAGAGAGTGAGTTGAGCTGGTGGACTCAGTCAGGGATGTGGCCCGGAAGAAGGCAGAGAGCTGTGACTGCCTGACCCACTCTCTTGCTGACCCACTCTCTGGGGGTGGCATGGGCTCTGGGATGGGCACGCTCATCATCAGCAAGATCGCGAGGAGTACCTTGACTGCATCACAGACACCTTCGGTGTCATGCCTTGCCAAGGTGTCAGACATGGTGGTGGAGCCCTACAGTGCCAGCTGGTGGAGAACAGAGACAAGACCTACTACATCAATGAGGCCCTGTACGACATCTGTTTCCACACCCTGAAACTTACCATCCCCACCTATGAGGACCACAACCACCTGGCGTCGGCTACCTTGAGTGGCATTACCACCTGCCTGCGCCTCCCAGGACAGCTGAATGCGGACCTGTGCAAGCTGGCCATGAACATGGTGCCCTTCCCCAGCCTGTACTTCTTCATGCCTGACTTTGACCCCTTGACCAGCTGGGGCAACCAGCAATACCAGGCACTCACCGTGCCCAAACTCACCCAGCAGATGTTCGACTTCAGGAACATGATGGTGACCTGTGACCCCCGCCATGGCCACTACCTGATGGTGGCCACTATCTTCCATGGCCGCATGTCCCTGAAGGAGGTGGATGACCAGATGCTGAACATGCAGAACAAGAACAGCAGCTACTTGATGGAGTGGATCCCCAACAATGTCAAGAGAGCCATGAGCACAAGGCCTACCTGCACTGGTACCTGGACGAAGGCAGAGATGAGGTGGAGAGCAGCACAAACGACCTGGTATCTGAGTATCAGCAGTTCCAGGACACCATGTCTGACATACCTGGGGAGTTTGAGAAGTAGGAGGGCATGTACTAGGCTAAAGAATGTCTCTGAATAAATTGTGCATCCTTCATGAATTTCTACTGTCATCCTCAAGCACGGTCTTATTTATACACTATGGTGCTTAGTTTTGCCTCTGTCAGAAGTCGACACTGTTGATGTAACAATGTGGAGCTTCTCTAAAAAGAACAGTATTATCTGTAAGATATCTATACTAATAAAAAAGCATGTGTCCAGAAAAAAAGCAAAGGCAGATGATCAGGAAGCTGATGGCTGTTGTCCCCATTATCTAAATTTTACAATCCATTGCCCACTTTCTGGACTTGATCCAGTTTTCATACCAAGAAACCATTGACTAAAGTATGTTTAGGTGGGCCCAGCAATAATTCATCATAATATTGAAACTACATCTGGGGTAAAACATGAGCAGAGCCAGTGGGCACAAACATAGCCCAGCTCCCGATGACATCCATCATTATTGAACACTCTCCCTCCCTCAGCTCACACTTCTGGTCTCATGAGGGATCTCTTATGGCCAGCTAAATGAGGAGAAAAACCCCAAACTTGGTTTATAGATGGGTCAGCTTCTTGTGTGGGTGAAAGATGAAAACGGATAGCAACTGCATTACAACTTCACTTAGGGTGAAAGAAATCCTCCCAATGGGCAGAACTTCAGATGATGCACCTAGTTATCCATTTGTGTGAACAGACCAGTGATCCAAGGTTAGAATATATAAGGACTCATGTGTACTGGAAAATGGCCTGACATTGAAGGAACATTAGAATTTCAAAATGAAATCTTGGAATAGAGGTAGGTGGTTGGAGATACAAGGAGTATGAAGAACTTGGTATCATTTGTTAACCTCCACTGGAGATTATCCACCATGGATGAAGCACTGAACAAACAAACAAACAGACAAGATGATTCAGCCAGTTGACATCAGCCAGTCTCCGTCACCTACCCTAGGGCTGGTATGATGTACACATGGGCCAAGTGACCCTGGTGGCAGAGATGGAAGTTATGCATGGGCCCAAAAGCATGGGCTTCTGGAGCAGTTTGATATTTATGAATTCTAAAAAAGATATTTGATTATATTTGTAAACTGGTCTGTTCTTCTGGGCTTGATACCCTTTGATTGTATTAGATTCAACTGAGATGTCTTTTGATTAAATTAGGTTAAGATTAGGGCTTTGATTCAACCACATCATTAGGGCATGCAGAGTTGAGTTCCTACTGCCTTGGTGGGCTGATAAAACAGACACTCACATGGAAGTAGACACACAGAGGAACAGATATATGAGAAAAGAGAAGGCTCTATTAGACACAGCAGAGGGCTTGGGAAGAGAGATGTGCCCGATAGTCTACAGCTGGCTTTGTGAAGTGAGCAGAACAGCTGAGCCAGGAAAGAAATGAGCCCCAGGGTGAGAGATGAGCTGTATGCCAGCCTAGAGCTGAGATGGGAAGAAGCTGGGACCACAGAGTCTTAAGAGGAAGAAGGAAGGCTGAACCCTTGTAGACATCGCCTACCATCTTGCTTCAACACATGGCAAATGACTTTGGGTGAGCAAGTACATCTTATGGTGCCTTGAGCTAGACTCTTTAGGGCCTTGTAATTGTAAGCTTCTACCCCAAATAAATACCCTTTATAAAAGCCAACAGAGTTCTGGTACTTTGCATCAGCATGCTTTTGGCTGACTACAGCTTCCATTTACAAGACTGATATAATGATTTTGACCTCTGATTGCCCACCTGCCTGTAGCAGAGCCCTCCGAATGGCACCATGACTCAAGGAGACCAATGTACAGGTAAATTGACTATATTGGGCTCCTTTCACCCTGGAAGGGACAGTGATTTATTCTGACAGGAATATATATCATGTATGGATTTGCCTTTCCTATTCACAGTTCTCATTCAGCTTCCCCATCCAAGGCCTTACTGAGCTCCACTGATCTGAGATGCTACACATCATATCTTATTATACCAGGGTACTCACTTTACATAAAAGGAAGTATTGGAGTGGGCCCATGATCATGAGATAAAAAAACACCATCATATACTCTAGTACCCAATGCTGCCTGCCTGACAAAGCATGAAACAGCCAGCTGCAGTCACACTCAAGTACCAGCTGAGACAATACTTTAGGTGAATCCAGCACCACCCTCTAGGATGCAGTACAAGCATTAACTCAAAGCCATTATGGTGCTATGTTCTCAACAGGGAAAATGCATAGATCTGGGAATAAAAGGGTAGAAGCCAGTGTGAACTCACTTAATATCACTCTCAATGACCCACTTGGCAAATTTGTGTTTCCTTACCCCATAAGTCTGGGCTTTGTGGGATTAGTTATCCTGACCCCAAAAGGGGCAAATAATTCCATTAGCAGACACAGCAAGTGTTCTGCTGAACTATAAGCTATAGCTACCATCTGAGAACTTCAAGCTGCTTGTGTCAAAGGACCAGCAGGTAAGAAAAGAAGTTACCATCTTGGCAGAAGTAATCAATCCTGATCATCAGGAGGAGACAGGGCTGCTGTTATGCAAAGGGAACAAGAAGGAATATGGCTGGACCTAAGGGATCTATTTGACTATCTCTTGGTTTTCCTCTGCCCAATTGTGATAGTTAATGGACAAGTGTAGTAAACACTGGTCCAAGAAGGGCATGGTGATGAGTGATTCAAACCCTTCAGATATGAAAGTCTTGGTTACTCCACCAGGTAAGCAACCAATACCAGAAGAGGTATTAGCTGAGAGTGATGGAAGACTAGAATCGATAGTGGAAGGTGAGCATGAGTACTAGTGTTGGTTCAAGATCAGCTGAAATGGTGGGGGATGTATTTCATCCTTCTAGCCTTCCTATTCTAAGTTTCCTCTTGAAGACAGGCCTGCCAAAATTTTTGAATAGCTGTTCCTTGATTCTGTATGAGAAATATTATGTTCTTCCCTTCTCTTAGGTCATTCTCAGTTGTCCATGTGCCAAGTGGTATGCTATATTAGCTAATTCCTTGGTTTCTCCCTCTACCCCAACTTGCTTCCTTCCTCTCCTTCCCATGGGTGTCAATCCCAGAGCCCATAAAGGGCTGCACTCTAAACTCAACCCAAGGGTTTGTTTCACGGAAAGCTCAACCTGAGACAGCTTTGTCTAATATGCCCAAGGTTTGAAGTCCACTGGATGAAGAGACACCAGCTTGAAACACAAAAGTTTTTCCATGAGTGATCATCCTAATAGAGACTAGTGCATGATATAAAGAATTGTGTGCCCGTAATTACAGCCTACAGGCACCTTTCAGCACTCAATAAGCATTTTAATGTAGTTAAGTTATAATGATGCTTTCATGAGTAACTTTTGAGGTAGGCCTATCACCCCCACATAATATACAAAGAAACAACTCAAAAGGGGAAGTAACTTTTTCAGCTAGCAATTAAAACTGGATCCATCTCAATTGCAAAAAAAAAAAAAAATGTGTGTATACATACACATCTCACACATCTGTGTATGTTTACAAATAGAAAAAAGAATGGAAGATTTCTCAGGGCTTTCTATGTGTAGGATGCCATCTTCAAATAGTGAAATTTTTACTTCTTCTTTTCCAAATTGGATGCATTTTATATCTTTTTCTTGCCTAAGTGCTTGAGCAAGTACTTCTAACACAGTGTTAAATAAGAGCAGTGACACTGGAACAAATGTCTTGTTCCAGATCTTAGAAGGAAAGCATTTAGGATTTCACCATTGAATATGATGTTAGCTGTGGATTTTTCATATATACCCTTTATCATGTTGAAGAAGTTTCCTTCTATTCTTATTTTTTGAAGAGTTTTTAATCAGGAGAGGGTGCTGTATTTTGTCAAATACTTTTCTGCATCAATAGATGATCATGTGATTTTTTTCTTTCAATCTGTTTATGTGGTGTATTACATTGATTTTCTTATGTTGAACCATCCTTGCATACCAGGGATGAAACCCACTTGGTCATGATGTATAATTTGATGTGTTGTTGAATATGATTAGCAAGTATTTTGTTGAGGATTTTAGCATCTAGGTTCATTAGGGAGATTGGTCTATAGTTTTCCTTTTTTGCGACATCTTTGTGTGGCTTTGGTATTGGGGTGATGTTGGCATCTGTATTAGTCAGCCAAAGGGGTGCTGATGCAAAGTACCAGAAATCTGTTGGTTTCTATAAAGGGAATTTATTATGGGTAAAAGCTTACAGTTACAAGGTCCTAAAGAGTCCAAATCAATGTACAATAAGAAGTATTTTCTCACCAAACTGTTGCCACGTGTTGATGCCAGATGGTGAGTGATATCTGTGAGAGTTCAGCCTTCCTCTTTCCTCTTAAGGCTCTGTTGGCCTAGCTTCTTCTGATCTCAGCTGTAGGCTGGCATAGGGCTCAGCTGCTCTGTTCTCTTCAATGCAAACTATCAGAAAAATGGCTCATTTCTCTTCCCAGGGCCACAGGATCCTTTTGCGTGTCTATGGAGCTCTCTTCTTTTCTTGTGTATCTGCTTCTCTGTGTTCTTGATTAAGCATCCATTTATATAGCCACCAAGGGGGTAGGGACTTGCATGCAGGGTTGGTCAATAAAAGCTCTAATCTTGATTTAATCAAGTAAATGTAAAGCTGTGGAATTTAAATTGATGGGTATCATGCCCAGAGGAACAGACCAGTTTACAAACACAATCAATATCTCTTTCTGGAATTCAGAAATAGTATCAAACTGCTACAGCATCAATTAGAGGGACAAGAATCCCTGGAGAAGATAGGCCTAATAAAATAAAACAGACCAATATATCAAGCCCTCAATATTATTGCAAGAACCATGAATCTTATTTCTCAAAAATGGAAACTTACTGGTTACCATAGGTTCTGAGGGGAGGGGTGGGGGAAGAATAGAATAGATGGAAGATAGGGCATTTTTAGGGCATTAGAATTGCTCTGCATGATCTTGCAATAACAGATATGGGCCATTTAAAATTTCGTCAAAACCTATGGAAGTATATGGTCCAAAATGTAAACCATACTGTAAACCATTGATCATGGTTAGTAGCAATGCTTCAGTATTTGTACATCAATTGTAAAATGTTATTAATAGGGGAGAGGGGAAAAGCAGGAGGGCATTGGGTATATGGTAATCCCCTATATTCTCTATGTGAGTTTTCTGTAACCTAAAGCTTCTTTGAAGATAAGGGGGAAAAAAAAAGACTGGGGGAATATATGGAAGAAAATGTCACTGTACATACAAGAGAACAGATCTTACAGTGACAAAAGACACAATGTCTAAACATTTTTATTATTTCAAAATTTTTACAATTTTTTTGGGTTTTATTTGCTATTTTTAAAACTATTATTTCATTTTCTGATTAATTTTATTTGATTATTTTGTTGGCTTCATTTTGGAGAGTGGTTATGATAGGTTCTGAGGGGAAGGGGATGAAGAAAAGAATAGATGGAACATAGGGCATTTTCAGAGCATGGAATTGTTCTGCATAATCTTGCCATGGCAGATACAGGCCATTGTAAATTTTGTCAAAACCTATAAATGTGTACAGGCAAAATGTAAACCATTGACCATGGTTAGTAGCAATGCTTCAACATTTATACATCAATTGTAACAAATGTATCATTCATATGTAAAATTACTAATGGGGGAGAGTGGGAGGGGTTTGCGTATGTAGGAATCCCTTATATTTTCTACATGACTTCTCTGTAACCTAAAGGTTTTTTGAAGAGAAAGTGAAAAAAAAAGACTTACAGGGAAAATGAAGAAATTGTCACTGTACATAAAAGATAACAGATCTTACAGTGATGAAAAGACACAATGAAAAAAATTTTGTTTTTTTTTTTTTGTATTATTGTTATTTTATTAGTTTTGTTTAATTTTTAGCTTTGTTTTTGGGGAGGTTTTGGATTGCAGAAGGGTCACAGCTATGGCAGGGGAGGTTCACTGGTGCAGGTTGTTGGTGATTGGGGGATATGTGGGGAGGGGTGCACCTGGGGCATGCCTCTATGGCATACAAATATGTACAAGTGGTCACGGGGCATTGTCTCGGTGGGTTGAGTCCCACATAATAACCAAAAGAATATTGAATCCCCATCCTGGGAAGTCCTGCTACATTCTCTAATAGAGCAGCAAGAATCCCGAGTTCATGGGCACTGCTTAGCAAAGGAGGACAGACCATCTCACTAGGTCATTGATATTGATGGTTGTATTTATGAACCTTTTCTAGTGAAATAGAAACTTAGCCTAGTATTATATAATTTCTAAGAGTTACCTTCTGAAAGCCTCCTGGTTGCTCAAATATGGCCTCTAAGCCAACTTCAGCATATAAATGCACTACCTCCCCTCCCCCCAACCCAGCATGGGACATAACTCCCAGGGATGAGCCTTCCTGGCACTGAGGGATTATTACCAAGCACCAACTAGCAAAGCATCTGGAAAAAGACCTTGACCAAAAGGGGGAATTGGTAAGTACAAATGTGTTTTTAGAGCTAAGAGATTTCAAATTGAGTCAGGGTTCATTCCAGAGGTTACACTTATACACGTCTCAGCAGGTTCTCATCAACTGTCACAGTAAACAGTGCCTCAAATAGTGGGCCTCCTGAGGTCTCCAGAGACATCTAGGCACTATAAGCAGGGCAGACAGCTCAGGATTTCGGCACCCTGTCTGTGGGCCTTAGCCTTACTTTGGAATTTATGCTCCCCAGTGTAACAGAGTTAGACTCATTTATAATTTCCCTACACATGACTCTTCTGCCCCTTTTATTTGAATATATAATTAGCACTTTACTTGATAAATATATGTTCCAGAGACTTAAATCTTTGATCTGTCCATGTGCCAGTTAAGCTCTGAATGTCAGCAGAGTTGCAACACCAACTCTCTAGTTCATTGGACTCACCCAGGACAACTAACAAGGACATGATGATGGACAAGGAACATAGAGTGTCTGTAATTGCAAGCAAGAGAGTTCCATTCATCTACCACGTGGGATCTAAGGCCCCTCTCAATTAGAAGCAGAGTGGGCATCACCATCCCCAAATACTCAAGATTGGGGAATGAACAATGGACTAAAGTAGACTTATTATTCTAGCAGTGGTAAAACTTTTATCATTGACATAAAGGCAGTGGCCACCAGAGGTTCTGAGGAGAGGGAGAAAGAAGAATAGGTATAATATGGGGGCATTTTTGGGGCATTGGAATTCTCCTCCAAGACATTGCAATGATGGCTACAGGCCATTATGTATTTTGTCATTACCTGCAAGATTGTGCAGGACAGAGTGTAAACTATAATATAAACTATAGTCCATGGTTAGTAGCAATGATTCAATATGTGTTCATCAATTGTAATAAATATACCATACTAATGAAGGACGTTGTTAATGTGGGAAAGTGTGTGTGGGGGGAGGGAGTGGGGCATATGGGAATCCCCTATATTTTTTTATGTAACATTTATGTAATCTAAAGCTTCTTTAAAAATAAAAATAAAAAAAAGAATGGAAGAGGAGCTAATTCTGGATAGAGGGATTATGGGTAAATTTTGGCTTGTCTTCTTAAATTTCTACAATAAGTATATATTGTTGTATAATAAGAAAAAAGTAAACTTTTACATGTAAAAATATATGTTTTTACACTTATGAGTGAATGGCTGACTGTTAGCTAGTAAATCCTTAGCTGTGTATAGAATTTTACAGATCATAAGTCTGATTCATGAGTTACTTCCTTCAATATGTATGAAAGTCCAGTGAGGCAAGCAAAATTCTGTCTTCAATCTTACATTACAAATGAGAAAATTGCAGCCCAGGCGACTCTTCTCCTCTCCTGTTCCTCCTCTATTCCTCCTGCAGAAAAAAAGTGATCTCAACCTATAGTGTTTTTTTCAAAATTATTGAACAGAAAGAACACTAATTCTACAATCCTAATAGATTCTCAGTGAACTAAAGAAAATATGTATCTCATCACACTGGACCATATAATTTAGAAAATTTTCAGCAAGGTATAAATTAATGAATTAGCCACTTAAAGGTTCTGAATCTCAACTAAAATAGTTGCATGTAAATTCATTTGCAAATTGTAAAGCACTAAGCAAAGGAACTGACAATAATGAAAACCTGGAAAAATCGGAGCATTCCTAAGTATTTTGGAATTCCTAAGTGTTTTCATTTCTGAGCTGCCAAAACAAATACCACACAATGGGTTGGCTTAAACAATGAGAAATTTATTGGCTCACAGTTTTGAGGCTAGGAGTTCACAACTGAGGTGTCTGCAAGATAATGCTTTCTCCTCAAAGACTGTGGCTTTGGGGGCTAAGTCCAGTGATCCTTGGTCCTTGGCTTTTTTTTTTTTTTTTTGAATATATTTTTTATTTATTTTAAAAAGATACTTAGAAGGTTCATGCTGTTATTCTTAAAGGGGTGCTGAAGATTCTGGGGCCAAGATGGCGTTAGTGTAGGAGGGCACACACTGCAAGCTCCAAGAGCAAGGCGGATTGTGGACAGGGTCCTTCCTGGGGGTCTGTGCTGTGCACGTGTGGAATGAGAAGCTTGGGACATCTATCTGCGCGGATCAAAGGCGTGGATGGAACAGGAACATAGAAAGAAGCAAGGAAATAAAATAAGAAGAAAAACTGCCAAAGAGAAAACTTAACTCACATGCAGAACCACCAGGTAAATAAAACTCTAGAGCATAGAGAAAAGCTAATCAACTGAACAAACCCATCAAGATAATATGATGACCAGAGGGCAACAAAAAAATACAAATGACTCTGAGAAACAGGAAAAATGGACCAGTCCAATGAACAAAATAAAAACCAGGAAGTGATACAGAACATCGAACATCTAATCAAAGCTATCCAAACAAATATCATGGACAAACTTAAAGAAGTGAAGGAAGAGATTAAGGATATAAAGAAGACACTGGGAGAACATACTGAAGAAATTGCAAACATGCCTAAAAAGGTAATGAATATGATCACGAACAATGGCACAATCCAAGAAATGAAAAAGACGCAGGACTCACATAACAGCAGATTTGAACAGGCAGAGGAAAGAATTAGTGATATGGAAGACAATACAGCTGAAATCAAAGAGATAGTAGAACAGATAGACAAAAAGATAGAAAAAATCCAGCATGGACTCAGGGAATTAACCAATAATACAAAACACACAAACATATGCATTATGGGCATCCCAGAAGGAGAAGAGAAGGGAAAGGGAACAGAAGGAGTGTTGAAGGAAATAATGGCTGAAAACTTCCCAACCCTATTGACAGAGATGGATGTGCAGATCCAGGAAGTACAGCACACCCCAAATAGTATAAATCCCAACAGGCCAACTCCAAGACATATACTTGTGAAAATGTCCAATGCTCAAGACAAAGAGAAAATACTCAAGGCAGCAAGAGAAAAGAGAACCTTCACATACAAGGGAAGCACAATAAGATTAAGTGCTGATTTCTCAGCTGAAACCATGGAGGGAAGAAGACAGTGGTATGATATAGTTAAAATACTAAAAGAAAAAAACTTCCAGCCATGAATTCTCTATTCAGCAAAACTGGCATTCAAAAATGATGGAGAGTTCAAAATAGTCACAGATAAACAGAAATTAAGAGAGTATGTCAAGAAAAAACCAGCACTTCAAGAAATACTAAAGGAATCTCTACAAGTTGAAAGGAAAAAACAAGGAGGGAGAGTTGGAGGAGAGTTTAAAAACAACTGAAAAGACAAAAAGAGAAACAAAACAATATATGACATACATTAACCCAAAGAAAAAATGGCTGAAGTAAGAAATTCGTTACGCGTAATAACACTGAATGTTAATGGATTAAATTCACCAATCAAAAGACAGATTGGCAGAATGGATAAGAAAATATGATCCATCTATATGCTGTCTACAAGAAACCCACCTTTGACCCAGGGATTCAAGGAGGCTGAAAGTGAATGGCTGGAAAACCATTTTACAAGCTAACAATAGCCAAAAAAGGGCAGGAGTGGCTATTCTAATATCAGACAAAATAGACTTTAAATGCAAAACTATTGTAAGAGACAAAGATGGACACTACATATTAGTAAAAGGAGTAATCTCTCAAGAAGAGAGAACAATCATCAACATTTACGTACCTAATCGGGGTGCCTCAAAATACGTGCGTCAAACTCTGGAAAAACTAAGAGGAGAAATAAATGCCTCTACAATTATAGCAGGGGACTTCAACACACCACTATCATCATTAGACAGATCATCTAGGCAGAGAATCAATAAAGAAACTAAGGCACTCAACAATACATTAGAAGACCTGGACTTAATAGACATATACAGAACACTACACCCAAATACAGTGGGATTTACATTCTTCTCGAGTGCACATGGAACATACTCCAAAATAGAGCACATGCTAGGCCACAGAACAACTCTCAATGAATTCAGAAAGATTGAGATTATAAAAAGTAATTTCTCTGACCACAATGGAATGAAATTGGAAATCACTAAGGGACAGAGAAACAGGTTAGGCACAAGGATATGGAAGTTAAACAACACACTCTTAGACAAACAGTGGGTCAAAGAGGAAATCTCAAAAGAAATCAGTAAGTACCTTGAAACTAATGAAAATGACAACACAACATATCAAAACCTATGGGATGCAGCGAAAGCTGTCCTGAGAGGGAAGTTCATAGCCATAAATTCATATATTAAAAAAGAAGAAAGAGCTAAAATTGAAGACCTAACTGCACACTTGGAGGAATTGGAAAAACAACAACAAACTAAACCTAAAGGAAGTAGAAAGAAGGAAATAAAAGATTAGAGCAGAACTAAATGAAATAGAGAATAAGAAAGCACTGGAAACAATAAACAAAACCAAAAGCTGGTTCTTCGAGAATATCAATAAAATTGACAAACCCTTAGCCAGACTAACAAAGAAAAAGAGAGAACAGATGCAAATACATAAAATAAGGAACGAGCAAGGGGATATCACTACTGACTCCACAGAAATAAAGAGTATCATAAGAGGATACTTTGAAAAATTATATGCCAACAAGAATGATAATTTAGAGGAAATGGACAAGTTTCTAGAAACCCACAAACAGCCTACATTGATGAAAGAAGAAATAGATGAACTCAACAGTCCAATTACAAGTAAAGAGATAGACTCAGTCATCAAAAACCTCCCAACTAAGAAAAACCCAGGACCAGATGGCTTCACAGCTGAATTCTACCAAACATTCCGGAAAGAGCTAACACCAATTCTACTTAAGCTCTTCCAAAAAATAGAAGTAGAAGGAATATTGCCTAACTCATTCTATGATGCCAACATTACCCTAATACCAAAGCCAAACAAAGATACCACAAGAAAGGAAAATTACAGACCAATATCTCTAATGAAACTAGATGCTAAAATCCTCAACAAAATACTTGCTAATTGCATTCAACAACATATCAAAATGATTATACACCGTGACCAAGTGGGTTTCATCCCAGGTATGCAAGGATGGTTCAATATAAGAAAATCAATCAGTGTAATACACCACATAAACAGATTGAAAGAAAAAAATCACATGATCATCTCTATAGATGCAGAAAAAGCATTCGACAAAATACAGCACTCTTTCCTCATAAAAACACTACAGAAGACAGGAATAGACAGAACCTTTCTTAATATGATAAAGGGTATATATGAAAAACCCAAAGCTAACATCATTTTCAATGGTGAAATCCTAAAAGCCTTCCCTCTGAGATCGGGAACTAGACAAGGATGCCCACTATCACCACTCCTATTTAACATTGTCTTAGAAGTACTTGCACGAGCACTGAGACAAGAAAAGTACATAAAAGGCATCCAGATTGGAAAAGAAGTAGTAAAAATTTCATTATTTGCAGATGACATGATCCTATACATAGAAAGCCCTGAGAAATCTACAACAAGGCTTCTAGAACTTATAAAGGAGTTCAGTAATATTGCAGGCTATAAGATCAATGCTCAAAAATCAGTAGCATTTCTATACACCAATAATGAGCAAACTGAGGAGGAAATCAGGAAAAAAATACCATTTACAATAGTAACTAAAAGAATCAAATACCTAGGAATAAATTTAACTAAAGATGTAAAGGACTTATATACAGAAAACTACACAACACTGTTAAAGGAAATCAAAGAAGACTTAAATAAATGGAAAAATATTCCCTGTTCATGGATAGGAAGACTAAACATCATCAAGATGTCTATCATACCCAAACTAATCTATAGATTTAATGCAATCCCAATAAAAGTCAACGCTGTATTTTTTAAGGAACTGGAAAAACTAACCACAAAATATATTTGGAGAGGCAAGAGGCTTTGAATTGCCAAAGACATATTGAAAAAGAAAAATGAAGTTGGAGGTATCACACTACCTGACTTTAAAACATACTACAAAGCTACAGTGATCAAAACTGCGTGGTATTGGCACAAGGATAGACCTACTGACCAATGGAACCGAATTGAGAGTTCTGATATAGATCCTCGCATATACAGTCATCTGATATTTGACAAGGCCACGAAGCCCACTCAGTTGGGAGAGAATGGCCTCTTTAACAAGTGGTGCTTGGAGAACTGGATATCCATATCCAAAAGAATGAGAGAAGAATACCATCTCACACCTTATACAAAAATCAACTCTAGATGGATCAAAGATCTAAATATAAGAGCCAAAACCATAAAGACCTTGGAAGATAAAGTAGGGAAGCATCTACAGGACCTTGTAATAGGAAATGGTTTCATGAACTTCACAGCCAAAGCATGAGCAGCAAGAGAAAAAAATAGATAAATGGGATCTCATCAAAATTAAATACTTCTGCACCTCAAAGGATGTTATTAAGAAAATAAAAAGGCAGCCAACCAAAGGGAGAAAATATTTGGCAACCATATATCTGATAGGAGCCTAATATCCTGCATATATAAAGAAATCCTACACCTTGAAAATAAAAAGACAAACAACCCATTTAAAAAATGGGCAAGTGACCTGAAAAGACACTTCTCCAAGGAAGAAATTCAAATGGCTAAAAAGCACATGAAAAATGCTCAACATCGCTTGCTATCAGGGAAATGCAAATCAAAACGACAATGAGATGCCATCTTACACCCATCAGAATGGCAGCTATTAAAAAAAACAGGAGAAACTGAATGTTGGAGAGGATGTGGAGGAATAGGAACCCTCATCCACTGCTGGTGCCACTGTGGAGGACAGTTTGGCGGTTCCTCAGAAAACTAACAATAGATCTTCCATATGATCCAGCAATTGCACTGCTGGGTATATACCCAGAAGAACTGAAAGCAAAGACACAAACAGATATATGCACACCAATGTTCATAGCGGCATTGTTCACCATTGCCAAAAGTTGGAATCAGCCCCAGCGCCCATCAACAGACGAATGGATAAGCAAAATGTGGTACATACATACAATGGAATATTACTCAGCAGTAAGAAGGAACAAAGTGCTAACACATGGAATAACGTGGATGAATCTTGAAGACCTTATGTTGAGTGAAGCAAGCCAGGCACTGAAGGATGAACAGTATATGACCTCACTGATCTGAACTGAGGAAAGTGAGCAGTCTCTGAGAACCATTGTCTGAAAGATAGGTTAACAAAGGAGAGTAAGAGAAGAGCAGGCTTTGAGCCATCACCCATATGGACATAATCTATGGTAAAGGGATAGAGTGTGGTTGCATGTTGAAGGATAGGAGAGATGGGTAGTGATATTACTGGGTTTGGTGGTGCAGCGTTGACGGGTGGGTAGATTAGGAAGGGCAGGTTCAAATACCCAGGGCATGTAACTATGAATCTTGACATTCCATGAGTCAAGACAGGGGAGTGTCATAGGCCCCAGGGGTGTGGGGAGGAAGGAACAGTTAAGATCTAATGGGGTAGTTAGTGGTCATGGGAAAGGTTTTTCATTACCTTACAGTAATGGACACTGGACATGGTAAATATCATCAAAACTTATTAAACTATCATCTAAATTGCAATAAATAAATAAATAAATAAATAAATAAATAAATAAATAAATAAAAAGATACTTAGATTACATAAAATGCTACATAAAAAAATATAAGGGATTCCCATATTCCCTACTCCCCCCACCTCCCACTTTCCCCCATATTAACTACTTCCTTCATTATTGTGGTATAGTCATTGCAATTGATGAACACATTTTGGAGCATTGCCACTAAGCATGGATTATACTTTACACTGTACCTTTTTTTTTTTAAAAGATGCTTAGATTACATGAATGTTACACAAATTACAGGGATTCCCATGTTCCCCTCCTCCCACACCTCCCATAACATCCCACATAAACATCTTTCATTAGTGTGGCACATCACCTGCAATGGATACACACATCCTGGGGCTTTGCCACTGAGCATGGACCATAGTTCACACTGTAGACCACACTCTCTCCCACACAGTTCTGCATGTTATATGCTGATGTAAAATGGCCTATATCTGTCGTTGTAGTGTCACTCAGGATAATTCCCAAGTCCCGAAAAGCCCCTGTATTATAACTGCTTTTCCCTCTCCCTGCCCCAAAAGTGTCCAGTGGCCACTGGCTCCACCTCACTGTTATAATTTCTTCCATTGCTTGAATCCCAATATGTCTACAACAGAATACCAGTAAGTCCACTCTAGTCCACAGCTCTTCCCCCAATCCTGAGGGGACTGGGATCGTGATGTCCACTCTACCTCCCAGTGAGATGGGGCTTATATCCCATGGATACGATGGATGGGATTATCCTGCCTGCAGCTGCAGACTCTCTGCATTCCCTGGGATGGCCGTTGTCCAGCATTGTCTCCTCACCAGGTGACTTGGGTGAGTCCATTGAGCTGTAGAGTAGGAGTTGCAGCTCCACCGAGATTCTAGGCACGGCTGGCACGTGGGCAGGCCCGAGGCTCCAGTCTCTGGAAGTACACCTACAAGCTCCAGCATCACATATAGGTTTGAATAGAGGGGACTGATGGTCCTTGGCTTTTCACACACAGCAGCACACATGGTGACATCTTTTTCTCCTAGGTTCCGGTGATTTCTTCTTCTGGCAGCTCCTTGTCACTTTCTTCTCTCCATGTCCAGTTTCCTTTGCATATACGGACTCCAGCCAATTTGGGTTAAGGTCCACCTCATTCACCTTAACAACATCTTCAGAGGTCCTGTTTACAAATGGTTCACACCCACAGGACCAGAGGTTGGGAGCTGAGCATGCCCTTTTTGGGGGTCATGATTCAACCCCCAATACTAAGTAATCTCCATGTTCAGGCTAATGGGTATAAGAAGGTACAACATTGGTTCAGCATTAAGATGGGAGGAGGTAGTGAGATACAGACCTGTGTTTAAGTACAAGGGAGTTATTTTCATCCAGATTCTTAGGCATTTGAGAAAAAGACTCGGTACCGCAGAGCCAGAAGATGGTGAAAGCATGGAAGAGAGCTGACAGCAGACGAATCCAGCAGACGAAGGGCAGTGAGGCCAGAGGAGCATCAATCCTCAGGCTCGCCGCAGAGCTCAGGTGAAGGCCATTGTGTGGCTCAGCTTAGTTACCAGCATATTCTCAAAGCAGTAAAAGCTGCTTTCAACTCTAGGCAGCCAGGGAGTCTGTACACGCTGTGACTAGTCCATCCATGCTGGAAAACCTCAGCTTAGGAATAGGCACTGGAGTGTGCTGACATCCCCTTCATGCCCTCCGGCCCATTTAAACTCTTAATTATTCTTTCTCCTCCTAGTTATTTTTAGTAGTGTATTTCATATTACTATTTTTAAAACAGCTCTTAAGCCTGGAAACCCATGAGACCTCTACAGACATGTGAGGTTTTTAACGTACTGAAACCTTTCGTGGGCAGGGGAAGGTGGTGATAGTTCTGAACATAAAGTTTCACTTGAAGTCATGTGGTAAAGTGATATTTCTGTTTACCGCTGTGGCATATAAGTGCGCGCGCACACACACACACATGCATTCATCTTAAGGCTTTAACCACTTTCTGTCATTCATTCACTTGTATGTTGCATCTGCTGCTTGGGGAACAAATGACTAAAATCATAATAAAGAACTGGGTGGAGGTGGGAGTGAGTGGGACTAACTTTCTGGGTACTTATGTTCAAATCTCCTTAATTTGCTGTCTTCTCACCTGTAAAATAAGAATCACTTTCCAAGGGTACCGACTGGATAACTTGACAGGCAAGGGCATTGGGTTCAAGTTCTTTTCACATGTGTAAGATAAGGAAGCGCAGATCCAGATATTGGGCTGCCCACAATTTTATAGGGTGCTAAGAATTTGGTTAGATTACCTCCCTGGCTACCTGTGATCATTATGAAAACATACCTCCCAGATAACAGGAATAAAGCAGTGCAAGGAAAAGTTCTGATCTCAGTACTGACTAGCAATGTGAATTTGAGCCAGTTAGCTTCTCTGCCACAGCTCGCTCACCTCTGAAATGAAGCTGACAATGGTATCTCCCTCAAAGGGGAATCATTTAATACATGTGCGTTGAACGCTTCCCCTCCACACCCTAAGGAGCAACAGCTCTAGAGCGTGCACCCTGCACCTGCATGGAGCTGAATGCCACTACAATGGCTGGAGTGCAGTGGGCCCAGAGCAGGCCATGGGGGCTTCCGAATGCCAGCACACGTCAGTCATTGACTAGCAGTCACCCCGGGCAGATGTCACCCCCCGACTTTCAGCCACCGGTGAGGTGAGCAGAGCAGCTCCAGCAGCCCAAGGGCATTGACTTCGAGACTTCCCACTCATCTGCAGCGACCCACCGGGCTTTTCTTTAAATCTTTGAGAGTGGCACTAATCTCTTCTGTTTCACAAGTGGACCGGGTTTTTAGTACCATCTTGGCTGGGGGTGGGGTCAGTTTCCTGTACTTCTATTGTACTTTTTCTACTCTAAATAGCCCATATTCCACTGGTCAGAACTGTTGTAAGCATTTTTACCAGCTGCTAACTACTTTCATCTTGATTATGCATTTGGGAACTGGGGAAATAACCAACAGGCGGGTCTGTGGACCATTTGGGTGGATTATTTATCTGAGCCAGTCAGAATGCCGTCTGTTGCTCCATAAGTCCTTCCTCACACAGTAGGGCTTTGGGACCCCTAGAACTGGTGACATCTCAGACCCTATATCCAAAACTCCTAGAAGTAAGTGTTCTTTCCTCACAGTCCAGTTATTCATTCCAGTAACTGGTCATAGGATCCTTTGGGGAAGGACCAAGAAAATCACTACCATACACAGGTGTAATGGCATTGCTGGCACTCCCTTGAGGTGAACCTACCTCCTTCCAGTCATTGTGTTCTGGGATTACAAACTGGCTCAGCTCAGGACTTGGGAGAGGGAGCAAGGCTTTCCATTTGCCTTTTGCTCATTCTCTCTCTCTATTCATGTATATATATGTGTGTATGTGTGCATCTACTTGCACACATATATACAGATAAAATTCCTTTTTTCTGACAGCCATCAAAGGAATTGTACATGCATGCATAAAACAAGGCAGGCAGACTATTTCTATCGCCCTTACGGACGTCATCGTCCACTGGCCATCACCAAAGACCCTGTGGGTAGAAGCTCCCTGCTTGCCCTCGTGGCCTTGCTGTCGAAGACAGCAAATTTCTTCACCCCTGCCCGGCCCCCCCTTTTCTGCAGTCTTATCAGCCCACTGGCACTAGGGGACCCAGGTCTGTAACAGCATCTTTTAACATCAGTTTCCACCTGGAAACCAGTCACTGCTGAATTTCTCAACAATGGCAGTGCCCTCCCCACCAGCAATTTTCATTTCATTGAAAGCAGCATTATCTGGCTTTCCTTGAGATCAAGTCAGTTGATGGGTTTTCTAGCCTTATATAGGAGATCTATTCTAGTATGCTTCTTGGCTGAGCCTTTTTGATCACTTCCTTAAAGCAGTTCTAACATATTCTTTGGCTTTGAATGCCCTTCATAGATTTCAAAATCCCTCCCAAGTATGTTCTGTCTCCCAGAACCCTTGTGAAAGCCTCAAATCCCGAACTATGAGTGAGGACCCCATGTTAACACCTGCTCAGCCTCATTACCCTTTTCACACCTCACCTTATTCTGGTGCAGCATCCTTCAGGATCTGCT
The DNA here is from genome assembly GCA_026826555.1 of Tolypeutes matacus. NCBI lineage: Eukaryota > Metazoa > Chordata > Mammalia > Cingulata > Chlamyphoridae > Tolypeutes > Tolypeutes matacus. Next base: position 28,018,107 of record JAKSZT010054489.1, on the reverse strand, counting down.
CCAGGGCACACCTTCCTGCTTCCCGATGCTATATTTTGGTTAGATCTTACAACTTCCTTGGTAAATAATTCTGTTATTCTTCCAGCATCATGAGTTATTGGTCTAGGGTCCAGAAGCAGAGGTAGGGAAGAGACTGTGAAGGGCAGGTATTGCTCTTGCAAGGTGTGCCTCAGTTGAGCTTCTGTACAGACATCCCGCATAAATGCAGGAGGGCTGGCAGCCTCTTGGAAGTGTGAGTGGGCCAGTTTCTCTGGTTTTGCTTGTCTGAGAAAGTTTTCATTTCCCCTTTACCTTGAAATACTTTCACTCAATATAGAACTCTAGGGTGGTGGTATTTTCTTTCAATATTTTAAATATTCTAAATATTTAATTTCTGGTAAGAAGCTCAGTATAATTCTTATCCTTGTTCCTCTGTAGGTAAGGTTCCCCTCCCTCTTCCGGGCTTCTTTTCAATATTTTCTCTTTGTTTGCCTGCATTTTGAATATGATATGTCTAGATGTGATTTTAAGTTTATTTTTTTTAATTCTGCTTGGTGTTTTCTGAGCTTCCTGAAGCTGTGGTTTGGTGTCCATCACTAATTTTTGAAAGCTCTTGTTTATTATTACTTCAAATACTTTTTCTGTTCTTTCTTCTGATATTCCAGTTACACATATGTTATATCTTCAGAAATTGCCCCACAGTTCCTGGATGTTCTTTTGTTTTATTCTATTCTGTTTCTCTTTTTTTATAATCTATGCATTTCAGTCTGGGAAGTTTCTATTGACCTGTTAATGTTCACCGATTCTTTCCTCAGCAAACTAGATATTGCTGGAAAACCAACAACTCTCAACATGTAGTTTTGTATAGCCATAGGTTTATCTTTGTATATATACATATCTTTCTGTATGTGTCTCAGGTCTGCAAGTGACAAATATTGACACCTATTCTGTTTCAAGCATCTTCTTATATGCTCTCTTTTGCAGACTTGATAGGATGAAATGAGAGGCTATTACCCGTCTTGACCAAATGAGGTCAGTGACTGAGTGACTTTCCCAAAGCAGCACAAATAGTAGGGAGTATAGCCAGGATTTGAACCCAAGTTCTTCTCACCACAGACTCCACGGACTGATATGATCCCCCCTTCCCCAGAGCTGTGTGAAATGCTCTTTTCCTTCATAGCCCCCACTAAAGCAGAGCTGTGGCATATGTTTGTATAATTTGGCCACATATAAAACCCAAGCTGAAGCGGAGCCTCCCTGCTCCCTCCCCACCTCCAGGCAGGCAGGCTTGTGTGGAGCCCAAAGGATTATCACCACCAAGAAGAGGTGCCCTTTCCAATTCATCCACCCAGATGGGCAGCATTTTCAAATGAATTCCTGCAGAGGAGATATCTTTCCATAATTCCCACAGAGATACCCTGTAGTCCTCTGTACCCAAACCGAAACTTTATAGGCATGAGGGCTTTGGCGGTGTCATCAGATGGTTGAGTGTAATGGGGGGAGGGAGCTGTGTGACTCAGCAGAGTCTCCTGAGGCCTAAATGAAGCCTTCCCATGTGGACTTTTCCCACATGGTGCCCTGAGCTCAGCTGAGTGCATTCCTCACAGGGAGGAGGGAACTAAGGGCTTCATTTATCATGGTAAAATATTAACCCACTTATTCTTCATTTCACATTGAGAATAAAGTCATCTTGTTCTATTTCCAGTTCTACCACTTACTAGCTATGTGAGCTTTGCAACCGTATTTAACCTTTAAAGGCCTCCTCTTGTCCATTAGTGTTTATTGTGAAACTTATAGCCTGTGAGCAGTGCCTAGCACAGTGTTTCACACATAGTAAGAGGTCCATTATGTAAAGCAGAACCAAACACTCTGAACCTCAATCTCCTCATCTACACTAAATCATAGATTTAGCAGAAAAGTCCAGAATTAGAGGTACAGGTTTTGCTTACCTACTCACATTTTCACGTCTTATCCCAAGCACTATAATTTGTTGTATTGTCAGGTTGCTGTAAGGAGGTTCTGGTTGGATTTCAAAGATCTTTACTTTTCATAACATCCTTAAAATCCTTCAGGGTGTGGTGTTATCCCCCACTTCATAGACAAAAATCTGAGGCTTAAAGTAAAATGAGCAAGTTGACACAGCTGTTCGGATTCTAATTAGGCCTCAGTCCCAGTCCATACACCTGCAACGGCACTGCATTTTCCCCCTGGGGCTTTCTTAATTGAAATTAATCTTCCTTCTGGCAATTTCTTGAATTTGACCAAACTATCAGAAAAGTAAATTCAAGCCATTTCTGAGCCTGCAAGCCACAGGGAAAGGCTATCAGGCTTAGAGTTAAAGGCATCTGGAATCAAGCTGATATTTTAATGAGCTTCCCCTTTCTCCCTCATTTTCTCCATATTTATCTATTCATTGTTAGTCGTAACTTGTGAGAGAAGGAGTAAAATATGTGGTTGACTGCATTCACCATGATTTATTTTCTTTTTCATTCTTTCCCCCTTCCCAGTGTCTACTGGGGCCAGAAGGCAAGGATGGCTTCCTGGTTTGCAAGGTCTCCTGGTAAGTGGACTGTGTTTCCTTCCTGATGCCCCCAACTCACCCATGTGGTCCTCCAATTCAGCTCAGAGGAGAGAGTGCTAGCCTTAGGAGTCTGGAAAGAACTTTGGAAGCAAGATGGGCATTTGATTTTTTTAGCAAGCATATTTGATGAGCTTATTTTTCCCATAAAGAATCTGCAGTTTAGCTGAGGTGGCAGGCATGCAAACAGGTAACTGTAATGCAATGTCAGAAAATCTAAGAATTATGTAGGAGTTTGGCTATGGATTGGTTTTGTCTAAAAGGGTTAGGGCAGACATCCTGATTATGGCTCAGTTCCTCTGTCTTCAGTTTGAGCAACTGGTCAATTTAGGATCCTGCTAAGGCACCCGTGTTGAACGGTAGTGGCAAGAGGCAGAACGGCATTGTGGGAGAGCTCTGGACGAAGGGATGAGAGCGGCTTCTTAACCCCAGTCTACCGCCAACACGCCTAAGCCAATGGGCAGGTGACATCCCATCTCTACCTCACCATTCCTGGCCTCAACTTCCCCTTTAATTAAAGGAGGAAGCTGGACCAAACAATCCGAGGTCTCTTCCCCCTCTGAATAGCAGAAAACACATGAGCTTCGGGGTCTGAAGCTCAGCCCCACTTCTCAGCAGCTGTATGTGAACTTGGAGAGTCACCTCACTTTTTAGAGCCACTTTATTCAGGAAAGGAGGAACCTACCTGGCAAGCTGGGTGAAAGGGCTTAGCTGAAGGTCTGGGATATGGCAACCAAACAATACGGGCTCTGATATCATCAACATGTTAATGAATTGTTATAAGCAAACAATCTTTACACGTTTCTTTATGTTTTGGGAGAAGCATGTTTTCTATTGCATTGGACTAATGCAAGCATCGATTTTAGAAATCTAGTGGCTGGAACTCTTCAAAAGATAGCCATTAAGTAAATATTTGAGAGGGAGGATAATTGAGACAGAAATAGGGTTACAGAGCTTAATTGCAGAGGTGAACAAATATGTGGAAATAATTTTATGCTTATTGGGCTATTTCCCAGGCCTCTCTTTTCTCCATCCTTGGCAAATGTGCATGCATGTGTGCACGTTTGTGTGTGCACGTGTTGTTTGCATGTGCGCATGTGTGCATGTTTGTTCTGTGCAATACATGCCACCAATGCATAGTCCAGCATTAAGGGGGCCCTTGGGATTTGGCAACTTCAGGAAAATGCACCAGGCCTGGAGTTTTGAACAGTGGTGCAGGGACTCAGTAAAAGGTCAATAAATGATTCCCCCTCCGCTCCACCCACTGCCATTCTACATACCAGCACTGTTTTCCTTTAATGAATCCTTATAACAACCCTATGAAAGAGATTGCACTGTTCTCATTTTAAGGTGGGGAACCTGAGCTCGCCCAGCTAGTGAGCGGCTTCCTCAGAATTCAAACCCAGAGCTGTCTGGGTTGAGTGTCTGACGTCTTTCCAAGGTCCCTCCCTCCCTCCCAGGTGACATTTGCTGAACACTTTTGATATGCTCGGCTCTCTGCTAAATGCTGTGGGTTTTACCAAGAACATTTCTATTCCATCGGCCTCGTACTTTGAGACACAAAGGCACACGAATAATTCTAATGCAACCTGGAATCTGCTCATGGCTCTCGGAGGCTGATAAGTATGGCAGGCATTCAGGGAAGGACAAGCTCACCTAGAGTGGGAGCAGGAGGAATAGTCTCAGGGAAGACGTACAGACAAGGTGACAGCAGTGGGCTAGGCCAGATGTGTAGACTCTGGCAGGAGTTAGTGGGAAAGGGGAGGAGGCGTTTCAGATGGAGAAGCCCTCACAAAGAGGCTACTCTGCATCCGCTTTTGCCTGGACGCTCAGCCTGAAATCTCCTTCTCAGCCTGAAATCATCACATTCTAAGTCCTTTCCCTTTATTTTTTTTTCCTTTCTCTTATCAACATTGCCGCAACCTCTGCCTTCCTCTTTCCCATCTCTTCCTTCTGCAAACTTATCTATTCAGCAAATATTTACTGAACATCAACTAAGTGCCAGGAGCTTCTCTAGGTACTTGAGATTCTCCAGTGAACAAAGCAGCAAAGATTCCGGACCTCATGGAGCTTACATCCTACCATTTTGCATCCCAACCAGCCTGGAGGCCACTGCAAAGACCTGTTGTGTGGTAGACAGGGTAGTAGCCTCCCCCCAAGATGTCACCTGACTGCCCAGAACCTTCCACGGGAAAAGGGACTTTGCAGATATGCTAAAGGATGAACTGGGAAGAATATCTTGCATTATCCAGGTGAGCCCAACATAGCCACAAGGATCCATATAAGAGGGAAGCAGGAGGCTCACAGTCAGACGAGACGTTACGAAAGAGACAGAGGTGGAGAGATGCCCTTTGAAGATGGAGGAAGGGAACATGAGCCAGGGAACTCAGGTGCTCTCTAGAAGTGGAAAAGGTAAGGAAATGGATTCTCCAGAAGAAGCCAGCCTTGCTACACTGATGTTAGCCCAGAAAGTCTGATTTTGAATTTCTGACCTCTAGAACTATAAGATACTAAGTTTGTGGTAATGTTACAGCAGCCAGAGGAAACTAAGGCACTTGCTTGTTCTCCGAGTGTAAAGAGGCCGGTGCATTGTTTGGCTGGAGGAATGCCAATGTAGCTTATGCTTTGGAGTGATAACTGCAGTGCTTGTGTGAGAATAAAATGTGTGGTGGGGGGAGACAGAAGCAGGGTCAGTCCGGAGGCCACTGCAGACATCCAGGTGGGCGCAGTGGTGGATCAGGCCAGGGCAGTGGCAGTGGCCGTGCAAGCCACTGGTGACTGTCCACCCTTTGCTGGGGCCCATGCCAGGTGCGGGGGAGGCCCAGTGGAAGAGGATAGAAGCTTTTCCCCAAAGGGCCCAGAGCCTAGCAAAGCCAGCGGGAAGCGAGCCAGGAGCGACAAGACAGCAGGGCAGCTGTGCTCCCGGGAGCTGCCCAGGGGGCAGGGGGAGCCAGGAGGGCTTCTCTTTGGTCTCGTGTCCTCCCCAGGGAAGCAAGGAGGCTGAAGGCTCGTTTATGAGCCAGGGGATCATCACGGACTCGTGGGGCCAAAAGCTACTGCAGACTGTGCTCCGTCCCGTGAAAACGGCCGGGTCGCTTGCTCCCTCGAGAAGGCAGGGCAGGCACAGACTAGCGGCTCCACAAGCTGGGGAGCAGCCGGCCTCTAGGTGAGTTCAAGGAAACAGGAGACCGAAGTCTCCTTTAAAAAGGTGCAATTCCTCCGTCCTCTGCCCCGGGTTGTCAGGGAGGAGGAAATAAGCTTCTATCGAAACATCCATTTATGTGGCCCCGTGCCTGTGTTGACATCAGGGAACCTTGTTTTATTGAGGGGGGAGAGTGAGAAGCCTCGGGAAACGGATCTGCGGAGCAGAGGCTGAGCTGCAGGTGGGGCCAGAATGCAGTCCCCTGATTTTCTAGATTAGTAGCAGACAGACCGTATAATTACTGGCAAAGTAACAGGAATTCATTTCAGTGCAAACTGTTTTGTTTTTGTTTAAGAATAGTGAAAGAGGATGTTCCAGGGATGGAAACCTTCTTTTCCAATTGCAAGAGCCATGGAAATGCTTGTCTTTCTCAGGAACAGACTGATGGGCCCAGAGTTGGCTTATCATCAAGCTGAAATGTAGGGGTCCAAAACAATTCTTATTTTAAAATTGAGTTAACTTAAGTACTTACTTATGTATATGTAATAATAAATCTAATCTGGATTACATTCATCTTTATACCAATGCAGTCATAAAATGTAATTTTTAATACAGTTTTAGGGGGAAGCAGTCCACAAAAGAAAAAGTTCCTTGGGTCCCTGAACTTATAATGTGGACCTGGGTGGAGAGGCCACAAGTCCTTCTCTACCTTAGCCAAGTGGCAGGGCAGTAGTCAAGCTTCTTTGCCATCTATTGACTTGTCTCCTGGCACTCGGCGACGGCTGCTGGGCACAGTGGGTCAGAGCATTATGTAGAGGGTGCTGTCCCTAAGGGAAGCGTGTGTGGCTGCAGCCACCTAATGTCAGAACAGACTGAACACTACTGTGCGTGTGTGTCACGTGGGGGTGGGGCGGGGCTGGGCATACGAATGCATTGGTGACAATTTCCTGGAACACTTTTAAGTCTTCAGTTACCGTGGTGTCTGTGTTAGTCAGCCAAAGCGGTGCTGATGCAAAATACCCGAAATCGGTTGGCTTTTATAAAAGGTATTTATTTGGGGTAGACGCTTACAGTTACCAGGCCATAGAGCATAAGTTACTTCCCTCAGCAAAGTCTGCTGCCACACGTTAGAGCAAGACAGCTGCCGACGTTCAGGCTTCCTCTTCCGGCTCCGTGGTCCCAGCTTCTTCCAATATCAGCTATAGGCCATCAGGCTTTCTAGGCTTTGTCTCTCTCCCTGGGACTCAGGCTTGCGTCTCTCCACAGGGTCAGCTGTAGATTATCAGGCAAATGTCTCGTCTCTTTTCCTGGGGCCTCTGTCATGTCTGTGGAGCTGTCTGTTACTCTGTGTTCTTCTCCTGTGTGTTTACTTCCTGGGTTCCAGCTCAAAACTCCAACCAACTCTTCTGCCATGTCATTTTCTCTGTGAGTCCCCTACAACCAAGGGGGTGGGGACTCAACATCCTACTGATGTGGCCCAATCAAAGCCTTAATCATTATTTAATCAAGGAAAAGTTAAACCTCCAAATACAATGTAATCTAATATGCCCAAAGGGACAGACCAGTTTACAAACATAATCCAATGATATTGTTTATGAATTCCAAAAATAGATAAACTGCTCTACTGTCCTACCCTGATCTTTCATGAAAGCAGGCCTCCAGTAACTCTCCCTGGGCTATATTTTAGTTCTTTGCAGAGACCTTATCACTATCTAATACTAGATTATATTATCACTGATGTGTTACCTCCTTGCCCACCACAAACCAGGATGGAAGGTTCGTGGAACCTCCACAAGGGCAGGGAGTTTGTTTATTGCTAACCACCTCGCAAACTCCTGCTTCAAAGAGTATCTGCATATAGATGGCGTTTAATAAATATTTGTCAGTGGAAATGTAGGAAGGGAGCAAGAAAAGAAGGTAGGGGAGGGACAGAGGATGGATGAAGGCAGGAAGGAAAGCACTGTGCCCTGGAGGCCAGACAATTCGCTGACGTCAGGAGGGAGGCTGGGTTCTGCCGGAGGTCTGGGCACAGGGCTCCTGACCCCCAGGAGGGGAGGCTCAAAGCACATCACAAAGCCGGAGCTGTCCTCTGTGCCTCTGCCATGCTCTGTACAACTGAGTCTCACCTGATATGATCTAGATTCTTCCGTCTTACCCTTTGTAAAATAATGACTATTATTTCAGGAATTTTACGTCAGTTGTTTAAAACTCAGGACATATGCTTTAAAACGTACTATAAGAAATCCTGAGTGAATGGGTCCCTGAGACTGGCCATTTTTGCATGAGGGAACGAATATCCATAAAGACGCTGGTCAAGGTCTCCCAGGCTGGCAATGGGTGGAACCAGATCTGATCCTGAGCCTGTGCTTTCTCCACCCCTTGATAAGACAGTTGTGAGGTGGGCAGTAATAAGTCGAGGAGAGGTTGCTGGATAGCCAACCCCTGTATAAATGAGGCACCCCTTTTTACAAAAGGTGGAGGTCTCTCTCAGAGGTTTTATAGTGTCCGCTTAGCTGCCCCAAGCCTCACTTTTGAAACAGAACCTGCCTGTATTAGTAGAGAACCGATACAAGAATTGGGGTTCCCCATTTGTGGCGTGTCTTCCATACTCTGTAAGTTGGTTTTTGCAGCCTTCTCTCAGTTTAGCCTGACACGGGTTCTGTGAGGCAGACAGTGCTGTCCCCAGTCTACACACGAGGAGACTGAGATTCAGGGAAATGAAGCAGCTGGCCGGGAGCATCGGCAGCGTGTCAGTGGAGGGCTGGGGCTGAATTTGTTTCTGTTGGCCCTGAAACCTCTGTTACAGGAGGCTGCCCCTGTAAGTGTGCCCGAGTGGAGGGAGGGTGTGTGTGTGTGTGTGTGTGTGTGTGTTCTTTACCCATCCAAATTCTAAACTGGATACCACGGAGGCTTCTGTGACCCCTCCATGTCTGGCAAGACCCATCCCCTGCAGTAAATTGGGTACCTGCTGGCTTGCTCTCTAGTCTAGCACACACCCCTCCAACACATCCGAAATGAGAGCCGACGGGGTTATTAGCTTTCAGCATTGAGAGGAGGGTCACAGGCGGTCTCTGGTCAGCGGCGGTTTGTGCTGAATTTGCTCCTCTTGAGAAGATCTCTGCTTATTCACTTCTCATGCTTCTGCCAGATGCTAACAGCATCACCTGGAATGAAGAGTAATGTTTGAATCATTTCATGCCATTGTACCAGGTTTGATGTCGGGACACTTCAGGTGTTCCCAAGCACTTGGCTTCAGCTGTAACCAGAACAGAATGCTATTTGACTTTGGGGCATGGGGGATAGGAACCGAGCAAAAGATGTGAGGCACGTTAGAATCCCTCATACAAGCAATCTTTTTGTTGTATCATGGCCCTGCATTTGACCACATGAACTTCTCTTGACTGGCAAAGAATCAGTTTTGAATGTGTCTGCTTCTGTCTTCTTGGTGTGCAGAAGCCTGCCTTTGAACTATCAACTCCATTTAGTGTACTGGCAATCAGGTTGGTTTGACAATACATGCCCTCATAGTAAGTCACAAACTTTTAAACTTCTACTCGACAAAGTGTTTGATTAAATAAGAAAAAAGGGCAAGGAATGAACTCAATACCAAAATAGTTCTTTATTTTTGCAAAGCTTGCTTTGACTTCCATTTGTCAAATCACTACAGCCGGCTAGTGTTCAAGGGGCCCAAAAGACAACATTCTATCATTTGATGTTATGTCTACAGGAGTATTATAGTTGTTTATCACGAGCCCAGCGGACACTGTGCTGAGAACTTTGCAGGAATCGTCAAATCTTCACAATACTCCTGTGAGATGGGGATAGTTTAAGTCATTTCCATTTACCGATGGAGAAACTCAAGCTAGAAAAGTTAACTTAGTACGTTTACATAAATAAGTGGCTGCTCTGTTTCAAACCCAGATACGACTGGCACCAAATCTGCGAGTCAGCACGCTACAGAAACCCAGAGGGGCCAAAATGCTAACATGACAAACCTCTTTCTTGTCCACCTTTACCCTTCTCATGGTTGTCTATTTGTTAGTCATTTCTTATCCTTTACAGATTGCTTTCCATGTTTTCCTTCAGTTATGCTTTTAGATACCTAGTTCCTCCACCTGGAAAGTTCTCATAATTAGAAGTCTCAGCAAGATGAAATGGCTCGCCCTGCCCATCCTCATAAGATGTCTGCCTCAAATTTGGAAACATTTTCCTATGTTGCTTACGCTACACAGGGAAAGACCAGAGAATAGAACTCACTGATGATTGTGTAGATTTTAATGAGATGCTATAGCTGTATATATTTACACAGAACTTTGAGGAAAACTATTGACCAAATAGAGGAAATTCTATTTCTTTCCCTTTTCTTTCACCTCTTCTGAAAGAGAAGCTCTTAAGTGCAATTCTTAGCAGGCTTCGGAAAGCGGACTTTGAACAAGTAGTTGGGTTCAGTAACATTTTTCTGAGCACCTACAACGTGCCAGGCCACGGCGAAGCTTGGGGAGGATGGAGATTAGGCAGGGAGAGCTTGGACGCCAGGAAGAGGGGCTGCAGGTGGTTAAACCTCAGGGCAAGGCAGAAGGGGGCGGGTGGCGTGCCTGAGGAGGCCAGGCTCTCCTCTGCCGAGGTCCTGTGGGGTTTTAGGGCCTGGCACTCCCTCTGTGGGCTGGGGCACCCCTCTAAGGCTCTCCCCTCTTCACTGCCTCTTCCGCCAGACAGGAAGGCCACCCACCCGGCGACATGACCCCGTGACATCGGCAATTCACTCCGTGCTTCCATGTGCCAGCCAGATACCAGGCTAGTTTGTTATTTGTGAGATGTCGCAAAGATCACCATTTCCCCACCAGGATCATCTGGGAAGTTTTACAAACACAGATCAATATAATGCCTTTTGCCTGATCGTTGCAGGTTCGGACTTGGTCAGTGGAGATCAGCCATTGTAGTTTGCCACCTTCCCATGAAACTTCAGTAATAAAATGACAGTCAACTTGGGGTTGTGGGGTGAGCATCACAGAATAGACAAACTCATAGATGGTAGAAACTTCAAGGGATGGTGGGGGGAATCTAAACAATCCAGTTTTGCTGGCATACAGGAAAAGGAGTGGCGAAAGGGGGCTTATGCCTGGAAAGGACGAGGGAGCTCCAAAAAAGGAAGCTGAACTTTATTTTGTAGGTAATAGGGGGCGCAGCCTACAGAAGAGATGGGGGCGGCTCGGATCGAGCCAGCTTCCACACCTGGGGAGGATGAACTGCCCACACCTGCCATTTCAGGAGGGTCCGGATGAGCGGCGCTGGCTCCTGTGCTGGGGCTGTCAGGTCTGAGGGTGGGCTTGGAGAGGCTGCGTTCACAGGTAAGATGAGCGTGGGGTGGAGTGAATATAAATTCAGGCCCTGGAGCCGCTCAGACAGATCACCCTGCTGCTTCTCTGGGGCAAACTTCATGGGCAAGGCAGAAAAGAGACTCTCTTCACTTCCTGTTTGTTATATTGCAAGTCAGCTTGGACTTCTTTTCCTCTTTGCTCCTGCCTTGCTGTCTTTTAAAAATTTTTGGCCTGGCTGAAAACTTGAGGGTGTATAAAGTTCGCTTGCCCGGATCGTGATTTTGTACTTGTCTTGTGTAACTACCTTTTTTCCCCCTTTCCAGGCTGCCCGTATTTCTTTCCCCTCCAGATTTGTTTGTTTGCTTTTTCCCAACTTGTTGCCTTTCACACATTTCATTGCCATGAGATACTCTTTCAATGAGAACATTAATAAAAATGTTAAATAAAAGTGCCACTCTGAACTTGGAAGCGGAGTCTGGTGCTCCACAGAAGGCTGCTAGGTCCCCTGGGAGATGGCAAACTGAAGTGTGCATTACAAAACCACTCTGGCATGTTAAAAATTTTCTTTTCACAACAATGAGCGCCTCTCTTTCTGACACTTTGCTATGGATTTTTTTTTTTTTTTTTGCCCGTTTTTTATTGAATTGTCTTTTTGTGGTTCAGTTGTAGGAATTCTTTATGAATTCTGGATATTAAACCTTTATAGGATATGTGATTTCCAAATATTGTCTCCCGTTCTGTAGGTAGTCTTTTTTCTAAATCCTGATTTCCATGTTAACTCAGAAAAACTATTTGTTTGCTTTAAAATTCTGATGGTTATTTATTAGGGCATCCTAAATATCTTAAGACTTCAAGGGAAAACCATTCATCCATCTTGTTAGAAACCAGAGGTTTTCTGTAATAAATCCTGGAAGCAAGTGGAGGGGACTGTGTATAGGTAGGGGGAAATGCTTTCCGTTTCCCTGGGGCAGGCAGCACATACTTTTTTTTTTTTTTTGATCAATTCCTCAGCTTTTCTTAACCAGCGCCGGGGACTAGAGGATCTCTTGCAAAGGCTCAATGCCTTTGCTGGACTCACTGCACCTCCCATCTGATAAGGGGTCTAGACTTTATGATGTGAACCTTTCTAGGCCTTCCACTAGAAAGTGCTGTCATCCAGGCTGGTTCCGTGGGTCCAGGAGATCCCAGCTGAGGCTCACCCTCCCCACTTCAAAGCCAGACAGTTGACCAAGACGGGTCCACCTGCCATCTTAATTCCCATCTGGTCTCTTGTCACCATTCCCACTACAAATGCCATAGGCTCCACCCGTGTCTGCTCCTATGTTAAGCATTCAGTCAGCAACTCCTTTCTGGGAGGCTGCCGTGTGCAGGCATTTTTCTTTGCCCTGGTTATGAAGTCACATGTGAAGAGACAATAGTCCCTGCTTTCCTGGGCTTTAAAAATCTCTCTGGTGGTTTGAAGCTGTTTGTACCCCAGAAAAACACGTTCTTACATTTAATCCATTCTTTTAGGTATGAACCCATTGTAAGTAGGACCTTTGTGATGCAGTTACTTCAGTTAAGGTGTGGCCCAGCCCTATTAGGATGGTCTTGATCCTATTACTAGAGTCCTTTATAAGCAGAATGAAATTCAGAAAGAGGAAGCTGCAGGAAGCTGATCATCGGAACCCAGAAGAGAAGGGAGAGACCAGGAGACACCACCAGGTGCCTTGCCAAGTGACAAGCTAAGGACCAAGAGTCGCCAGCATCCAGCCCCAGAAAGCAACAGTCTTTGGGAAGAAAGTATCCCCTTGATGACACCTTGATTTGGACTTTTTCCCAGCCTCAAACCATTAGTAAGTAAGTTCCCGTTTGGGAATCGTTAAATTGCCTGAGCAGCCCGTGGAGCTGACGCGCTCTCCAGTGGAATACATTTAGGTGTTCAGTTTATGTCAGTTTGATGGTGGTGGGTGGGGTGGACTGCTGTGAAGATTAGAGCTGAACATAGAGAGTTGAGTATATAAGGTGCCAGGCATACAGCCTGTGACGTGGAAGGTGTTACATGTATGTTAAGGGCCAGCTAATACAAATTAAAGATAGGCAGGATTTAATTAATGTTGTGCACTTTTTACTACAAACTTCATTACAGATATGAGGGTACATTTTCATTGGCTTATGAAAAGAGCTAATTTTCATGACCACTGGTACAAGTCTTTGGCAAAGGGAAGACAGTATGATGGTGTGGAGTGCTAAAAAGAATTATCTTGAATAGCAAAATAGCTTCCATTTATTAAGTGTTTTCCCTGTCCTGGGTATTATCCTCAACATGCCGTATGAATCTCATCTTTTCGTTTTCTCAGTATCAGAGAGATGAGCAGCCCCTTTTAATAGGCAAAGCACCCACAGACTCAGAGGGCTTAGCAATGTTGATCCAGGCAACACAGTCAGTGGGAGGTGAGCTACTAGCCCACATCTCTGATGCTCGATTATGTTCTTTACCACAGCACTCTACTTCTTCTGCAGCATCAACAGAGCACAGGCCAGCCAACGGGTCATAAGAGCTCATCCTTGGCCTCAAATTTGCTCGTCATGGAATCGCAGTATTCAAAACTCTGGCTGCAGGGAGCAGAGTTGACAGATTGTCCTGGACCCACTACCTTGCTTGCACTAAGACCATACTTCCTCCGGCTGTTCCCAGCCAATGATTAAGCACAGCAGAGCTGAGGGCAAGACAATTCCCGCAGGTCTGCTCCAACTGCTGCTCCAATTCTCCTTTCTTTCCTCTCTACTTGTTTAGTTTCCTAGGCTGCTCCAAACAGAGTACCATTAAATGGTTTGGCTAAACAATGGGATTTATTCACTTACGTTCAAGTCCAGAAAACGTTCAAATCAAGGCATCAAGGCATTGCTTTCTTCCGAAGGCCGACTGCTGGCGATCCTTGGCTCTTCCGCCACATGGTGAAGCACATGGCCATAGCTGCTGGTCTCTCCCTTCCGAGTTTCACTGCTTTCAGCTTCTTGTTTCCGTGGCTTTCTCTCTTTGAATTTCATTCTCTTACACAGGCCTCCAGTAACAGGACTAAGTCCCATCCGAATGAGGCGGGTCACACACTAAGTAGCCTCATGAAAAGGTCCTATTAACAATGTCTTTACCCGCAGGAATGGGTAAGATCTAAGAACGTGTTCTCCTGGGGTCCACACAGCTTCAGCTACCACACCGATTTCACAGGCCTTGGAACTGCATGCTGTCTAAGGGCTCTCCCTGCCTGGCCCTGCTCCCTCCCCAGTGAGAAACGTAAACATTAGATCTCTAGGATTTTGAAGAGCTCTCTGTAGCAGAGAATTATACCCATCTGATAACACATTTTGAACATAATTAAAAGAACTGAAATTACGTATCTTAATGTGGTTATAAGGGGAATGTTAGGTTGTTTATAAGGTATTAGAATAAAATTAAAAAAAAAAATCCATGGAACTGCACAACAGTGGACCCTAAGTTGTATATGGACTAGAGTTAACAGGATAATTATATAAAGGTGCTTTCAGTTGTGACAAATGTATCACACCAATGCAAGGTGTTAATATGGTGGTATATGGAATCCTGTTTATTATACAGGACTTTTGTAAACCCACAACGTCTGATAAAAACACGCTCACATAACTGTACCCTAGGAGAGAGGGCACTGCACATGACCATGGGATATCAAGTGACTATGTGGCTTAAACAACAGGCATTTGCTCATGGTTAGAGTCCAGGAAAATGTCCAAATCAAGGCATTGAGGCTATGCTGCTTCCCAAGATGGACTGCCAACAATCTTTGGTTGCTCTGCCACATGCCAAGGCACTTGACAGCCTCTCCTGGTCTCTCCCTTCTCTTCCAGGCTTCATTGCTTTTAGTTTCTTGATTCCATGGCTCTTTCTCTATTTGCATTTCATTCTCTTAAACTTTACCAAATGGCCCTAATTAACAATTGGTTCACACTCACAGAAATGGATTAAATTTAAGAACATATGTTTTTTTCTGGGGTACATACAGCTTCAAATCACCACAGCCATCATAGGACATTAAGGTAAAAACATCTTTCCTTGGCTGGAGTTGGGAAAATACCACAGATAAGCAATCCCTCCTCCCAAAACAGGGGATCCTTTTCTTATCTTGTATGTGTCCACACATCCCTTTCTATCTTTCTATAAGATCATTGCTACCTACACATTCCTTTACCCTCCCTCTGCTCGAGTCAGTGGATTAGTGTAGAAAAGGAGAATGGATCAACAACTCTCCAGCAATGAAGGGAACTGACCATACTATTTTATACAATATCTCAACTGCTTTCCTTACACCAATGTTGTTCTCTTCACTATCAGTGTAGGCATATCTGTTCCACTGCACTTGTTTCATCATGATCAAGATTAATTCAAGAGCATTTCTGTATCATCCCCAGTACCTCTCATGCATCATAGTCCTCCTGGCCTTTACAATGAGAAATCTGGATGTATAATAGGCTCCCCTCACACAGCGGTTTTCTTGCCAAGCCACAGGCTACAGTAGACTCAGTCTGCTTCCAGTAAGAGCAATTGGGAACAGTCTAGGAAGCTCTTGGTTCTTTCCCTCTTTTGGAGGCCAGTACTACTTTGCCCACTCCAGCTGGCTGTTGGAACATTTATTTTGGTTTGTTAAATAGACCATAATTTTATACTTCGGTGTTAAGATTGATGTAAACATGAATTCTACAACTAGTATTAGTATTTGCTATCTGTGTGATATCTGGGGAAAGAGATATAGTCCACATACCATAAAAGTAATAAGGCATCATTTTAAGGTATATAATTCAGTAGATTTTAGTATATTCGCAAGGTTGTTCAGTCATCACTATTTAATTCCAAAATTTTCATGACCTGCAAAAGAAATCCTGTATCCAGTAGCAGTCATTCTCTTACCCTGCTAAAAGTTCCAGCCCCTGGAAACCACTAATCTACTTTCTATAGGATTTTCTTGTTCTGGACATTTCATATATGTTTCTGACTTATTTCACTTAGCATAATGTTTTCAAGATTCAGCCATGTTGTAGCATCAGCATTTTATTCCCTTTTAGGCTGAAAGATATTCCATTGTATGTATATACCACATTTTGTTTATTCATTAGGTGATAGACATTTAGATTGTTTCATTTTTTGGCTACTATGTAAAATGTTGCTTAAATATTCCTGAATAAGTTAAGTGGGAACATGTATTTTCAATTCTGTTGGGTATGTAACTAGGAGTTGAATTTCATTTCTTGGTCATATGGTAACTATGTTGAGCTTGTTGAGAAATGATATAGCACCTTTAAAATAGTTTGAAACCCTCCCACATTGCTGGTGGGAATGTAAAATTGCCAATTTCTTCAGATCCTCACCAGCACTTATTGCCCATTTTTAAAATTGTAGGCATCAGTAGTAAGTGCAAAGTGTACTCACTTGGGTTTTGTTTGCATTTCTCTAGTGAATAACTTTTAATTAACACTTATGTGTTTATTGGCTCTTTCTATAAATTCAGAGAAATGTCTATTTAAATCCTTTTTTCATTTAAAATTGGATCATCTATCTTTATTGTTGAGTTGTAAGAGCTCCTTATGTATACTGGATACTAAACACTTGTCAGATGATTTGACAGTATTTTCCCTTGAGAGTTTTTCTCTTTCTTGAATAAGTGATGCATACTTTTAAATTTTGATAAAGGGCCATCTATTTTTCCTTTAGTTGCTTGTGGTATAGGAGTCATATCTAAGAAATATTTGCTTAATTCAAAGAAAATTTACATTTATGTATTCTTCTAAAAGTTTTATAATTTTATCTCAATGCAATCAGTAGATTTCTAAAGATAAGTAACTTTTCATTTTGAAAGCTATTTGTTGCCCCTCAAATAACTGTAAAAGAAGTGTCCCCAGTTCCGACCCTGGGATATGGGCCACCTATAGGGAAAGAGCCACCCCAGCTGGGTTACTCAAGGATTTGGAAGAGTCAGGATTAGTCAAGTAGGAGAAGAACACTTCTGCTGCCGGCTACAAGAGGCACTGCCTACAATCGGACTCCCTAAAACAATCACTGCCTTATGAGGCGCTGCCTACAGTCGGACTCCCTAAAACAATCACTGCCTTATGAGGCGCTGCCTACAGCCGGACTCCCTAAAACAACCAATCACTGCCTTATGAGCACTCCACTACAGTGGTGGGCCCAGCTCCCCAGAAGCATGGTTTACCGCTTCGTTGCTCTCGACACATCCCCTGATGCGTTCCAGTCTTTGATGAGGTTCAGGCTTCAGTTTATACCTTACTCACCCCTCTCGGGGCCTTTATCACACTCACGGTATAGGCCTCTTTTAATGCCATCTATCTGGAAGGCCCCACCCTCTAGATTCATGTCTCCCCTTGCCATGGATTCTTTTATTATCGTTTCTCAAAGGCAGATAAATAGTCATGGCATCATGACCAAGCTTAGCACATGTGAGCATCTTCCTTAGTAATCAAGCTCCTCAGCAAATCCCTGTACCTTACTATTGAGCATCACACTTGGGCAGGCTCCCAACTACTGAGTCTAGGCAATAAGTTCATGATTCTCCTTAGACAGAAAGTCAAACACACATCAGTGAAATGCCAGGTGTTCCTCCTACTTGAGCAGGACACACTTCCGCCATGGCTAGAGCCCTTCATTGCAAGAGGTATCCCGAACCCGGAGACATCATTTTGTATTTCTCAATCCTGAGCATGTAAAATATTTCTTTTATCACTCCTGAATCTCTAATAAACTTTGACTTATTCCTTCAATTACCAAGATCCAAATATAAGAATGGTTAGAGAACAAGATCCAAGAACACCAATTTCCTAACAAACAGCTGTCTTTCAACAAAAAGGGAGGAGGGGGTCACATTTGCTAAGTGTCTCCTATATCAGGGCCATTTCTTTAAGGGAAGCACCTAGCTATGCTGCTACCCTGAACAAAAGCATAATTGTCAAAAAGTCTCAAGAAGTCAAACTCAGCAGGGCTGAGCAGAACAGGTGCAAAGACAGCTGTGAGCTTCCAAATGAAGTCCTCTGTGGAATGCATGTGATGGGGTGGGATGGTACCCAAATTAAGGAATCAAATAACTGTACAATCCTAAATACAGAAACTGAAACAGAAGTATATGTTTTTGGTATATAGTTGATCTCCAGTTTTTAGACTGGGATATAGACTTTTTGTACTTTTTATTTATCAAGGCCACAGACATTCTTGGAAGGAAGCCCAGGAGACTGACTCTGCACTTTTGGAAGAAATAAATCATAAGTGATCAGCTAGCAATTTTGAAAGTATTCTACAGAGGAAATGAGAGGCAAAAGTTAACCTGTTTTAAGATTGATGTCTTACAGCCTGGCCTCCCAGAAAAGGAATCCGTTTCCTGCAAATCTTCATGAAAACTGTCTACATCTCAGCTCCAGATAATCAATCCTGATCAGATGCAAGTATTATGCCCTAGGCCACACAATTACAAAAAGGGAGGGACTGTTTGTTCTCAACCAAGAACTCCGAAGTGAGAAATCCTATTGTGAGATTCTACAGATTCAATGCAAAGGTTTGAACCCATCCCCTGCCTGCACTATGGAAAAACCGAAAGGGCCCCCAGCCCATAAATCAATCTTTCACTGGCAGATTAGTTCTGAATCCAAGGTTCTGTGATGTTATGCAATTGAATCCTGAACCCTGAGCACACATATGAGGGGTTACTATTTCCCTAATCATGTGGCTTAAAATCCCCAAGGCCTAAGCACCAGGGACTTTTCCCCAGAGTCTGTCCTGCCAGAGTGTTATATATTGTCCTAGAATATACGCAACAATGCACACATGCCACTGTCTTTATGATTTTTACCCAGGGACCAGTGTTCAAATAGGCATCCAAGTTATCCTTGGTGTGCTTTGGCTGGGATGGAAACTGGTGCCTTTGGAGGACATTGGTCAGGCACCCACCATGGTTCTCAAAGTGACCTGATGTGCTAGCGAGAAGAATCCACCTCGGGGCAGGAAGGTCTGCCGGGAGGAGCGTGGCCAGCCATGGGAAGAGTCAGTCACCGATTACTAAGGGGGAACTAGCCAACGCGTCCTTAGGAATGGAAGACGTGGAGAAGGACATTTGCACAGAGGAGGACCTGCTGGTGGTGTTCGATGGTCTCAGAGAGACCCAGGGCTCAGGGGTGGTTAAAGTGCACGTAGAGGTAGCAAAGGGCTTACAAAGTCGTCAGACCCCACCAGTGGTAAGGCTCCCCTACTCCAGGGAAGTGGGGTGGGGAAGGAGGAGGTCTTTATGGTGGAGTGAGCAGCCTGTCTGTCCCCTGTGCCTACTGAAGGGACAGACAGCCCTCAATCTGCAGTATAATCCCCCTTGTGCATCTAAAGGCAGTTGAGGGCTCAAATGGGCGGCCTCCTCAGGAGAGTTACTGTTCTGTGCTCCTCACAGTATGAGCCTTTGTTCTGCTCTTTGCTTTTCTTCAAGGCTGAGTATTGTCAGGCCCGATGACCTTTCCCTTGCGACAGCAGCAAACACCTTTATCTGCGAGAGAATTTTTATGCTGTGAGTTGCTTTCGCGGGCTTGTCTAACGGCCTTAGCTGTAATAGGATATGTTATACTGTGTATTCCGTTTTCTTAGACTATCCTTGTAACCTTGAGCTCTATACTTTCTAGGTTCTGTCAGTTCACATTGTTCCTCTGCAGAGTATCCCAAAATTCAGGTTTCGATCCATTAGCAGAACTAGCGACTAGAGCAGAGGAAGTTTGATCATTTAATTTAAGCCCCGGGTATTCTTTTCAAATAGTTTCCAGATTAGATGTTAAATATCTTGCCAAACTCTTATATGAAAGACCCTTAGAGTAGAAAGGCTAATATCTGAAATATCCTGTCCTGGACCATGAGACATCAGAATTTACCTTTATCTCCCCCTCCTCTTATATCAAGGCAGATGTAATGCTCAGGAAGGGATGGGGTGATTCAGTCACATCTTCAAGTCGTCTGAAGTTCCTGCATCCTGGACCCTATGTGGTCACGAAAGAGCCTCTTTCCCCTCTGACCGCGGCCTTTCCGTCACAGAGAATGATACTGAATGGAGGAGAGAGCTGGCCCCACAGAAGCCCTGAGCCTGCCGACCTGCGCAGGCTCAGAAATGTGTTCTGCACAGCTCCACTCGTGACCCAACCCTGAGTACATTGGGAGCACAAGGCACCACCCACTCCCACTGCACTGCTCTCCAGAACTTTAATCTATTTAGAAGATGAACTGATTAACAACTTCCTGACATCCTGAAAACGGTTAGCTGCTCCGAGCCCCGTGCAGCTGACCTGAATCTGACTTTCTTATGTTCTCTGGCCTCTAGAACTCTTCATTTGAGCTTCACAGAGTCCTATATTCCAGTGGAATTCCCAAGCCAATCTTTTCCTTGCACAGCCAAAAGCATGGGGACCGAGCCTGTCAGGACTTCATGAAGGACACTGGGAGGATTCTTCAAGGCTCTTGAGGAAATTAGGCCCCAAGCTTCAATTGAAAACCATATTTCAGATCTCACTTGTGTCAGAACCTTTCCACTTCTGCCCAGTCTGGCACTGGGGAGCCTTCTCCAGATTGGGGAGGCCTGTTGCACATTGGAGCTACTGAGATGACGGCCAGGCTCTGTGTTCCAGCCTTTCTAAAGAAGTTCGCCATCTTGGAGCCAGCCATAGGAAGGGCCAAGCTCACTTATTTAAAACTGAGAATAGTCTGGCAAACTGGATTGAGTTTAGAACCGCAGCCGATAAAGGCCTTTTCGATTGGAGAAGTTAGACCAAAAGTAATACTGGTGAGAGACAAGCGAGTACACTTGCCTCATAGATCCCAAGTGTTGAGAATGCCCCACCCCCCACCCCCCAAAGATTCTGAAGAACTAAGAGCTCAGGTGGCCAAGACCTAATCATGCCCCAAATTCCAAGACTATCACCAGAAGCATCCACAACCACTGACATTGGAGAGGAGAGAGTTGGAAGCTGCTGCTGCTGAATTTGTAGCCAGGTCACTTCACAAGGTGCTTGTGGAGCCTGTGTGCCTCTTGCAGGTGGCAAAGCCCTGACCTAACCAGAGAAGGACCTGAAGTCTGCAGGCACAAACATAACAGGGCCTTGGGGAGCCTGTGGCCCAGCAAAGCTGGAGGAAATAACCAGGCACTTGGAACATATCAGTGACAATACTCGGAGCACATTCTTTGAGGTCTGGATACAATTTACTTCTGAGGTTATGCCAAAGACCAGGAATAGGGACCCAGTTCTTCCTGGATCCCGTAAACGTGGGCCTCAGCTCATCCGTCTCCCAGGAAGCGTGGTAGGCTCCTCATGGCCCAGGTCTTGTCAAGTGACAGATTCCCTGAGGACACTTTGAGCCCTTGAGTCATTTGCCTCACAATGAAATAAGCATTTTTAAAGATACCTGGAGAACGTCTTTAGTCATTTGTCTGCTGAAATGTGTGGTTTGCTTGGCAACTGTATGAGTTGTGCCTGGTGAACACGGAGCAGCACCCCCAGACCCCTTGAGGGAAGACTTGCTATCCAGGATGGAGGGGTGCAGTCTGCAGGTGGCTGCAGGCTTTTAGTGCCACGGGGGTCAGCCTCAGCTGCAGAGCTGCCTCGTGGGAGGTCACACTCTTCCCAGGCCGCATGAATCTTGTCCCGGGGCCAGCTCCGGGATAAAGCTCCAGCCTTCTGGCTGTTGCAGGGTGACTGATGCACAACTCGGCTCCCGAGCTCTGTGCTGGGTGGCTGAGGCTTTGGGGGGCCTGTGGTGCAGTCGGCGGTCCCCCTGCTCCACCCTCCTCCTTCCCCCTTCCCTTCACTGACTTTTGTCCCTAAAAAACCTCAAACCCCAACCATTCTGGACAACTTCCTCTAGCCTCGCAGATCTTAGGGTGGTTTAAATTCCATTTAAACAACTGTAGTGAAACTAGCCTTTTGTCGGTGGGTCAAAAAGGCTTGAAAATGGAATCCTTGTTGCACCGTCTCCCGTGGGCAGCCAGAAGAGAAGAGAGAACAGGACTACTGATCTGTTCAAAGGTTCTGGTGAGTCCAGGTGGCTTTATATCCTTTACTTTGGCTCTGTCTTCAGAAACAAGCTCTCACGATATACTTTGGAAAGGGTATGAGTCAACCTAGACTCAACTCCTCAGAAGCTGATGAGCTTTTCCCATGGCCAGTCCTCCTTGATCCCTGCTTCTCTAATCCCATGGGCACCACAAGTCCCACATTGGATGTAAACTCTCAGGTTCTTTCCTCCTGTGTTATTCAAACTGGCCTGGCCAAGCTTATCTAATCTGAGTCCATGTAAAGTCTAGATTTGGCTCTTAACCATTTCACCCTGTCGCCCTCTCTGCTTTTCCTCCTTCTCTAGTCATTATCTTGTGAAGATTGTTTTCAGCTACCTTCACCAATGCCCTCAGCTATCCATCCCCATCATTGGACATATTGTATTTTTTAGGACACAGAACATTCTCTTTAACATGTGTCTCGAATAGAGGTCTGTGCCTTTGAGATGCCCTGCTCTAGGCAAATCAAAATAATCCATCATTCACTAATGATTTCACACCAGATCATTCCATAAAAACCCTCTTGATATCCAGGACTCTGAGACCAGCATTCAGCTGAAACTCCTTTATAATATCCGGCATCTAGGTTGGTTTATCTACTAAAGAGAAATGGACTGACCTCTGGATCCAGACTAATTACATGCTCAGCACCTAACAATGTTCTAGAAAGCTGTCTCCACTCATACATGGACAGGCTAACTACTAAAGCCAGGGCATTAGCTTAGTTCCTGGGTGGTCTGGGAAATGCAGTCACATCCTTGGAGTCTGTTCTGGCAAGAGAGTCAGGAGAGTTAGGTTCCTGCCCCTTCTATGTCGGTTAACCCATTTCCAGGTTAGGTTTCCCCGTTTTTCTCCTACATGTCTCCACCATGGGTAGTCACTTGCTCTAGGGCTGAGAGACACTTGGCAGTTCTTCTATCCCCCTTGGGGTCTATCAATGTAATCATTATAGCAATACAAACCAACTTTGTGAAACGTATCAAGCTTTGAAAAACACTTCTTCCATTATCAAAATGCAGATCAGGCATTCACTGCTCACTTCAACTTCACCACTCCAAGTCTGTCTTGACTTGATATTTGTAGAGGTTTGTTATAGGCATTCAAAAGGGTATTCACAGAAGTTTAGGGGATTTAAGAAGCTAACAGTGATTCTTGCATGGCTTCCCTGGAAGAGGAAGATATGTTGGAGAACTTCTAGTTCCTTGGTATTTGGGGCCTTGATACAAGAAGGGAGCATTTAGCAAGACCAATCTTTCTCTTACCAAAAAATCACAGGTCCTGTCCAACCTTAAAATTCATTGTTCCTTCATCTTCATTCTAATAAATGGACAATAGTTTAAAACTATCCTGAGTTAATAGAAGAAATCCATGCTGACCTAGCAAATTCTGGTTTTAGAGATTTCAGATCTCCTGAGTGATTATTGGACTCAAAGTAAGTTAAGCTAAAAAGTGCCTTAAATCCCCCATTGACTTCGTCACCCTAAAGACCCATTGCCAGGAAACTGAGCTCAGTGAACCACATTCTTCCCCTTCCGCCTCTAGAATTTCTCCCCTTCAAGGTCTCTTATCTAAATGTTGGTCCTTCTACTTTTATCTCCATCTCCAAATTTGGGCTTTTATGTTGCCTAACTTCTAGTCACCTTAGAAATATCCCTCTTGTGCCTCAACTCACTAAATCTTTACCTGTACCACCTGTATTTGTCCTATCTCCCATGGTTATAAAAAGTTATTTTTCAGACCTAATATTTTCACGTTTCAATGTATGGATTATTTTGTAGTGTTATTATTTTCCTATATTGCCCTAAGTTTACTCATTTTGCTTCCAAAAAAGTTGTTTTAATGCCTGGAGGCACTTAGATCCCTCCTCCTCCTAAGAGTCCCTGAGGAAGTGAGAAAACTGAACAGCCTGCTTTGAGTGACGTGTGATCGCGTTACAGTGAGACCCCTTTAACCCGTGCTGGGAGTTGTGCAATCATGGCGTGTATGGGCAATATTAGCAACCCAATTTCGGTTCCCACTAACTACGGGGTTATTAGGTCTGTATCAGGAAGTCATTGTCCCTTTTCAGTCATGATACCCACCCAGGTTGTGAGTGGAGATTAAGTAAAGTACTGATGCGCCTTGGGGACTCCCTTCAGATTTCTATTATAACAGTCTCTCAAGTTGTCACTAATCTACCCAAAATGATTAGAATTAGCCACACTCCAAACAATGATGCTATGTATCAATCAGCATTCTCCAGAGAAACAGAATCAATAGGATGTACCTGTACATACACACCCACGTACACACATTTTAAGGAACTGGTTTACATGGCTAACAAGTCTGAGATTAGGCAGGCTGGGAGGCTAGACATTCCAGTAGGAGTAATCTTGCAGTCTTGAGTCCAGAATCTGCAGAGGAATCCAGCAGGCTGGAAGTTCCAGTAAGACTTGGTGTTGAAGTCTTGAGTCTGAAGTCTGTAGGAGAGGCCAATAGGCTATATATGAACTCAGAAAGGAGTAGATAAAGTTTTGAGGCAGAATTTCTTCTTCTCTGAAACTTTTAGTTCTTTGTTGTTAAGGCCTCCAGGTGATTGAACTGGGCCCACCCACATTATCATGGGTAATATCTTTTATTTAACATGAAATGATGTTAATCCCATTGATCAAAGTAGCCAACCAACAACCTCTAAGCCAATATTTGGCCAAAACAACTAGATCCCATAACCTAGCCCAGCTGACAAAAAATTATCACATGCTAGCTATGATTCTATGCAGCAAGAAGCTGCTCAGTTCACAGGACTGTCTATAAAAGGTACAAAGCCTCAGAGGCCACCAGAATTCTAGTACCCTAGTTACCCATTATATACTGAAATCTATAAGCAACGTCTGACCTCTTCAAAAAAGTCAGAATGTTCATTCTACACATTCTAGAAATGAAGAATGATACTTCCCAAGATTATCCTTAATACTAATTGGTATGGTTTCTCTCACTAGCCATAAACCCTTTTTGTGGTTACTGCAACAGCTCTTTAATACTGATACCCCTTCAGTGAGATGCCTGCAGAAAGCATTAGGAATGATGTATGGAGGCCGGCTATCAATTTTGGCTTTCCTTGAATCATCTGATTGTCTAAATGAATTCTTTTCTGTCCATATCAAAGATAATTGTGTAGGAGATTGTAACCCACTGTGTCCAGATTTTCTGTTTCCCCCTGGAGCAACTCTGAGAAACCTCCTTATCTGGAAGCAGACACAACCAACCTAGTAAGTCCCTCTCTTAATTCTGGGAATCTTACTAGCCAGTCTATCTAGCTATAGCTATAGCTCCAAGGTTCAGCCTGTTCTTGTAAAGAGGACAATGAAGTGCCATTTTAAATTCCGACTATGTACAAGAGACTGCCAAAACCACATTCCAAATTCAACGTCTGTACTGCCACCCCCTCCCAAGGAGTGTGGCCACATTTTATATGTCCTTGTTGCTGGCAGGAGCCTAATTAGGAAGGTCCCGTTTCAAAGGACAAGTTAGGTCCAGGTCTCGGAGTCCTCCATTACTCTGCAGAACTTTCTATCACACATTTTGTATTGATAGAAGCCCAGAACTTCTCTAGCTACCTACTTTGTGAGGCAGACCTATTGATCAAAGAGACCTGGAGTCCTCTGCCCAGTATAACTATTTCCATCTGCTTCTGTGAATTCACAGGACTCATGAGCCTTCTGTACTGAACTCAACCCCCTCCATTCTACACAGTCTGCAGACTGCCTCTTGGGGGGCTATTAGTGCTGAAGCTTTGTAGCTTCAAATGTTTAGCTGCACTCGGATCTGCACCTGTTCCAAGGGCAGTCACTAAATTGAGGAGGTGTTACTTCCAGAAAACCTGCCAGAAAACCTGCTGGTTAGGCAATGAAAATATTTTAAAATTCAATGTTCTAAATTAAGGTTTGGCATGCACCAACACAAACCAACTCACAAGTAAATGATTTTGGGTTGGAGTAGCCTTCCTTTCTTGAAAGCAGGAGGCACCAAGACTCATAGGAGTTTCCTTCTACACAACGAGGTTGCAGATCAGTCCAGGAAGGAGGGCATGGAACATTACACGTTACTCTCCAATTCCTTCTTCCAACGGAATCCCAAGTCACTGCTTCTTGATCTTGTGCCAGGGGCTGCCCAGCTGCCACACTAGCCTGTGCCAAAGGGCCCTTGAGAAGAAGGATGGAAGATGAGGAGCCCTCAATTCCCCAGGCATCTGAGGATTCCTGGGGGAGTGAGAGCAGAGCAGGGCCCAGAAAATCAACAGCCATTCATAGCACGTAAACACTCTAAGAGTGAGAACTTCAATTGAAGGGGTAAAGAAGGAAGAGCCACAGAGGAATGGGCCAGGAGATAGAAATGTTCACTTTATCTGGCAATGATTTTTCCTGTAGAAAGCTACATATGATAATATTGTGGCTTCTTCTGGGAATTCCACCAAAGAAAAATGTCATGATATCCAGAGAAATATGTTAGATAATCTCAACTAAATGGTGAAGAGGCCCTTTTGATATGTCAGCTTTGACTGCAGGCCCCAAAGTTCTCTCAGTTGGATGATTATTCCCAATTGCTGAGAGTACGTCATCCATTTTAGCTACTTAAATAAGATCAAAATAAAAACGGAGTAAGACTTCAGTGTTGAAAAAATCATAGCCCTGCCTGCTCCAGTCACAACTTTGTCAGGCCACCATGAGGTCTTCTAGGAGGGACCTCCCAAGCTCAGGAAGAGCCTTGGCCTCTGAGACATGGCCTGAGGCTTCATTCAGAGTTCAAACCTGCCAATTCAGGATCTACCTCCACTGTCTGTGCTCTGAGACTTAGTGAGAGCTTTGAAATAAGAGATTCTGGAGCAGAGGTGTGTCTAACATTAGGAAACCACTCAAATCAGAGAAGGCTGAAGGGAAGCATTGGATACTGATGAGAAGTGAAAGGCATTCCTCATGCAGACCTGGGTTTGGGGCTGAAGTGAGGGAAGGGAGAGCCTGTTAATTTTCTGAAGTCTAACTGGGAGCTTAGGGGTCCCTGTGAGACTGCAGACCCCCAATTTAACTTCAGGAGAAGAGTGACCCCAGCCTTCTGCTGTGCCCTGGCCCTTGGGCCAGACCTTGAAGAAGCTCTGGAGAAACAGTCAAATGCTCCAGGTAGTGGTGACATCCATGGTCAGGTCCCACTAGGGCAGCCAGGCCATCGAGAAGAAAACCCCGTCTAAGGCTACCATAGGGAACAGAAGGGGCGGCTGGCACATAGACCTCCCAGAAAGGGGAGCATGAGCTCAGCAGACACTGAAGAAGGAAAGGTTTGGGCCATCAGGACCAAAAGGCTCAAGCACCATCTTTACTTAGAGCCAGAAAGCCTGGAACTTGGGCATGCAGAACTATAGGCCTCCACATCAGCCACCATCAGCCACGGAAAAAGAAAGATCAGGGGAGAGCTCCTAAATGAAGGAAATAAAAGGCCTCAGCTAGAAAACTCTATTAGGACTTGGGGCAGAAATTTCAGAGGCTTTAGCCATTGTGGCCCCACACTTAGGGAAGTTTTTCACCTTCAGACAGATGTGGCTCAGGCGACCGAGCTCCCACCTACCACATGGGAGGTCCGTGGTTCAGTTCCTGGTGCCTCCTAAAGAAGACAGCGAGCTGGCATGACA
Source organism: Tolypeutes matacus (assembly GCA_026826555.1). NCBI lineage: Eukaryota > Metazoa > Chordata > Mammalia > Cingulata > Chlamyphoridae > Tolypeutes > Tolypeutes matacus. Next base: position 27,990,344 of record JAKSZT010054489.1, on the reverse strand, counting down.
GGCAGGCACAGCAAGCTGACACAACAAGCTGATGCAACAAGAGACATAAGAAGAAAGACACAATAAAGCAGAGAACAGAGGTGGCTCAAGCAATCAGGGGCCTCCCTCCCACATCAGAGGTCCTGGATTCAGTTCCTGGTGCCTCCTAAAGACAGCACACAGCAAATGCAAGATGAGGGGTATGTGTGTGGGGGGGGAAGAAATAAAATAAATCTTAAAAAAAAAAAAAAAAAGACATAGTCAGCACCAGGAGTGCAGTGGTAAGTAGACTGTGCCCCAAAGAGCTCCCTGCCGGCCCCCCCCCCCGTTCATCCCACATTAGGAGGCGGAGCCTCTGCACATCTCTGTATAGGATCATCTACCAGCGTGAGACCCAAGGGCAGAGAGCTTGGGCCTCTCAGTCCAGGGCCTGGGACCCTTCCCCAACCTGCACTGTCTGCCTCCCCATGTGCCCTGGTTAGAACTGAATCAGTCCCATGGACATGTTATTCTAGGTATGTAGGAAAAGTCATGGATTAAATCTGCTGTTGTGCTGGGTCCCACCAGGGCAGTCAGTCCATGGGACTCATTCACCATGCAAGCAGAGAGCTGGTTGCAAAGAGGAATAAAGGGTGTCAGTGGTGGGGAGACGTGGGGAAACTCTCTCCTGGGGCATGCCTCAATGGAATATGTTGTATTAGTCAGGGTTCTCTAGGGAATAGAATCAACAGGAGATATCTGTAAATAGTATGAGATTTTATAAGATTCTCTCAAGTGACCGTGGGGATGCACATGTCCAGGTTCCACAGGCAGGCTGCAAATCAGAGGCTCCGATGAAAGTCCAGTGAAGGTCCTTGAGTTTCTGGGAAATGTTGGCTGTCCAAAGATGAGCTGGGAAATTCTCTCTGAATGCTTAAATCACTGCCCTTTCTAAGGCATTCAACTGATTGGACAGTCACTCATTGCTGACAGCAATCTCCCTGGTTGATTGTAGATGTAATCGGCCATCTATGCAGTAAACCTATGACTAAAGCCCATAAATGTCCTTGTATTACAATTAGCCCTGTGCTTTCTTGACTAAACAACTAGGCCCAGTTACCTGGCCAAGTTGACACATTAGCCTAACCATCACAAATATGTTCATGTGGTCATGGGGTGTTATCTCAGTGGGTGGAGACCCATACAATGACCAAGAAAATATTAAATTCCCATCCTGGGGAGTCCTGCTACATTCTCTAATAGAGTGGCAAGAATTTCTAGAGTACAAACGCAGTGCCTTGCAAAAGAGGACAGACCCAATATGCCAGGCCCTTGATATTAATACTTGTACTTAGGAACCTTATTCTTGTAAAATTGAAACTTAGCCTACTAATATGTTGCCCAAGAGTTACTTCCTGAAAACCTCCTTGTTGCTCATATGTGGCCTCCAAGCCAAACCAGTTTATTAAGTTCACTGCCTTCCCCCTGTTATGGGGCATGACTCCCAGGGATGGACCTCCCTGGCACTGAGGGATTATTACCAAGCACCAACTAGCAATACATTTGAAAAAAAAGACCTTGACCAATAAGGGGGAATATTAAATACAAATGAGTTTTATGGATAAGAGATTTCAAAATGAGTCGGGAGGTCATTCTCGAGGTTACACTTATGCATGTCAGGAGGATCTCACTGACTACCACAGTAACCAGTGCCTCAAACAGGGGTGCTCCGGAGGGCTCTAGAGACATCTAGACACTCTAGGCAGGGCAGACAACCCCAGGAAATTGGCACTCTGTCAGGTTATCATATATTCCAAGGTAAGCACCACTATCTCCCCAATGTATCAGAGTTAGACTCATTCATAATTTTCCTACACATGGTTTTTCTGCCCCTTTTATTTGAACCTATAATTAGCACTAATCTCATTAAATATATGTCCCAGGGACTTAAATCTTTGGTCTGTTCATATGCCAGTTGAGCCCTGAATCTCAGCAGAGTTGCAGCCAGCACTACTCACCAGTTCATTGGACTTGCCCAGGATAACTAACAAAAGGATGATGGACAATACCCATCCCCCAAAACAGTAGTTATCCTTTATAAATGAAAACTATTGGGTTGAGTGTGAAGTTTTTCCTAGATATTTTAGTGAATGGTTTTTATTATTTATAAGTGTTTTGGTAAGTAAGCAATTATAGTATATGAAAATACTTCTAATATTTACAATTGTTATACTGCTAATTCCTTTGTCTTTCTAAATGTGTTGGGTTGTATATCCAAATTTAAGTCATTGTGATGATATGTTCTTATCTTCTGTAAGATAATGCTTACATAATTTGCAACTGGTAAAATTATGCGGACATATAAACTTGAAATTTTACTATTAAAAAAAGCAGAGGAAACTTTTCATGCCAAGCCACGGCTGAGCTCAAGTGGGTGCTTCAGGGAAATACCTAATGGCCTTATCTTGTCACAAGGACTCAGGACACAGTTTTCCCTAGTTCTCAGAAGGATCTGAAACAAAGTACAAAAGAATACTTCGCTATGCCCTGAGAAGAACCTGGTCAGCACAGGACTTTGGGAGAAGAAAAAAGTGCTCTCTTCTGGAGCCTGCCTCGGAATCTAGGTGGGCTTCACTGACTCCTACAATTTTCAGGTTCTGAGAAGGAAACGGTAACCAGCTATAACCCAAGCAACTCTCTACTTCTCAGATCCCTCAATACCTAGAAGGCAAAGGATCCAAATTTTTCATCATAAGCCATGTACACATTGGGTACAGAGCAGAGCTTGGTAGCCATCTTAGCACTGCCTGCCTATGTGATGCTGAAGATATTTTCCTTCCTGTGCAACCCAGAGGGGATTCAAATTTCCAGAGTTTGTAAGCTTTGGAAGAAGCTTGTGGAGGACTGTTCACTATGGAGGCATATGGACTTGACATCAGTGATGGTAGAAGCTCCTGTTGTGAGGCATCTCTTCCAGAGATATGTGGGATCAGAGCTCCAGTCATTGAGTTTGGGAGGCTACTTGAGCTGTGGCATAAATAGTGCTGAATGCACCCAATGTTTGATTAAGGAAGTTGGGAAGAGGTGTCCCTGCCTGGTCAAACTGGAGTTAACTTTTGCATACCTGAAGGAACTTCCAGTCACTAAACTGTTCCAGTCCCAGAGGAACCTAATCTGTAACTGACTGTAATCAATTAGTTGTAACTTGCACTGCGCTTGGACCAGCCCCAGAGGAACCTAGAACTGCACAACTGTGAAATTTCCAAGTCATGGCTTCTCAAGGAAAGCTACTTCTCCCCACTATCATTCTTGCAGCACCCTGTCCTGGACTATGTCCCTGCATTTGATGACAGGTAGCTAATGGCCTTGTCCAGGCTGAAGGCACTTTGTTCCCTGGAGCTGGGGGACATTCTTTTAGTGTGTGATGAGGGGCTCCTGATGGTCATTTCTGAAGTTGAAGGCCTCTACAACCTGAAACTGGTGAACTGCTCCTCCTCAGCAGATGGGATCCTACAAGCAATGGGCTACCACCTTCAGAAACTACAAAAGCTCATTATCAATGTGCATGGGCTTACAACCAAAGGATTGTCTCAGCTAGAAAGGATGGATTCACTGCAGCATTTGGAACTAAATGGTCCTTCCACCAGTGAAGACTTCCCCACTACTATTCACATCATCTGTTTGCTGCAAGATGCCCAGACTCCAAACCCTCTGCCTGAATGAGTCCAGTGGAATGAGGATGCTAAGGGTCATCTGTGGAAATGATGCTCCAGTGGGTTCACCAAGAAGTCATCCACTGACCACCTTCATTTCTACCCAAGAGCTTTTCACTGACTGGTGGCAGTGATGCATGACATGACTCAGACCCACCCCTCCCTATACACCTCATGTCGTTTTATTCATTCTCTCTTACGCCAAATGATTATACCTCTGCTGTTCCTATTTCCAGAAGTATTTTGAGCACTGAGATGACATAACTTTAGACTGTGGTCCGGGTCCAGGATTTTGGCCCAGACACACAAACTTAACACAATTACACCAGTGAGATGTTTTGTGCTTGTCAAGTCATAAACATCCTAAGCAAGCTGGTTTCATAATAACCAAGGTGGAGATAACAGCAATCTCATAGGGTATTTTGAATGCATGTCAGTAAGTGAATATTCCTGTCACCTATTGTGTGATCAATAGTATTGATATTCTTGGGCTGATCGCTCTTAGATCTTACATTGGTTGAATCTATGTCATTATGGAAAGGGAAGGGTAGAAGGCTGTGACTGAGGTCAAAAGAATCCTCAGGTTTTCAATCTCCCAGAATGGAAGTTACGGCTTAGGGACCACAATGCTAGGAATGACTATCTCTGGGCATATGCGTTTAGGGTTGTATAATTACTCTTACTAGGGAGGCTGTGAGTCACAATTGTGAATAACACACAGGATTCCCATACGCCCCCCCTTCCACCAACAATTTATTGTGGAACGTTTGGGTAGCATAGATAGCTTAGCATCCTCCAATTCTTACTGGTCTTTCCTTAAACTGCAAGCTAGATTCAGCTACTCACAAGAATGCCTCAGGAAACAAGTGCCTGAGAAGAAGATCTTAAAGTCAGTAAAACTGGAGCTGACTTTACCTCCTTGCATAAAATAGAAACATCAGCTTTTTTGATCGTAGTCAAAGCCTTCGGTAGAAGGCATGAACACCCCTGCATGCTTGTAAGAGCATGTACCTTTAATCTCGAGCAAAGTGCTGCGTTCTTTTAGAGTTCTGCTTTTGCCTCACTTGCACACAGCAACCACAACCGGAGGACTCACCAGCCTCTCAGTAGGTGTGACGACTGAGCTCAGAAAATGCTGTCTCTCCTGCCACACCCAAGGATGAGGACCGCACGTAAAACTCCAAACACTCACTCATACAGACACAAAAAAGAATACTTCTCAAAGTGTGATACATAAAATATGATTTAAACAGATTTAATTCAACTGTATAGTTGATTTAAGTGACAGATGGAAAAAAATAAAGGTAACTAGACATTTTTTATCTTCTACTCTGCATCACGAATGCTACTGGAGGGGAGCAGCAAGAGTTTAGACATTCTGCTAAGCATGGGGTTGGGGGAATACCGTCCCATCCAATTGTAACCACTGCCTCTGCACTGGCTGCTGTTTGTGATCCGCTCCGATAGTGCAGAGTGCTCCCTTTAGGGAGGACGTGTGCTGGGCGTGACCGAGGGCATCCTCCTGGGGGCTGCTGTGCTGCTGGGCTCGTTTAGGATGTGCTGAAGAGGCCTGCTGGTGCCAGTTTGTGGATACACAGGGGAGGAGGTGGCCGCTAAAGAAAACACGATGAACAAGGCTGTGGAATGTGTATGGAGACAACAGAGAGACCTGGATTGAAGTACGGCAGCGAAAAGAGCTTCATATTTAAAAATTTTATAAAAAGGAAAGCGAGAGACACCCCCCTGCGATACTTTTATCCTAGCATTTCACTCCGCATTAGAGGGCAGGGCAGCAGGGACCTTGTCCGTCTTTATGACTCTGTCCCCAGTAGATAAACAGTGCCTGCAAACAGGCACCGTATTTAGCAGCTGAGGGGAACAGCACGGAGGGCGTGATTGAGGACGTGGATAGAGGGAGTAGCCCGGTCCAGAGGTCGGCAAGTGAGGGGGCCCGGGAGGCTGTTTCCACCTGGGTCTTAGCTGGCCTCAGGAAGGAGAGCCTGGCTTCCAAGCACACACCTGCTTTCAGAGGAAGCTGACAGGGCAGAAGATGAGCAGGCCCCTGGCGGTGCAGACTCAAGCAGGAGCACCAGCTTACGGGGTACAGCAGTCAGCACGGGCTCAACTGAGAACCCGCGGGCCTTCCTGCTGTGCAGCTTGAGGGCAGGAGGGCGAGTTCCAGAGCAGGGATCCCAGGAGACCCTCCTGCACCACCCTGGCCACTGGCTTGTGCACATTTCCAGTGCCTCCCCCTTCCCTGAGCATCTAACGGGTTAAGACTCAGGTTCTTCCTTAGCCTCCAGACATGGGGACGATTTGCCACTGGCCAACTCATTCTCATGATGGGCTGCTTGAAGTCTAGAAAGTTCCTCATGTGGTACCAACACCTGCCTTGCTGAAAATGTCTGTGGATCCTTGCAGAGCCTTGTGCTGACCTTTCTGTAAAGGTTAGCCCTCAGAGTCACAAGCCTTAGAATAACAGCTGCATTTTAAGTCAAGGTACACAGCCAGATCTGTGGAACCAAACACCCCAGCCTGGAGAAGATACTCCAGCGACAGGAAGTCTGTTCTCTTGTGCCTTGTACGAGGTCCTTCATCTAATTCCCACATGATATTTAGGATGAAGAAATAAGCAGGACTGACTGCCTTGAATTCCTGTGTGTCAGGAATCCAATTCCACAGGTTTTCTCTCAAAGTTCTACTTTAAGAGTGAATGTGTTTTGGGCTCCCACCTGTAGAAGTCATGCTTCAAGTCCCCCAGATCTGCAGGTACCCACTATCCCTGTTACAGAGGGACTATGCAGGGGACACTCAGTTATAAGAACCCTTTGCAAGACCACATCCTTTTAAGTATAGGTTAGCAGCAGAGTTTAGCTCTGAGGCACAGCACCCAATGAAGCAAGGCCTCCTAGGCTTCTAAAGAAGCATTTTAATGAACAGAGTCCAGAAACAACATAAGGATGTAGATATTAGAGTAGGAAGCATACAATGTTCTATTAGAAACACTGAATAAGAGAAAGGACATAATGCTCAATAAAATGAAGGGCAGTTTAACAAGTAATAGCACTTTAGTTCTGAATTTCGAGTTATAAGGAGACTCACACTAATATAAGTTCCCTTAGTAGTGTTTGAAAATCCATGTTTTGACTAGAAACAAACATTCCAGAAGTACCAATGTTCTAGAGTAGTCAACAAGTGGGAACCAAGAAGAAAGCAGAAAAATCAGGGGGACTGGGTAGACTTCTAATCTGGTATAAGGCAAAGGAGTTAAACTGCACACTTCTAGACAGAGAAGGGCTTGGGTGGGTCAATGATTAGCAGACGCTATCGGGTATATAAATAGCAGCTTAGACTGCTTTAAAAGCCATATTACACAGAGGCCATATTATAGAACTTGCCTACACTTGAACTTTTCAATATTGAACACTGGTCACATTATCTAGAGAAGCTGGTGGTTTTTCTTACGGCACCATTTTTACCGGTTCTCTTAGCTTAGCATGGCATTTCAAGAGAAGGTTCAGGCCAGAAGTTAGGGTCAGTTAGCCAGCAGCACCTCCAAACAGGATTCAGTCTCAGTCAAGTCATCCACCTGCTTTGATTTACAGAAGAGGGCAATTTGGACCAGTTGTTAGGCATAGGAACTAAGGATAAAGGTTTAGGGTAAAGCTAGACTAGAATTCCCTGCTCTGTTTACAGGCAACAGGTCACTGAGACATTAGACTAAGTCAGAGCTGGGTCAAAATTTCTTCTGCACCAAACTTAGGTGTGCTGCGTTGAGTAAATCCCAGCAACATGCCTATATTCTCCCTTAAACAGCAAAGTTCTACTGAACTACAGCATAAAAAGCAAAACAAGTTACAGGAGCATTTGTTAAACATCTCAGAAATATTGGGATATCCTTTGTCCAGTGGAGATGGATAATTCAGAACAGTCTTTCACTCCACACTCCCTTCTGAGTAGTGGACAACACTGGAAGTAACAAGGAAAGTTAAAACTTTGTTCCTGACTTAAGATTCTAGGTGCCCAAATTGTAGTTCATGTCATGCTCAGTCCTAAAGAGCTCACAAACATTACTAAAGTCACATGAAGAAATGTTTGCCAAATCTAATTTTAATACAGAATTAGGCAACTGGACTGTAATGGTTTTGCTCCCAGGAGGCATTTGCCATTATGAATTGTGGGTCATTTTAGATACAAGAGATTCCATGGGGACAGCAAGATGCACTAGAAGGCACTTGTATGCCCACAGTTACCCTTATAGCCATTACATCCAAGAGTGTGGACTTCTTCCTAACAAGAAGCTTAAGAAAGGACCTCAGAGTCTTGAACTTCAGTTCTAGAGGGTATCTGCTACATTAAAAGGCCACAGACCACGTCAGAGAGTTTACATCAACATATATTGAGGTCAAGTGAGCTCAAGATTTAGTTTGAGAAAGATTCTGTACCCATCACCGATTTCAATCTCAGCACTTCAAGAAGTGTCAGAAGGAAGTCCAGAAAACACCCCCACATGCTTACTGGGCACTGAGATAGCAGCTGTCGTCCCATTACACAGGGGAGGGGAGTGTGGACTGAAATACTGTTCTGAATTTTCCAGTTCATAAGATGTCTATCCTACCCAAACTGATCTACAGATTTAATGCATTTCCAATAAAAATCAAAAGCATTTTTTACATTGGAAGAACCAACTATGAAATTTATTTGGGAGGGCAAGAGGCCCCAAATAGCCAAAGATATATTGAAAAAGAAAAATGAAATTGGAGGAATCATACTACCTGACTTTAAAACACACTACCAACTACAGTGGTCAAATCAGCATTGTGTTAGCACAATGATAGACATATCAACCAATGGAACTGAATTGAGAGTTCTGATACAGATCCTTGCATATACAGTTATCTGATATTCAACAAGGCCACCAAGCCCACTCAACTGGGAGAGAATGGCCTCAACAAATGGTGCTTGGAGAACTGGATATCCATATCCAAAAGAATGAGAAAGGAACACCATCTCTCACCTTATAAAAAAAAAAAAAAATCAACTCAAGATGGATCAAAGATCAAATATAAGAGCCAAGACCATAAAGACCTCGGAAGATAATGTAGGGAAGAATCTACAGGACCTTGTAATTGGAAATGGTTTGATGAACTTCACACCCAAAGCACGAGCAGCAAAAGAAAAAAAATAAATGAGACCTCCTCAAAATTAAGAACTTTTTACCTTAAAGGTAAAAAGTGAAAAGAGCCTACCCAATGGGAGAAAATATTTGGTAACCATATATCTGATAGAAGCCTAATATCCAGCAGATATAGAGAAATCCTATATCTTAAAAATAAGACAAACAACCCATTTTAAAAAATGGGCAAGTGACTTGAACAGACTCTTCTCCAAGGAAGACATACAAATGGATAAAAAGTACATGAGAGGGGACGGATGTGGCTCAAATGGTTGGGCGTCCGTCTCCCATATGGAGGGACCCGGGTTTGATACCCGGGACCTCCCGGTAAAAAAAAAAAAAAGTACATGAGAAGATGCTCAACATCATTAGCTACAGGGAAGTGCCAATCAAAACTACAATGAGATACCATCTTACGCCCATTAGACTGGCAGCCATTAAAGAAACAGAAGACTACAAGTGTTGGAGAGGATGTGGAGGAATGGGAACCCTCATCCACTGCTGGTGGGAATGTAGAACGATCCAGCCATTGTGGAGGAGGACAGTTTGGCAGTTCCTCAAAAAACTACAGAACTGCCATATGATCCAGCAATTCCTCTGCTGGGTATATACCCAGAAGAATGAAAAGCAAGGACACAAACAGATATATGCACACCAATGTTCATAGCATCATTATTCACTATTGCCAAAAGTTGGAATCAACCCAAACACCCATCAATGATGTATGTATAGACATACAACAGAGTATTACTCAGCTGTAAGAAGGAATAAAGTGCTAACACATGGGATAACATGGATGAATCTTGAGGACCTTATGTTGAGTGAAGCAAGCCAGACATTGAAGGACAAATATTACATGACTTCTCTGATATGAATTAAGCAAATCGAGCAGACTCACAGCTAGAGTCTGGAATATAGGTTTACAGGAAACAAAGGGAGAAGGTTGTGAACCAATGCCCATATGGGCAAAATCTATGATAGGGTGGAAGCGAGTAGTTGTGCAGTGAAAGGATATGACAGGGTTCTAGTGATACTATTGGTTTGCTCTAGTGATACTATTGGTGCAAGTTTGACAGGGGGGTAGGGTGGGTTGGATGGTCCATGGAATTGGGGGCAGGGTTGGGGGAGGGAGCAGGTGAACACTGGGGATTGATGGGTATGTGGTTGAAACTACAATGTCAGGAAAGCTCTTTTGGCAATATGACAAGGAAGGGTTTAGGGTGTTGGATGGGGGGCATTCGGGACAGGGCGCACCTGGGGCAGTCATCTAGAGAATGTGAGTGATCATTTTCTCATAGTGTGCTCCATCAGTGGGTGGAGGCTCACAGTGTACGGGAAGGAGCTGGACCCCCATCCTGGGGAGGCCCGATATGTTCTCAGAGGGGTGGGTGTCTCGAGGGCATGGGCGGTTTCTAATAGGGGAGAATAGACCAGAGTGTCAAGCCCTAGGTTTTGTTGCAAGTAACTATGAATCTTGTCCTTCAAGGAGTGCTTCTTTCCCTTTAACCCACCAGGGCTTTCAAGACAGCCCAGCCCTGTGAGCTTCTTCCTTCAACACAGTCAAAGAACATTAGGGAAGTTTCCCTGGTGGAACTTCCACTTCTCCACAAAGATTCCTTTCCAAGTCCCTCCCCAAACTCTGCTCTGTAGCATCCTCATGTGCCCCCACCCAGCCTTGTTTCCATGGAGATGAGAGGCCTCCTGCAACTCTCACCTGTTATTCCCTAGGTTAGGAGGAATTAGGATGCCTTTGGAATAAGGTGATCCAAACTTCACCCCGGCTCACTGAAGCCTATGCAGTTCCCAAGGTCCTTTTCCAAGAGACAAAGGGGGCCTCTCTGGGAAGAGGAGGCAGCAGCAGATCCCACAGAACCAGTCTCCTGGGAGAGGCCAGCTTAGTAAGGGCAGTGTCAGGGAGGAGAAAGCCAGAGAGGATTAGGAAGAAAGATTCCATTTTGCCTAGTTACTATAAAAGTCAAAGAGCTCTGCTCTCCCTGGAAGTCCACCCAGAGCTCACAGAATCCCTGCAGCAGAGCCAAGCACACCCTAAAGACCCTGGGACCTTGGTGAATGATGGCGCTACCACTCCAGGACCCCCCCACTGTAGCCACAACCCACCCAAGAGAGAAGGGCTATGTACCCCCTGCCCCTCCCCCTCAAAGTAACATGAAAACCTGAGCTTAGAGGGCTCGTCTCTCCTCCCCAAAACACTGAACTGATGGCAGGAATCAAGTTGGGGAAAACATCCGGTTTCCAGCTGCTTCTGCCATTTCTGAGGTGCCAGCCCAAAGCAAGTCATTAATATGAATGACTTGGGGTAAGAGTTTATGAATAGTCTGCACAGGGGCAGAGATTAGGGACAGCTTTCCATCCTTTTCTTCACACGGAAGGAGTTCTCACATCTCTCCAAATCCAGACTAGTTTTCTCAACCTTGCAGCTCAGGGGCCCTTTTCAGAGGAGCCTGGGGAAGTCGCTGCGGCTTTGGCTCTTCCAAACTTCAGGTTCTCGGTCCTTCAAACCTTTGCTCTTGCTGGGAACCTCTGACGTGGGAGAGAGCCATTCTGCCACCTGCGCCACCTTAGTTCCTTTTGCTGCAAGGGCAGATGCCCTTAGTCTTCCTTCTGCAGTTAGTGCTCCAGCCCCTCCGGGCTCTGGAAGCAGGACCTTTCCTGCAGTCACCTTGACGGATAAGCACACTGTAAGGCTGTAGGATGAAGTCACCAAAATCTACCGTCGGGACCAGGTTCTCCCTCCCTAACATTTCTTTAGTGGAATCAGGACTTTTGCTCTCCAAGGACTGGCCCAGCAAGAGAAGACCTTTCAGAGGAGCCAAGGAAAGGCTGCAGCCATTGCAAAGGCATCAGAAGCGAGGTAGAGGCAGAAGCTTCCTTATTTTGGAGGGCACCTAGAAGGAGCTCCAACCTCCCCTGTCTCAGATCACAAGGAAACAAAGGCATGTAAACTCTTCCTTGCACACTGCTGCCCTTCATGCCTCAGGAATCTGAGCAGGGATGGAGCAAGGGCAAGAGTCTCCTGCCTTGGGGTACCTGGGTGGCGAGAGGATGCAGACCCAGTAAGGAGAGGAGAGCACCAGAGCTCGTGGGGTCAGCGCCTCGAATACAGGCCACGGGGCCTCCTTCCACCACCGGCCTCCATCCCGGGTGAGCATACCGCATGAGCACAAGTGTGGTTGCCGGTTCACACTGGCCACCTTGATGATTAGCTCCTGCCTGATCTTTTTGAAAGGCCAAAAGATGTAGTATTAGATTAAGGCTTCTTGTGCCTTCTACGTGTTCATCTCACTGGGGATCCAGGAAATTCCCCAGTACTCAGTTTCCCCTGGATCACCAACATGAGGTGGGTCAAGTGGCCACCGACAAGGGCTGAAGTGCATACGGGTCCCTTTGATGAAAGGGCTCTAGGCTCGTCTTCTCAGTCTTATGTTCCAGCCATGTGGGCACAAGGCTGCCTGATCTCTCACCTCCCCAGGCAAGGGAGGGTCCTACAGACCAGGGCTTATAGCAGTGAGACTGACCTTTCTCCACACTCACCTGAACCCCTTGTTTGGGGATGTCGTCCTGCAAGAAGACAGACCCATGGCTCCCCCAGGCAGCTCTGCATCAGCCCAGGCCTGATGAGTCTCTCAAAGTCTCTCGTATGGAGCAAAGTCCAGCTTTAAAATAGATCAAACCTGTACTGTGTGCAGACAATGGCATGTCTGGACTTTCCTTTGTGTCCCTTAGTCTAATACGTCCAATAGTCCAATGCATTTCATTTCAGGGAAGCTTGCAGGTGCACCTGCCCACCCAGTCCACGCTGGCAGAGCAGGAGGTACACACTCTGGCTTAGGCAGCTAAGTCAGAATCATCACCCCTTCCTAAGCATTCCTCTCCCCACGCCGTCTGCAGGGCCCACAGCCCGGTCCCCAGGTGGTCGCAACAGAGCCTCTTTGCCCCTGACCTCATTCTTCCATCCTGAAGAGGCACAACGAGTGGAGGAAAGCCCTGTGCCAAGAGCCCTGAGCCTGCACAGCCGCATTCGGGGCCCAGGCTTCCAGGGACACTGGGGAGAAGGGGGCATCTCCCCCTCCCATGGCACTGTTCCTCATAATGTATTCAGCTTGTGGGTGAGCCGACTAAAAACAAAGGAAAAATGGCCTTCTTTATAGGCGAACAGGTCCAAAGTAATTCCTTGGTCCAATTCGTCTTCTGAGAGTGACACCGGGGTCAGCTTTAACTTGCCGTCTCAAGCAGTAGCAATGCTTCAATATTTATTCAATTGTAACAAGTGTACTACACAATTGTAAGATGTTATTAATAGGGGAAGATGTGGGAGGGGAGGGGATGGGGTATATGGGAATCCCTTATATTTTTTATGTAACTTTTCTGTAACCTAAAACTTTTCTGTAATTTAAAAATAAAGTTTAAACAAGATAAAAAAGCCATTGATTGTACACATTGGATGGATTGACAAGTATGTGAATATATCCCAATAAAACTGCTTTTATCAATAAAGCACTGGAGAAAAAAAAAATGGCAGAGTAAAAAACAAATAAAACTGAGTATATGAATGTGAAAAAAAACATGAATGCTCAAATTTCCATCTGTATTAGTTAGGGTTCTCTCGGGAAACAGAATCAACAGGAGATATCATCTGTCAATAATATGAGATTTTAAGAGTCTCTCACGCGACAGTGGGGATGCACAAGTCCAGGTTCCTCAGGCAGGCTGCAAGCCAGGGGCTCCGATGAAAGTCCTATGAAAGGTCCTTGATGAGTTTCTGGGAGAAGTTGCCTGTCCAACGACGAGCTGGCACCTGAGCAGCTCAAGGCAGCTTCCAGACTCAACCACCCCCAGTCAGGGAAGAGAATGGGGATCTGTGTGCAGGCTCAGAGGGCAGTACAGAGCGAGGCACAAAGGAGACTGAGCCACAGGTATGGAGGCTGCCTTCCCAGAGCAACATCATACTGAAGTAGCGTCAAGTCACATCCATATTATTTTTTTTTTTAACTGAGTCCTGAGTTCCACGAGTCACTTAGATGGAATGCCACAGGTGTCCCTGATGTATGAACTACCTGTGACTAGAGGAATGACAAACGTGAAAGAATTTCACATAAGCATTAGGGGAAAGTGAACACTCCCCTCTCCTGTCCTGATAAAAGTCACGATGATAGTAATACATTGCACTGCAGGTCAAGAATCCACAAGGACACAAAGCAGGGCACCTTGCCTCCCGAGCAGTGGACAGCTCTGGCCACTCTAGGCTGAATACACAACTGGACCCAGAAGCCAGGGTCTTCCTTAGGAAGCAGGGCCATCCTGATCCTGTGCTGGAGCAGCAGCCACCGAGCAGGCTCGTAAGTGACGCCTGAGGAGGGGGTGACGTGCCCTGGGTCTGAGCTCTGCAGTCCCCTCAGTCTGACAGTACCTCCCATGGGCTATTATTATTTTAAAGATTTTATTTATTTATTCATTTATCCCCCCCTTGCTGCTTGTGCTCACTGGGTCAGCTAACCACGCCGTGCGGGTGGGCTTTGCCTTCACCAGGAGGCCCCGGGAACCGAACCCGGGGCCTCCCATATGGTAAACGGGAGCCCTACTGATTGAGCCACAGCCGCTTCCCTCCCATGGGCTATTATATGGACCAAATCTTAAAAGTAGCCAGAAGAACTGGTTATCATTGCAATTTGTTATATACAAACACATTAAAACATTAAGTGCTAAACCAAAAAACCAATCAAATAATATTAGCTGGTTGGAGCAGCAAGTACAACTACCATAACTAGCAGCACCACTGGTTTACACAATTTCCATGGGTAGTTACGCTGGCTTTCCTGGCAGGTTTGGCTTCTATGTTCCTTTCCTCAAGCCCCATGTAACTCCACAGTTTTGTCTCGATCCCATCCTTTCAGGACAATCTGTGTCCTCAAGCACTGTATTTTTAGCCCCTTGGTCAAAGTGAGTCACAGCTGAATGTACTGTCTTGTTCTTGTCCCACTCATTGTCTGGGAACTTGGTAAGTAGGTAATCTACTTCACAAACACCAACTTCAGGATAACGGCTGTGAAGGACAATGAAAGAGGGAGCTACAATCTAACTACGTTTTTCTTCTGCTCATAATTACTTCAGGGAAGCACTGGCCTATGCTCCATCACTTAAAGAACAGTGTTCCCCAGAAACTTGGGTGGAAAGTCCCTAGGTCAGCAGGAGTTGAGCAGAATATGGGATTCCTCCACGAGTTTGACACATATCCTATTTGAAGTTCCAGTAGTGAGCTGCTCATTTCAGTTGGGTGGATCGGCCAGGGCACTCTAAGGAGTTTTTCTATTAGCAAAGATGGCAAAGTATTATTGGCAGAAGTCCCAGAACACTGTTCTCTTCCAAGTATACTTAATACATCATAATTAAGTGTTCAAGTATCTAATATCTTGCATGGGAAGCAAAAAGAAAAACCAGAGCCTGATTCTGAATTGAGGACCACCTGTGTCCAAGAGGTAGGAAAATAAATGACTTCTATGAACTCTGCCCAGGGTCTCCAACAGAGATAGGGTTGGCAACATCAAAATCATACATCTGGTTCTCTCTAGAACAAACAGGAGAGGTCATGTTTATATAAAATACTTTCCTGCAGACTCATGAAGAGGAAGAATTTAGCTAGAATGGACAAGCTAGGGGAGTTGATTGCCACAGCAGTGCATGAGCATAAATGCAGGTCACACTGACTGGACCAGTTAGACTCTGAATACCTTTTTCTCCAACCTACTGTATGTCCCAAGGAGGGAGCCTGATGCTGGCTGTCCCATGTCCTGCTGCTGGGGGGCTGGCCTGGGAGCAGAGGAGGCTGTACTGAATGGAGGGGGGCGGTCAGCACAGCCAGTGATGCCCAGCAGGCAATGCAGGGAGAGGGGCACATGGATGGAGGGAGTTCAACTTCCCAAGGAAAGGGTCTTGGCCACCCATTTGATGGCCTCCAGGAACATCCCCTCAGCACTAAGAGGTACAGGATCTAAAAAGCTCTGTCATTCCCAGTCCACTAGAGACCCTGAATGGTCACAGCCTGGACCAGATCACACAATTGAAGCTCTTCCCAGCAAGACCCAAGACACCCTGTAACAAGATATCTCAGGCAATGGCTGGTCAGTGTGACAGAGGCAAAGCAAAGCTTAGACCCTCTGAGACAAGGGAGTATCCATTCTAACTACCCTGAGGCTTTGTTTCTTGAACGATGAATCTTACTCAATTCTAAGATTTGGTTACATAAGCTGAAAGATCTAAGCCCTATCATAACTACCACCAAAATTGGCTGGCCTTATCCAAACAGCAACAATTGATGTAGGAGTAATCGGGCATTAAGGGCGTCTTCACCCAGCCTCAATAGTGGGTACTAACTGCAGCCTCTCACCATTTGAGGATTTGGGACTGGTCTTGGGTAAGAAGCCATATCCTATTTCTTCTAGGTGATCACTCAGATTGGAGGAGGAAGACCAAAGTTCAAACTGGTGAGAGACAAGTCAGCACAGACTTACCTCACAGACACCAAGCCCTCAGAATCTTCCCCACACCCAGAAGTTTGAGTATCAAAGAGCTTAGTCGGCTAAAATCCAGCCATGCTAGAAAATTCAAAACTAGTTAACGAGAGGAGCCAAAAGCCATTGTGCCAGTGGAGGAGAGAGAACTGAGGACTGCTGCAGAGTTTGCTGCCAGGTTCTTTTGCAAGATGCTTGTGGAGCGTGCATGACTGTGCAGGTGTAGAGGTCCACACTTAACCAGAGAAAGACCTCCAGTCAGCAGGTGCAAGGAAATAGCCAAGCAGGTCAACTGTCATATACTGGAACCATATTAGTTACAACACAATATATCATTTCATGTCTGGGCACAATTTACCACCTTTGAGGTTGTGCCAAAGACCAGAAGTGGAGGCACAGATATTCTTGGATCATGCAGACATGGACCTCAGCTCATCTGTCTCCCAAAAAGAGTGGTGGGATTACTGAGGGCTCAGGGATTGTCAAGTGATACATTCCTAAAGACACTTTGAGCCTCTTAGTCATTTGGCTTAAAAATGAAACACACATTTTAAAGATTCCTAGAAAATACCTTTTTCTCTCGTCACTGGTCTCCTGAAGTGAAGGGTTTGGTTCCGCACTGTATGAGCTGTGCCTGGTGAACATGAAGAGGCACCCCCAGACCCCCTTGCTGGAGGGCTTGCTGCCCAGCTGTGGGCGAGCAGCCAGCAGGCAAGTCCTGCTTCCTGCGCCATCGGGTTGGCCTCAGCTGCAGAGCTGCCTTGCCGGAGGTGACGCCCTTCCCAGGACCACCGGCACTGGGTCCCTGGGCCAGAAGGGAAATAAAGGCCTGGCCTTTTCAGTCTGTTGCAGGGTGACTGACAGCAGCAGCTCAGAGCCCTGTGCTGCGTTGGCTGAGACTGTTGAGCCTGCATCACCATTTCCATCTCCACTGTCCAATCCTGTTTCCACCCCTTCCCTTCACTGACCATTATCCCTAAAACATTGCACAGCCCAAACATTTTCTGGGCATGTGCTCCTTCCTGTGCCTCTGCAGCCCCTAATAACATAAAATCCACTCAAACAACTTTAGTAAAATTAGCCTTGCATCAGTGGATCATAAAGACTTGAAAATGGAATCCTTGTGGAATTATCTTCTGGGGGCATCTAGAAGGGGAGAAACAAGATTATTCACCTCTTCAGAGGTCCTATGTATTGTGGTCTTCATTCTTCCCTTTATTTTGGCTCTAGCTGCAGGGGCTGCCTCCTGCAGCAATACCTTGGAAAAGTTAGACATCCTAGAGTGACATTCTCAATATCCTATTGGGGCCCAAAGTAGATGGGTTTTTCCCATGGCCTGTTCTCCTTAATTCCGGCTTCTCTAATCCCATGGCCACAACTCCCATGTTGGATGATATTTCTCAGGGTGTCTCCTTCCTGTATACATTGTTTCACTTGCCCAAGTTTATCTATTCTGAGCCCAAGAAAATTCTTGCTTTTGTTCTCAACCATTCAACTTGTCTCCATTCCTTCTTTTTCCTTCTGTAAGGATAGCCATGTGGTTAAGTTTTCAGTACTCTTACCAATGCTCTCAGCTCTGCATCTAGCATATTGCATGTTTTTTTAAGTCCTAGAACATTCCCTTGAATGAGTCTTTCTAATAGGAAAACCAAAGTAATCCAACATTCTCTAATGATCTTACACCAGATCATTCTGTCTAGACCTATTCCTTTTCAAGGACTCTGGGACTAGCATGAATTTGAAACTCATAGCATCTGGCAACTAGACTGGTTTGTCTACTAAAGGGAAACAGTGATTTCAACAGCCATAGCCAGACTTTACACCCTCAGCCTTAACTAATCACTCAAAAGCAGTGTTCTGCTTCACACATGGTTAGGAAAACTACTGGTGCCAAGGCAATGCACCTTAATTTCTGAGTGGTCTGGGAAAAGGGAACTCATCTTTGAGTCTGTTCTGATAGGGCAGTTTTTGCCCCTTGCATACAGGAGAAACCACAGCTACTTTACAAGGTTTTCCCATTTTTCTCCTGCACATTGCTCCACCTTGGACAGTAAACCCCAAGGGTGGGCTGGAAGTATTGCCAGGTGTCTACCTGCCCACAAAATGGTGACTATCAATGTCATCATTGATTGCAAAGGAAACTGATTTCCATTACCATTTGGTAATGAAATTATAAAGCTTATTCCATCACTAAATACTGATTAGGCACTCACTACTCATTTCAACTTTGCTACTCCAAATTTGTCTTAACTTTAGACATATACAGAAGTATTTACAGGCATTCTAAAGGGAGTTATCACAGATGTTTAGGTGACTTAATAGAATTTCAGTGACTACTAGTCATTCTTCCATTCCCATGAACTCTGTTACCTTTCTGTTCAGGATTTCAAATTCTTCTTTGCGTTCGCTCAAAGACTTCTTGATGTCATTTATCTCTTTAACTATATTCTCTTTCAGCTCATTAATTTGATTTTGGAAATTTGTGCTCATCTCACTGATTAGTTCTCTCAAATTCTGCAACTCTTCTGGGACTTTGCTGTATTCCTTTTCTTGGGCCATGTCTTCTATTTTCTTAGTATGGCTCGTAATTTTTTGCTGGTGCTTAGGCATCTGGTTAGTTTGTATTTTACTTAGATGTTCTATCTCTTTCTCTTTTATGGGGTTTTAGTGGCAGGAGGCTGTGAGTTACCACCGCTCTTTGATTTTTGGCTCAACCTTGATTGTTAGGATTGTTCTGCTGGTTGCTCAAAACTGGGCACTGGACCCAGTAATTGGTTGTAGAGTCGTTTCCTAGGGCCTTGGGCAGGGAGGCTATAGAGGCCAGGAAAAGCCTTTCTTACTTATTAATTTTCTTATGTGCACTTCCTTGGTCTGCCAGGAGATGGCGCTTGTTGGCAGCTCTCAATTCAATGCCTGGTCAGAGCGTATTTGTTGTGACACAGACCAGATCAATGTGGTAGAGCTTCCTGTCTGGGGGCTAGGAGCCCTGTGATTCAAACTTTCTGAGGCAGTTCTCCAGACTTCTCTCGTAACGCCCCCCCTTTTCCCAGCTAGGAAATATTTCTACTCCCTTCTGAATCCTCAACAATCAGTCCCTGTTAGTAGAGGAGGAGATTGGGGGGTTTGTATATCTTTAGTCCCTTGCAGGCTCCAAGGCTAACAATGGCGCAGCCCCACCCAGCCTGGAAGGGCTCTCGGGACAGGGCAGACCAAACCTGGGAGTCCAAAGCAGGGTCAGCCCCAGGCTCTCTCTCCCCTCTCCTGTGGAGTCCTCAACAATTAGTCCAGGCTAGAAGAGAGGGAGGTTGGAAGGGTTGGATTTCTCCAGTCCTTTCTAGGCTCCCAGGGCAAACCACCGTGTGGAAGGGTCCGTGGAGCTCCGCAGCCCAAATTTCAGGTCAGAACCTGAGCCAGCCTAAGGCTGTGTCCCTCTCTCTCCCCTTTCCGGGAGTGGCAGATCCCTGAAGTCCCCTTTGTCTGTGGTCGCAGGCCCAGAGGCCCGAGAATTCTGAAGAGTGTGGGGGAGGGTGCCAGCAGCAGCAGAAGCTGCTACTTGCAACTCACGGTTCTGTTGTCGCGATTTCCCTCTTCTGTCCCTCTCTCCTCTGGGTGGTGTGCAGCTGTCACCTGTTGTCCTAAACCATAGATCTTTTTCGGGGCTGTTTCAGCCTGTCCTCTAGCTATTTTTCTGGAGAAGAGATTCCCGTGCCTTACTAGTCCGCCATCTTCCCGGAAGTCCCCCTACCAGTCATTCTTTACCTGGAGGATGAAGAGATAGCTGGGGAACTGCTGGTTTCTTGAGATTTGGGCCCTTGAGACAAGAATAGTATTCAATGTCTCATACCAAAATCCCAGGACCTTTCCTAGTCTTTGGACACATTGTTCCTTCTTCTATACCCAATTTCCTGTTCTTTATTAGAGACTAACAAAGCTTCTCAAACTCTAAGAGAAAGAAATTCGGGCTGACCTAGAATATCCTGCTTTTATGTATTTCAGGTCCATTGCTAGTCTATTCTGAGCATTTGACGCAGTGGACCTCTATTTCCTCCTAGTGGGTGGACTTAAGAGACCCTTTCAACCTGCTGCTGACTTGATCATCCCTTAGCCCCAACACTAGGGAGCCAAGTTCCACCTGGACCCCACTCAGCCCACAGTGTCCCCTCGTGCCTCTAGGATTTCTCTCTCCTCCTGGGGCTCTGATCTAAATGTTAGCCCTTCCACTTCTATTTTCCATCTCAAAACTTAGGATTTTGTTTCCTAACATCTTATCACCCTAGAAATATTCCTTATTTCCCAACTCACTAGATAAATCTTTACTGTACCACTGTATATATGCCCATCGCATATGGTTTTATTAAAAACTATTTCAGACCTAATATCTATTTGCTTTGATGTATGGATTACTATCTTTTTAAATTCATCTATATCCCTATACTGCACTGAATATACTCATTTATGTAAAAATTCTCGTTTCATTAGTGCCTGGGGGAATTCAGAACATTGGTTCTACAAGGATTCCCTGAGGGAGTGAACAAGCTGAACAGTCAGCTTTGTGTGGTCATGAACCCTGTGAGTTCTAGGAGTTTTGTCCTCAGGGGTCAGTATGGGCATATTAGCAACTCCAACTTCAGTCCCCACGGACTATGGGAGCATTAGGTCTGAGGAACAGGAGGACATTGTCTCCTGTCAATCACGGTGCCCAGGCCGCAGCTAGCGATTGACAAAAATGCTGATACACATTGGGGATTCCCTTCAGATTTCTACCCTGACAACCCCTCAGTTTATCCCTAACAGTTCCAAAGACTTAGGACAACCCACAGTCCAAGACAATGGTGTTATGTTCTGCTCCTTGAGAGCTGGCCAGTTCACTGGACAACCTCTAAGACCAAGCATTCTTGAAGCTTCATGGGACCCCAGAATTCCAGTAGCCTCGTTACCTAGTATATACTGAAATCCATAGCCAATGTCTGAGCTGCTTCAAATCATAGTCAAATGGTCCATTATACACACTCTAGAAATAAACAGACACCTTTCTGGTCTGTTTTCTCCCGCCCCCAGCTTTCATGAGAGCTTGTTTTGGTTAGTACACTCTGTTAGGTGATGGCAGTTGCTCTTCGATACTGATGGTATCTCAGTGGGAGGGGCCGTTTGAGCTCATCTGGAATGCTGTATTGAGGCCTCAGTTTCTCTCCCTGAATCATCTGATTGTCAACTGAATTCTTTTCAATCCCCTATTCAAGGTAATCCAAAGGAGATTGTAACTCACTTTGCGTGCTAAGAGTGATCTGGTTTCTCCTAGAGCAGCTCAATGGGAACCCTTCTGTTCTGGAAGCAGGCAGCCAACCCTGGGAGTATGTTTCGATTTGTGTTGTCTTACTCAGCTCTCCAACCAAATAGCTCCAAGGATTAGCCTCTTCTTGTGAAGTGAATATTGAAGTGACATTTCAGTTCTGGACTATCCATGAGATTTTCAAAGCTAAACTTCACATTCAACGTCTGTACTGCTGCCTCATACCAAGAGGTTTGAACACAAGATGTCTTACACGTACTTGTCCCTCTGAAACAGACCTTCCTAATTAGTTCCTACGGGCAATAATTTGCTGTTGGGGCCCCAGAGGCCCCCACTTCTCTGCTGAACTTCCTGTCACACCGTTATTATTGGCAGAAGCTAAGCACTTCCTTCCCTAACTGATTTGTGAGACACCAATTCATCACCAAGTAGAGGTGCATAGCTCCTTGTGGGAGAAGTATTTCCCTGCCCCTGCCCCAGAGACACTCAAGTGCCCGTGTGCTGAAC
Source organism: Tolypeutes matacus (assembly GCA_026826555.1). Lineage (NCBI taxonomy): Eukaryota > Metazoa > Chordata > Mammalia > Cingulata > Chlamyphoridae > Tolypeutes > Tolypeutes matacus. The sequence continues at coordinate 27,968,174 of JAKSZT010054489.1, read as the reverse complement.
TGCAGCCCTACTCTGTACATCCTGCAAATACCCTGCCACTTTGGGCTGTTACTCTGGCAGATTTGTAGCTTCGGGTGTTCAGCTGTGCATATTCTTGAATACTAAAAACATTAAATGGGTACACTTTAAATGGGTGAAACGTGTGGCATGTGAGCTGCATTACTATGAAGCTCTTAGAATCAGAGCAAGATCATTCTTCCTAAAGAATTTAAACACATGGTACGGAAGAGAAGTCGGTGTCCATACTTGAGCCAACTCCTCCCAAACCCCCCTCAGCCCTCCACTGCTGCCTCCATCCAGCCTCTAATGTCCCGGCAGGTCACTTGCTTAGAACAAGATACTGTGCACAGGAGATCCACAACTGTAGGATGAAAATTCTTTTTGTCAGTCTGGAGTTTCTTCTAGCATTTCTGGAGAATCTCACGTTTCTTCATTTAAAAGTGGGGAAAGGTCACAAGCAGACGACCATGCCCTTAACTCCCAGGAATGCCACCCACGGCAGAGGCGCCCACGAAGTCTCAGGTCGCGTCACCAGACTCAAGCATGGTGAACAGCACTGGTTTGGAAGAGGTCCTCATGGCCTCCTCACAAAATCTTACGTGGACATTGCTGGGGACAAGTTTCAGGTTCTTGGTTATGTCGTAAGAAAGAATTCAGAGATGCGTCAGTTATGAGAAAGTTGGAAGAGAGTTTAAAGGGAAAGTGCACGCTCAGATGTGAGTGCAGGGGTGCTCAAGATAGACGCACACTCTGTTCTGGGGTTCCTGGCTTTATGGGCTACCATATGTGTTGGTTGGCGTATTTGCATCAAAGCAGGGAAATTTATTGGGTGCTTTGATCGCTATGGGTTGCTGTCCAGTGGTGTTTGACTTCTGGATATTGCTCCTGAGTAAGGCCCGAGTTCTCCGACGGTGACAGGCCTCTGGCCAATGTCCTTGAGCCCTGCTGGAGTTTGCTACGCGAGGGTCGGATGAAAATAGGTGGGTGGTGTGGGGATTTCTTGTTCTTTCCTTCTTTCTCTTGGGTGGATGTTGCAAGCTGTATTTTGATGACTTGTTTGTGCAAGTCAGCAGGCACAAGCTATCGGAGCCGATTATGCAGCTGATGGGCGAATGTTGCTGCAAATTGCCCCTGATAACTTGTTCACGTGACTCCAGCAGGACATTGCCTCAGTCTTTTCTACTGGGTGGTGTTTGTGTGCAAATTTACTGCGTTCTCTGCCCTTCTTCCTTAGGCCCCTATTCTATCCTACCTCAGATCTGCTTGTTTGGGTCTGGCGAGGTTTCTAAATAAGGTATGGTATGTTCAGACCCCCACACAAACTGACACTGAAGTAAACACCTTTTGGGCTCAAGGAGTCTTCTTTCCCCAGAACAGGAGGCACCAAGCTTTCTTAGGAGCTCCCTCTGCATAGATCATTAGAGAAGGAAGTCTCTGGCAGTTAGGTTTCCCTTGGGGGAAAGAATCAGATGGAACACTTACAGCCTTTGTTCCTTGGCTGCCCAGTCCCACCAAACCAGCCTGTGTCTAAGGGCCTTGAGGGGCTGGAACAGAAAGAATCCTCAAATGCCAAGCAGAGCAGGATTCTGGGGAAGTCAGAGCAGAATGGCGCCTGAGACTTTACCATGGGCACTTCTAACCTGTAACTGCTGTAGGACTGAGACCCTGGGGAGGGGGTGGGGAGCGGGTTGCAGTAGAAAGAGCCACAGAGGCAAGGATGGGGAACCAGGACCCCTCTGCATCACTGCCAGGGCTCTGCAGTGTTCACAGCCTGTTAGCTGGCAGGGATGTTTCCTGTTGGAAGGCAGGTGAGGAAGTTACGGCTTCCTCTGGGAATTTCTCCAAAGGAAGATACTTGGATAGTCAAAGAAACACATGCACTATCTGTGTCTGGGTGAAGAACCCCTCTGAGCAGTCAGCCTTGACTGTGGGACCCAGAGTTCCTTCATTTGGATGGAGAGCCCTATTGGTGGGAATATCTGTATTTTCTAGTTACTGAAAATGGCCACCACCGCCATCCAAGACAGCACTGCCTACTCCAGTAACGGCTTCGCCAGGCCAGCATGAGCCCCTGAGATGCAGCCCAAGGCTTTGCTCAAGAACAGAAACCTGCAGACTTCTGCTCTGGCTCCTCTCAGACCAGGTGGGAGTGTAGAAACCGTCCGGAGAAGGGGCCGCATTCAAGTCAGCCTCATGGCCTTGGTCCCTTGCTCTGCCAAACCCCTTCGCGTTCCCAGGGAAGGCAGAGGGAGGCCTTGGAACCTCTGATAACTGAACGGTGTTGACTGAAGGACAGGGCTTGGAGCTGGAAGTAAGGGAAGACAGTCCGATTTGCTGAAGTCTACCTGGGAGCTCCAGGGTCCCTGTGAGGCTGCACATAGCCCCTAATTTAACCTCAGGAAAAGAAAAGCAACTGACCCCAGCCCTCACTGCTGTGCCCTGGGCCCTGGAGAAGCTCCAGGTAAGCACAAGGAAAAGCTCAGACAGCAGTGACCTCTGTGATCAGAGCCCATCAGGGCAAGTCAGGTCCACTGAGGACAGAAGTTCCCATCTAAGGCTAGCACAGGGAATAGAAGGGGCACCTTGCACATAGACTTCCCAGGAAAGAGAGCATGAGCCCAAACACTGGAGAAGGAAAGGCTTGGGCTACTCAAGACCAAAAGGCATGGGCATCATCTTTACTTCCAGTCGAGTCAGAAAGGCTGGGCTATGGGCATGCAGGAGCTACAGGCCTCCGCCAGCCATCACCAGCCACGGAAAGAGATCAGGGGAGATCTCCTAAGTGAAGGGAATAAGAGGCCTCAGCTGGAAGACTATTAGGCTTTGGGACACAAACTTTGGAGGCTTTAGTCATTGTGGTCCTGCACTTGGGGAGGATTTTCACCTTCAGACAGAGCCAGCACCAGGACGGCCTTGGTGAGAATGCCCTGTGTCAGAGCACCTCTAGGATCCACTGGTCATCCCTCACCAGGGGCAGGGCCCAGGGCCATGCCCAGACAGGGGGGCCGAGCGCGCAGGCCTGAGTCCAGGGCCTGGGACACCCCTGCCGTTACTGTAGTGCCCCTCCCCAGGACCTGATCAGAACTAGCCCCATGCTCAGACTCTTCACTCAGACCATAGGGAAGAAGGACAAAAAACTCAACTCCAAGATCTGCAGTTATCCACTCACATCCCCTGCCCCTTTAGCAACCCCATCCAAGAGGGTTCCTCTGAGGCAGGATAGAATAGGGACCTGAAGAGGAGAAGGCAGAAACCCTAAGAAGCCTGGTAAGGGAAACTGAGGCACTGGCCTGTTTACTAGCATTAGCCTGTTGAGTCACTTAAGTCAGCTAGGAAGGGGCAGCGTACAAGCACACACCCTGCAGCTCGCAGCTTGCAGCACAGCCCCCCCACACACAATGTTGCATTATCAGAAGGCAGCCAGCAAAGAAGGAAGGGGTGAGAGGTGCTTCACCACCCACCTAGTTTTCAGGTTAGCCCACACCTCATGGACAGTGATGTCACACCTTGTGTACAGTGACCAGAGGCTAATCAACGCAAGTCCACATGCCCTGCAGTGGTTAACAGCCAGAAGACAATCACTACCGGCCAGCACCCCCCACACCCTGGGGTTCCCACATCCTAAGCCCTTATCAGCACAGGCCCTGGAGTCCTGTCCCCCCCCCTCCAAAAACAGGGGATCCCACAGCAGAACTTCACATTTCTCACCCTGGAGAATGCCTACCTCCATCTCTCTGAAGGAGTACTTTCTTTTCCTTACTTTACCCCAGTAAATCCTCTGCTCGTTTAATTTGTGGCTTGTCCTTGAATGCTTTGTGACGAAGCTAAGAACCTAGACACTGACCACCATCTCCCATAACACCTTTTGCCCCCATAGGGCCTCATAAGCGCCAGCTGGCTATAATTGCCTACTGCAGAACAGCATCCTATAACAAGACGTGCAGGCCGGCAGCAGAGTTTCAGTCTCTGCAGCACAGCTCCCATGAAAGGAAGGTCTCCAAGAATTCAAAGATGCATTTTAATTAAACAGTCCAAGGACAACGTAAAGATATATAGATGCACAAAAAGTAAACAACTTTATTAGAAACCCTCGTAAGAGAAAGGACATATTAATGCTCAACAAGATGAAGCATGGTTTAACAATATTGTTTACTTAATCCTACAGTTCGCAGACTAAAGAGATTCACAGTTTGACTTAAGTCTCATCAAAAGTGTTTGGAAATTCCTATTTTGACTGCTCTTCTGAAGCAGATGTGAAGAGCAGATGAACCTCCCCAGTCACTGAGAAGAACAGAAAAGCAGGGAGTTCTGGTAGACCTTGGATTCAGCACAAAGGAGGGAAGTTAATCTCAGTCTTCTGACTGAAGGGACTTCAGGGTACAGTAAATGCAGTAAGAGATCAGCTTTATTCATAAAAGAGCCTTAGAAAGGGCTAGAAGATACAATGGAGTTTGTTTCTTGGATTACACTGAGGCTGCAGTGCAGAACTCTCCTGCACTTGGGTTTTCTACATGAACACTGGTCAGGACACTAACTGGAGAAGCTGGTGGCTTTTGTGGCAACATTTTCAGCTTATTTCATAAACAAGCCACCTAGCCTGGCTTTCCCAAGAGAAAGTTGAGGCCCAGATTTGGTCAGTTATCCAGCATCTCCTAACTGGATCATTCAGGTGATCTGTCAGCCCTCAATCACCTGCCTTGATTCAGAGGAGGGCAAGAGGTACCCGGCAAGAGGGGTCTGAGTCAAGGCAAAGCTGGACTAGGACTCACTCTCCTGTTTATGCACATCAGGTCACTGAAAACTGGACTGAATCAGAAAGTGGCCCAACATCCATTCTTTAAAGTTAGTTGGGTTATGTTGAATAAACCCCAACCAGTAAGCCCTTTCTCCCTTGCAATGATGTGAGTTCTCTTTACCTTCTGAATTAGAGTACAGTGAGTATAACTAACATTGCCACTTTATAAATGTGATTGTAGTTGAAAGGAATAGTCTAGGGAGGTTAGTCTTATTGAAAGACAGAAGATAATCTAGGGACTGTACAATAGTGATTTCGGTGGTAGATGAGGACTATGGTTAATACAAATACAAGAGTATTCCTCTATTACAAGACGTTAAGAAAATGGTGATACATGGGGAAAATACAACTAATGTAATATGTAGACTATAGTTAACAGTAATATTTTAACATTTTTGTAGCAAAGGCAAAGAAGATATTACATCAACGCTAAGGGTCAAAAAAACCCCTCAAAATATGGAGTGTTTTATGATATATGAATATGATCAAGCTTTTTTTTTTTTCTTTTCATTTTCTTTATTAACAGGAGACCTTGGTCATGTCATTTGACCAATCTGTGCTTATTTGTTCATCTTTCGGAACATTGGAGAAACAATTGAGTTTTGTTTTTAGTATTAGATACAGGGGTTCGTAAACTTTTTTGATCTATGGATCCCTTTGCCAGTCAGGTATAAACCATGGACACATTATTAAGTCCACACTATATCATGTATTATTAAATCTATTACACCTGCACCAGCACGTCCCTACAAGAATGGTTTTTTGTTTTTCTTAATTTTCAATTCAAGCTCATGGACCCCTGAAATCTTTCCATGGACCCATTGGGAGTCCATGAACCCTGGTTAAGACCCCCTGGATTAGGATAAATGTGCCTGGACAGGATTTTTTTGAGTAACGATTCCATGATTTGTTGAGCTGCCATTTGTTTTGTTTGAAGTTGAAATAAAGTTGAAAAATGTAAAGAGGAAAAAAAAAAAAAAACCCAGGAAGTTGTAGAAGCATTTTGTTGAACGCCTCAGAAGTGCTGGGATCATTAGCTACCCAATGGAGGGATTTTTACGGAACATTTGGATGCTAGGGAAATTGAAGCTTTTTCTTCTGGCTAAAGGTTCCAGTTGCCCAAAATGTAGTTGTGACTCAGACTTAAAGGACTAATGGGCATTACTAAAATCCCATGAAATAATGCTGGCCAAATCCAATGTTAATTGAAAATTTGGTAACTGGACATAACACCTTGGAACCCAGGCAGACATCGAGTGCACAGAAGGCATTTGTCAGTCAACTTCATGAGTTATGGAGAATTTTACTTACAAGAGTTTCCAAGGGAAGGGAGAGACCACTAATGTCCACAGGTGTCCCTCATAATCTTTACATCCCATGCATAGTAAGTGTGGTCTTGTTTGTAGGATACGCAGAGTCAAAGTTCTTTAAGAATCCTGCCCTTCTTAGGACTAGAAGGCATCTGCTACATTAAAAGGCCATATCACACAGCTGACTGGCTACCACTTTAGAGGCTAATTAATGCATGTTTGAGGTTTCTAGAACAGTCACCCACTTAAATGTTAAAAACTTAGATGTGTCAAACAATGATCAGAAAACAGCCAGAGTTTCTTGGACACTGGGATGGCAGTTACCATCCCATTACATCTTTTTGAGCTTGTGCACCAAACACAAGCAAAGAGCATCAGGAAAGAACTCCCTAACCAGGCCCTTCTACTTCTGCACAAAGCTTCCTCTCCCAGGACTTCTCCAAACCCTTTCACATGCCCTGTAGCAGCCTTGGTGCCTCCACCCAGCCTTATTTCCATGGTTATGAGCCCTCCTTAGTCCTTAATCTTTACTCCCTAGAAGGTGGGAGTAATCTGTGCCTTTGTGCTTTATTATTTTATGTAGAGTGACATTTCATCCTGGCTCACTGGACTAGAGATATGCAGTTACCAAAGTCCTTTTCTGAAACCAGGGCCTTCAGAAGAAGGTAGGCCCTCTCTGGGAAGAGGAGAGGTCCAACAGTAGATACCACAGGGCCAGTCTACTTCTGAGAGGACAGAGAGATGTCTCCACGGCTGCCCCTCTGTAGGTCTTAGTGAGATATGAGGCAGACAGGCTGTTTCTGAGAGCAGTGTCAGAGAGGAGACAGCAAGAAGGAAAGAGGGACTGAGGGAAGAGAGGAAGAAAGTGACAACCTGGCTCAAATTATGACTTTGTTTTCAAGACCCATCAGCTCTGGTCTTTCTTGAAGCCCAGCCAGAGCTCACAGAATCCCTGCAGCAGAGCCAGGCACACCCCGAGGCCCTGGCCCCTGGCAAATAAAAGGAGCCACCACCCCCAGACACTCCACTGCAGCCACCTCTCACTCAGGTGAGAAGGACGCCCCACTGTTCCCCTTTATATAGCCTCTTGCCCCTCCCCACAGTTGACAGACATCCAGAACCTGGGCCTAGAGCGCTTTTCATTAGCTTCCTCTGCAGGGGCAGCTGGGACCTTTCAGAAGTTCAAAAGGGCACTTCTTTGAACTCACAGGTTAAAGTTGAGAGGAGGTGCTAGGAAACAGGTATTAGTATTACAGCAGTTTTCCCACTTCTCTGGATAGGCCTGTAGTTGGTGCTTTAGGAGGTCCAGTGTTGGCTACAGAAAGAGCATGTTGATTTTATCTTGAGTGCATCTAGCATGGGCTGGAGTCACAAAGACCCCATGGCTGGTTAGGCCTTCAGAATTGGGCAATACAGTCTTCTGATCTGACATGAGATACCACCTCTTACTCAAGCTTCTTGTAGGAAAAGTCATTCCCTACACACTCCTTTCTCTCTGTTCCTGCTTGGGTAATAGTGGGTCAGTGCTAGAAGGGCCCAGTGACCTTCCAACCACAAAAGCCACACTGCTTGGCATGTCACCCAGGCTTTCCTCAAGCCATGTTCTCCTCTTAGCTCATCACCAAGGCCACCTTCTCTATCACCTCTGCCTTTCACCATGACCAGGAATAAGGAAGGTGGTCCAGGGAAGTGCCATTTTGTCCTTGTTCCCCAGTTCTGCTCAGCAAAGTCTCTTCCACAGGGTCCTCTGAACGTTTCCTTTGCGGCCTGGCCTTGGAGGGTTCCCTGGACATGGGGAAGCTTCTCCACTACCCCCTGACAGAGCACAGGCTACTGAAGGCCCCATACCTCCTTATAGGAGGGAAAAATGGAAGCTGAACCTGTCTATGGCGATTGACTCAGTAAGGCCAGCACCTGCTAAGGCCAGCACCCACTAGGCTAAAGAGCTTTTAGTCACCCAAACTGCCTCATAAAGCATTAGGTATGGTTATAATAAATTAACATTTCTAATTAAGACAGAAATTGAGATTTAATTTCCCTCTCTACACACATGCACCTTTGCTTACAACTATTCGTTATCTTTGCCCGCTCTGCACCTGTAGGAACAGAAACTTCTACACTGACATTCCGTTTGCTGCAGGGAAGTCAAGGAAAGAAGAGCTTCCTGAATCTAGACTTCATACCCCACAGTGCTTTATGGGAGATGTACTGTAAGTCCAGGAAAAGCTGAGGGGAAGGGCAGAACAATGGAGACTGACAAATCACTAATCACAACCTCCCACATGCCCAGACAGGTACCGTGCGGAGACTTCCCAAGCCCTGCCTTTTGGGCCAGGCAGTTGAGTCAAAAAGAAATGGCCAGGAAGACTAAGCACACCCCCATTTAGCAGAGAGCCTTTTCTAACACCCTGCTCTCCTTGATGTCCATAGTATTTTCGTGCGCTTAAAGAACTCGGGGTCAAGGTAAAAGTAAGTTAAAGAACAGTGTTTCCTGTTGACGATGGAAACTGAGCTATGAATGTACTTTAAGAAACAACATTGCCTGTTCCTTCAGGATTTCCTCCATCGGCAGCTGGATGGAGACAGAGGCCCATCATCCTGGAAGTTCCAGTGCTCCTTGAATTCAGAGAAAGGAAAGCCCTTCCATGGGCCAGGAAGGATGTATGGCCACAGCTCTCAACCGGAGCCCACCATTTTCAGAAAGCTGGCTATATTCCTGGGGAGTCCAGGCCTGCACCCCTCAGTTCTTTCATGAAGGTTACAATCCAAACACCAGAGCCTCACTGTGCACCAGCAGTAAAATTTAAGGGTTAAATATAATTTATAGGTTCACAGACATAAGGGATTATGTTTTTTAAACTGAAAACAAGCAACTGTTCTTGTCCTTTATTTAATCCACTTGGAGATGCCAGAGCTGGCCCTGGATTATGAACTAACTAGGAAATCAGAGACCCCCAAATACTGGAAAGAATTTCACACACATACACATATCTGGGGAATCCTGAACACTATTTTATCCTGATAAGAGAAGTGAGGAGATAGCACTATAGGTCACGAGTCCACCAAATGCAAAACCAGGCATCGTGGCTCCACAGCAAGTTACTCAATTCTGACCCCTCCTGGGCTGCACGTACAACTGGAGGAGGTGCTGCAGCTGGAACCCCAGGGCCAGGGGCTTCCTTAGGAAACTGAACCATACTGACCCTGTGTGATGAAGGTAGAGCCATGAAACAGACTCTCAGAAAGCGAAGCCAGAGGCAGTGAGGGGGGATAGCGTCCTGGCTTCTCTGGTCAGCCTGTCACCCACAGGTGCCTCCTACGGCTGGGACCAGCAGGGAGAAAGCTGACAAGGTGATCTGGAAATCTCGGGTTGCACATTTCCGTATAGGATCATCCACCAGCACCGAGACCCGAGGGCAGGGAGCACGGGTCTCTGAGCCTGGGGCCCCTCTCGAGCCTGCGGTGCCTTCCTCCCAACATGCTCAGACACTTGAAAATAAAAATATGTAATATCACAAAATAAATCTGCCATTGAGGGGTTTTTCAATTATGCAAGCAAAGGAAAATACAGAGAACTAAAGTGAATGGAGAGAGAAGCCGAGTCTGGTCCGAGACGGAGCTCAAACCAATGCTTCAGGCAAATACCTTGTTGCCTCATCTTGTCACAAGGAACCAGCACTCCTTTTGCATTTAGGATCATTTTGGGACCTAGAGACAAATCTAAATATAATATAGGTTATTTCTAAATGCACTCGTAAAATAACTGTATGAAGACTTAAATATTTAAATATTCACTATGTGTTCCCTTCTGGCATTATCTGTCTCCCACTCAGCATCAAGGATGCCACTGTGGTGAGGGAAAGGCGATTTGCTCAGCCTGTAAAAATGAGCACGTTCTCATCCCCTCCCTGTCAAGGCAACTTCAGTTCCCACAGTGCCCATTGCGTTGTTCCCTGGTCTGGTAACAGGGTTTGCTCATTTTCTAGTGCATGTGCGTGTGATGATGTGCATGAAAACAAACATCGTCCTAAGGCCATACTGCAGGGCTGGACACATTTAGAGTGTGTTCCCACCAGTTTGTGGAAGAAGCAGATTGGGGAGGAAGGGGCAGAGGGAAAGAACCTGAGCCCTTAAGGGACAAGGCTGAGGAGCATGTATGAGGAGAAACAGAGGGCCTGGATTGGACAGGAGTAACTAACAGAAGTGCCTAACAGAAAAAAAGGACAAGACAGAAGAGCTGCTTCCACCAGCCCCCACACACCGCCCCGATTTATTTTCTTCCGGGCATCTCTCCTCTCACGAGAGGGTCTAGGAGAGCAGGGACCCTGTCCCCCTCTCGGGCTCTGCCCCAGCATTCAGGACACTGCCTGGATTCCCCCAGATTGCTGGAAGAAGCCTCTGCAGTGCGTGATTTAGGAAGTGGGAGGAGTGGGCAGGCCCAGGGGAGGCAAGTGTGAGCACATGCACTTGACTCTTGGGAGGCAGAAATAGAGTTCTAATATGTAAACTCAAGAATTAAATTTGTAGTCCTGAGGGGTTCTCCAGAGGACGAAGGGAGGGAGACTGTTTCCACCTGGGTCTTAGCTGGCCTCAGGAAGGAGAGCCTGGCTTCCAAGCACAGAGCCACACACCTGCTTTCAGAGGAAGCTGACAGGGCAGAAGATGAGCAGGCCCCTGGCGGTGCAGACTCAAGCAGGAGCACCAGCTTACGGGGTACAGCAGTCAGCACTGGGGCTCAGCTGAGAGCCTGAGGGCAGGAGGGCGAGTTCCAGAACAGGGATCCCAGGAGAGACCCCCCCCCCCCCCGCCCACACACACACCCTGGCCGCTGGCTTGAGCGCATCTCCAGTGCCTCCCCCTTCCCTGAGGGTCTAACAGCTAACATAGGGGCAAGACTTGAACTTAAAATACAGCAATTATTCTTAGACATCACACCTAAAATATGAGCAACAAAGGAGGTGATAAATTAGACTTCAAAATTAACTTGTGTGCAAAGGACAACAAAGTGAAAAGACAACCTACAGAATGGAATAAACTCAAGCCACATATTGGATAAGGACTTAAGAACTTTTAGAATGCAATAAAAACACAAATGACCTGATTAAAATAGGCAAGATTTGAACGTTTCTCCAAGGAGCATATTCAGATGGCCAATAAAGAATATAAAAAGATAATCAATATCATGAGCCATCAAAGAAATGCAATTCCAAAACACTTCACACCCACAAGGATGGCTATTAAAAACAAATTAAGTGTTGGCGATTATACAGAGAAGTTGGAACTGTAGTGCAGTGTTGAAAATGTAAAATGGTGCAGCCACTTTTGATGATTCCTCAGATTTAAATATAGAATTATCATAAGCCAGTAATTCAATTCCTAGACATACACAGGAAAGAAAGAAAACAGGGTCTCCAACAGATACTTGCACACTGGTGTTCAAAGCACATTATTCAAAATAGCCAAAGGTGGAAACAATCCAAGTGCCCGTCAAAACAGGGAACAAAATGTGGTACGTACACATTGAGTATTTGGCCCTAAGAGATGAAGTTATGAGACACGCTGCAACATGGAAGAACATCGAGAATATTATGCTCAGTGAAATAAGGCAAGCATTGTATGATATCATGAATGAGATATCTAGGCATAGCAAATTTGCAGAAATAGTAAGAAGAACTGGTTGCCAGGCAATGGAGCGAGGGGGAAGGGGAAGTCTGGTTTGACGGGTATGGAGTGTTTTTAAATAAAAGGGGAAAAAAATCCCTTCTAGAGCAAAGCTAGTTGTGCTGCTTTGAGTAAATCCCAACCAATAAGCCCATATTCTTCCTTCTTATACAGCATTAAAATACTGTTTAACACAGAAGGTAAAAGGGGAAGAATACAGTTACGAAGCATTTTGTAAAGAAACACCTCAGAAGTGCTGGGATGACAATCTTCTGCCCAAAGAAGGTGTACTAGGGAACATTTTAAGTGCCAGGGAAATTGAAACTCTTTTCCGGCTAAAGATCCAGATGTCCAAGATGCAGTTATCATACTCACACTTAAAGGACGAATGGGCATTGCTAAAATTCTCCTGGAGAAGTGCTGGTCATATCCAACATTAACTGAGAATCTGGGAACTGCACTGTAGCACCCTGGGTTCAAGCCAGACCTTGAGTGACAGAAGGCACTTGTCACTTCATGATTTGTGGGGAATTTTATGGCAAGAGGTTGGGGGAAAAGGAAAAATTACTAACACCTTCCTGCATGCCATCAGGCGTACCTCAGATGCTTTGGCCTTACATCCCAAATACCTGAAGGCTTGTTAGTGAGAGGTTCTTTTTAAAAGGACCAATTTCTTGAATTAAGGGGTCAAAATTCTGTACGAATTTTGCACTTGTAGGGAATATTTTCAATCAAATTCAGGTTTTAGAGGGGTGCACACATCCAGAATCTGGAGAAAGACATTCTGCAGTCTGGACTAGTACTTGGAAGATGTATATAAAAAAGGTCCTGTTAACCTGCTCCGAGCTGAACATCTAAGGGAGCAGATTCCTACAGAGCCCACAAGACTGGTGGGTTCAAAGTCTCTGAACCGTCTACCCAGGAGCAGAGGTCAGCTTTCCATCATTTTCTTCACAAGGAAGGAGTACCCCAGGCCATTTTTCCCAGCCTTGAACTCAGGAGCCCTTTTCAGAGGAGCCTGGGGAAGTCACTGTGGCTTTAGCTCTTCCAAACTTCAGGTTCTCTGTCCTTCAAGCTGCTGCTCTTGCTGCAAGGACGGACGCCCTTAGTCTTCCTCCTGCAGTTAGTGCTCCAGCCCCTCCAGGCTTTGGAAGCAGGACCTTTCCTGCAGTCACCTTGAGGGATGAGCACACTGTAAGGCTATAGGATGAAGTCACCAAAATCTGCAGTCGGGACCAGGTTCTCCCTGTCAGTTCTTTAGTGGAATCAGGACTTCTATGCTCCAAGGACTGGCCCAGCTAGAGAAGGCCCTTCAGGGGAGCCAAGGAAAGACCACAGCTGTTGCAGAGATAGCAGAAGGGTCAGAAAGGGCTCCTCACTTTGCAAGACACCGGATGGAGCTCTAGCTTCCTGTCTCTGGGTCACAGCCAGACAGGCCTGAGAACTCCCCCTAGTGCTGCCCCTTCTGCTTCAGGAATCTGAAGAGATGAGTAGGGAAAAGCAAGGCTGTCCCACCCTGAAGTACCTTGCTAGGGAGAGGAAACAGTCCAGTCATGGCATCTGCATCTAGGCAGGGGCTAGCAGTTACTGCTCATGGGATCAGTACCTGGAAGACAGACGATGAGGATGGCTTTCTGATGGTTTGACACTACATGCACCCCAGAAAAGCCATGTTCCTAAAGCTAGTCCATTCCTGTGGGTGCAAGTAGGGCCTTTTCATTAGGTTACTTCAGTTAAGGGTCTTTGTTCAGCGTACTTGAGGAAGGCGTGGCCCACAGCGGGTCTTACTCCTCTTATGAGAGGAAGAAATTCAGAGGAAGAGAGGAAGCCATTGAAGAAAGAAGCTGGAAGAGAAGGGAGAGACCAGCAGATGCTGTCATATACCTTGCTAGGCAACGGTAGTCCAGGGTTACCAGCAGCTGGTCTGTGGGGAGAAAGCATAATCTGATGCCTTGGATTTGGATGTTTTCCCCAGCCTCAAAACTGTAAGCTAGAAGTGAATGTGGCTCAAGCTGTTGAGCACCCGCCTCCCACATGGGAGGTCCCGGGTTTAGTTCCCAGTGCCTCCTGAAAAAAAACAAAAATGCAAAACAAAGGAAAAAAAACCGACTCAGGAAAGCCGATGTGGCTCAGTGGTTGAACGCCAGCTTCCCACATATGAGGTCCCGGGATCGATCCTGGGGCCCCAGTATCTAAAAACAAACCTGTACACTTGTAAACTAAAATCCCCTTGTAAAGGCCAACCCCTTTCTGGTATATTGCTTTTGGTAGCCTAGCAGACCAAACCAGATTTTGGTACCAGGAAAGTGGGGTGCTGCCATTGCAAATACTAAAAATGTGGGAATGGCTTTATAAATGGGTAAAAGGTAGATTCTGGGAGAACTGTGAGGTGCTTGACAGAAAAGGCCTCGATCGTTTTAAAGCGACTGTTGGTAGAAATATGGATGCTAAAGGTACCTCTCCTGAAGGAATGTGTCACTGCAAAGTGGAAGAAAGGTGACCCTTGTTTCAAAGTGGCAGAGAATTTGGCAAAATTGAGTCCTGGTGTCAGACGGAAGGCAGAATTTCAAAGTGACAAGATTGAATAGTTAGCTGAGGAGATTTGCAAACTAAATGGAAAGTGTAGCCTGGCTTCTCCTTGAAGCTTATATAGCAAAATGTGAGAGGAAAGGGCTAAGCTGAGAACTGAACTCCTAGGCACAAAGAAGTCAAATTGCATCTGATTTTCTCGGCCTCATGGATTCCAGTCATCCATGACATCCATTCCAGCTCCTTGGTGTTCATATTTTCTGAAGACCCCCTGGCCCAAGCTTTGTCTTGCATGGCCAGTGCAGGATACTGTGATCCCCGGTCCCTTCATGTCACTGAGGTCTGCCCTTAGGGAGCAGCTGTTAGCTGGCCAGGCTCCAGGGTGTGAAGAAATGGTGACAGGTACCCAGTGCCCTCCTCAAGAACCCCTACCCCAACTCCCATTTGCAACAATTCAGTAAAGCATCTCAGAGAAAAGACAGTTATTCTCCTGCCTTCGAACCTGAGACCCTCAAATACCCTCCTTTCCAAATCCCTCACTCCTGCTGGCAACTGAATATAAGTGCTGCACTGAGACCAGCCTATGTTTTATGACCAAACACGCTGAAAGGCGACTCGGGAGTGCTGCAGGCCCCCTGGCCAGGCAGTACTGTATGCATAGGGCCATTCTTTCGGGTTTTGAAGAAGGCAGTTTGGGTGAAGCCATCTGAGCCATCACTCAGCCCAGACTTCCCCACTAGGGCATGAGGCGACCCACCCGGGGAGCCCGGGCTCCCTTGTCAGCAAAGGGCGACCAGGCCACGTACAGAGGTCAGCAAGGCCAGCCCTATAGACTTCCTCTCACCTGTGTTTCTCGTCTCACACTCGGCCATCCTCACTCCTGTTAAGAGACAGGCCAGCGCAGAGGAGCTCAGCTCAGGGGAGGAAGCCAAAGAGAAAAATAAAAAATCCGTGGTTTTCTAGGGCCCAACTCACAAGAACCTGGGATATGGCACCTCACACATCTAAATGTGATAGAAGAATCATCTGCTTTTTCTAGATGGAACAGGAGGGATTCAGAGAAATTGGGTTTCTCTAGGGAAGAGCTGAATCATTTTAGAGACCACCCATTATTGGATTGCTGTGCTTTGTGCCTTCAGATTGCCCTGCCTACATGTGGGCTCACACTGCCTCAGATCAGTTCTGTTCCCAAGGAGCCAATGGAACCTCCTCTTGGCTTTGCTATTAACATCCTATATCTATGGCAACAGGAAACCCCAAATCCAATCCCAGGTGGAACCAGAGGAGGTCTCTCAGGCTCTCACAATCAATGTCTCTTGCCTTCAACATAGAACATTTTTGCAAAGATATCAAACCTCTTTACCAGGATCATTGCATATCCCAGTAACAGACCGACTATGGAGAGAGCCAAAGAGTGATGCAAAGTTCACTGAGGACACAAGATCAGGGGGTTGAAAGAAAGGTTAGTCTCAGGTCATGAAGTGTCTACCCAGAGGTGCACTGTGATGGTTGAAACTGTATGGTCCTCGGAGAAGTATGTTCTTAAAGCTAATCCATTCCTGTGAGTATAAACCTATTGTAAGTAGGGCCTTGTGATGAGGTTACTTCATTTAAGGCATGGCCCAGCGTGGGTCTTAATCCTTTAACTGGAGTCCCCTATAAATGGGATGAATATAAGAGAGAGAAAGCCACAGAAGCTTGGAAGAGAAGGGAGAGGCCAGCAGATGTTGCCATGTGCCACAGGAGTCCAGGATCGCTGGCAGCTGGAATTTGGGGATAAAGTACCACCTGATGATGCCTTGATTTGGATGCTTTTAGTTTTGAAACTGTAAGCTTCTTAGATGAATTCCCATAGTGACAGCCAACTCATTTCTGATATATTGTTTTTAGCAGCCTAGCAAACTAGAACAGGCATATATTACAGAGATACGCATTTCTAAACGAATGCCATTCTCTTTATGGAAGTCAGTGGACATAGATGGAAATAACGGCCATTATTTTTGGTAATGACATTTTAGGTAAGCCCTTGTCCTTTATAGACATACTGGATCCAAAGTCCTTTGATCCAGTTAGTCTTCTGAGAGTGACACTTGGGTGTCAATTTTAACTTGCTGTCTCAAGCAGAACTGCAGCCTGGCACCCGAGCAGCTCAGAAAACTTTACAGACTCAATCACCCCTAATCAGAGAAGAGAATGAGGATCTGTGTTCGGCTCAGAGGGCAATATGGAGTGAGGCACAAAGGAGACTAAGCCATGGGTATGGAGAATTTCCCACAGCAATGTCAGATTTTGAAGTAGCTCCAAGCCATCTCCAAGTTTTGTTTGCTTTATTTAAACTGCGTCCCGAGTTCCATGCTTCAATTTATGCCAGCCCTAAATCCTAGTGACCTCTCAGGCTTCCAGCTAAAGTTCACCTGTTTTCCCAACTCTGGGAATGCTGCAGCTGGTCCTCACGGAGGTCCAGTACTGGATCTGATTTGAGCGTGTTTGGTCCTTCAGACTCAGGCGGTACAGTCTTCTGATCTGACATGAGACCCCACATCTCTTACCTATCCCTGTGGGAAAGTCAATACTCCCCACACATTTTTCTGTTCCTGCCTGAGTAATAGGTCAGTGCTAGAAAGGACCAGTGATCCTTCAACCATGAAAAGCCACACTGCTCTGCATTTGTCACCTCTGGCTTTCCAATTGCCCGTGCTGTCCTCTTAGCTGGTCACCAAGAGCTACCTTTTCTCTAGCACCTCTGATTTGCAGCATGAATAAGAGTAAAGAAGGCGATCCAGGGAAGTGCCCCTTTGTTATTCCCTGGTTCTCCTCAGCAACAGGCCTCTCCCCACAGGGCCCACTGCCCTTTCCTTTTACAGCCTGGCCTGTCCAACAAGGGAGAAGCTACTGAAGGCCCCAAGTCTCCCTACCCGAGTGAAAGGTGGGAAGCTGGAACCTGTCTCTGGTGATGGACTTAGGAAGCCAGCACCCACTTGGGTCAAGTCTTTTAGTCACCTGCACTGCTCATGAGGAATTAGGATACTTCTAATTTTGGGAAACTTGTTGTAGTTATGACTCATAAAAAATAAGATTTAGTCTATACATATACACAATTAAACAGACATGCATTTTTATAGTTATTCCTAACTTTTGCCAGCCATGTACCTGCAGGAATGGGAAATACTGTTACCAGAACGAAGCGTCACCCAGAGGATTGCTCATGGAATTTTCCACCTCACCTTTGAGCTGTGCTAGCTTCCAGGAATCAAGGGCAGATGTCAGTACAAAGACTTCCGTCATGTCCAGGCAGCCACTCTCCACTAACCCCGACTCCTCGATAAAAGAGCCCCGCTCCCCTTCCTTCGGGGAGAGGGTGTCTTTTGGACACGAGTCCACCCTTCTCCATCCTTGATCAAAGCATGCAGCTCCTGCTCTGCTTTACTGCTCTGGTTTTGTTCAATCAGCACGGGTGGCCCTGAACCAGAGACCTGTTTTGAAGGTCTGACGAGGGAGGGGACCCAGGTCGGTAACAAGACCTCTCTCTACGCTGAGGTGTCCCTGTGGCCTTGCTGGAGGGAAGTCACGAAGAGAACAGTGTCCTGAATCGAGACCGCACGCCCCACAGCGCTTTGGTGGGTTATTTACTGTAAGTCCAGGTAGCAAACCTGAGGGAAAAGGTCAAGACAATGGACTCATTTAAGTAAGACATCCCATGTAGTCAGACAGGGACTGTGCCGTGTAAGGGTTGAGACTCGGGCAGCGGCCTGTGAAGGTTAAACTGTGACGGTTAAAGACCTGGGCAGCGGCCCAACTGCCCAGGCCACAGTCCAACTGTTGAACCAGCTGTTAGTTCAGAGTCCTTTGTCTCCGGCTCAGTAGGCCCTGTATCTAATTCATACTCCCTGGGCACAGCAGAAATGGTTCTGGGAAGTTACATTTTGTGTTCCTTCTATGTAACATTTAGTGGTAACAGCGGCCATGCCTGCCTGCTTGCCTGCCTGCCTGAGAGCGTGCCTGTGCATCTGGAGCAGAAGGCGGCTGTGCTGCTATGAGCAAAACTTCCTTCTCCGCCTAGAGTCTTTTTTTCTGCCTACCTCCCTCACGAGCTCCCAAGGTTGATGCAGTGCACAAAGCAGTGCACAAATGGGACGCAGTGGACAGCCGAAATGTCCTACAGACATATCTTCTGAAACAGGCTCATCTAGTTAAGAGATGGCCAGGAAGACTAAGATCTACCCCTTCAGTATAGAGTCTTTTCTAACACTCTCTTCTCTTTGATGTCCATATTATTTCAGCCTTCTCAAAGAAGTTAGACTGTAGAGCCACACTTCTCACCCAGAGTCCACCATTTTCATCAAGATGGCTAGTATTTCTAGGGAGATACCAAAGTTCTTTCATAGGGAAGGTTAAATTTCACTGAATATCAGAGCCTCTCACTATGCACCTGCAGTAAAATTTCATTTTCAATATTTGATATAATTCATAAGTTCAGAGAAGATTATTTTCAAACTGGAAGCTATTTTTCTGGTCCTTTATTTAGCCCACTTGGAGGGGATGTCAGAGTTGGTCCTAGCATATGGCCTATTTGACCACAGGAACCCCAAACATTTGAAAAAGTTTCCATAAGCTAGGGAAATCTGAACACTTGCTTTGCCCTGGTAAGAGATAAAGATAGTAAAACATAGCACCGTAATTGAATTCACAAGGATGTAAGAAAATACGTCTGGCCTCCAAGTAAAGGACTCAGTGGGTCCACTCCTAGGCTAAGGGTACAGCTAGCCAGGGTCTTCTACAGGAATCTGAGCCATCCTGGCCCAGTGAGATGAAGGTGGAGCCACAAGAGTCTCAAGGAGGCGGCCCGAGGCAGTGAGTATAAGGACCCTAGCTTCTCCCCTCATCCCTTCCTCAGTCACCCACCAGTGCCCAATCAGCTGGGCCCAGCTCGAAGGAAGCTGATGTGGCAGCCACCTGAAGATTGAACACCGTTCAGGAAAAGGTTCTTTGGATTTATAGCAGAAGAGAAGCAAGGAATTGGAGATCAAGCAAGGAAGTGGAGGTCAAACAGGAGCAACAGATTAGTGTACAATTAAGTCGCACAGATTCAAAAATTCTGCAAGTGCCATTTGAAAGAATCGTTTAAGCGTAATACAATTCCTTCTTGAGTACACTGAAGGCAAGGCAAGCGGCCTCATTCCTTGGACTGTCAGTTTGAATCAGGATTTAGACCTGCAGGTGTAAAGTGCCAACACTTCTCTATAAGCACAGTGAAGGAAATTGGAGAGAAAATGAAGCCAGTCTAGACAAACAGAACTTTAAAACAGTTACTAAACCTGCATTCCATGTTGTCATACATTTAATACATGGATGATATAAGATCCAAATCAAACTTTTAGATGAAAACTACAATGTCTGGGATGAGAAATACACTGTGTGAGATTGATAGAATAGATTGGAGAAAAGACTAGTGAACTTGGAGAGCATGAAGTGTCCAAAATAAGATGTAGACAATACAAAATTACATGAAAATAATGAGTTATATATAGGTCTACTCCAAATGGCCTGATCGTTGCATTAATTGGAATCCCCAAAACAGAGGATGAGAGGGGAAAAGATTTGAAGAAATAGCCAAACTTTTTCTACAATTAATGAAAACCATAAACTCAGATCCTAGTAGAACAAATCCCAAGCACAAAAACAAAGAAATTGTGATAGGCTGATGTGTCAACTCAGCCAGGTAGTTGTGCCCAGTTGTTTGGTCAAGCAAGCACTGGGCTAATTATAACACAAGGACATTTATGGACTTTAGCCATCAGTGAGTTTACTGCATAGATGGCTGATTATACCTACAGTCATCCAAGGAGACTGCCGTCAGCAGTGACATTTTTATCCAATCAGTTGAATGCCTTAGAAGGGGAAGCGATTTCAGCAAAGAGAATTTTCCAGCTTGACTTTGGACAGCCAAAGTCTCCCGGGAACTCAACTACCTTCATCAGAGCCCCTGGTTTATGGCCTGCCTGTGGAATTTGGACTTGTGCATCCCCATGGTCGTGAAAGAATTTTATAAGATTTCATACTATTTACAGATATCTCCTGTTGACTGTTTCCCTAGAGAACCCTGACTAATACAGAAATCCTCACCATGGCAGAACATAATCACAATGCCCCAAACCAGTGACATAGATCTGAAGTAGCCAAAGAACTTGGGTAAATAGCATCGTTAAATGTTACCAAAATTAATATTGTTAATGTACTAACAATACCACAGCAAAAAACTCAGCCTAGTACTCTATACCAAGCAAAAATATCTTTCAAAAGTGACAAAAACTGAATGAGGTCAGCACCAGCAGATACACACTAAGATTTTAAAGGCAGGCCTCAGATGGATGGATAAGGGATCTATACATCCCAACAGGTAGCAGAAGCTCATTTGATAGCCCTTCATATCTGCTAGTTTGTATGAAAGTGCCAGATTAGTATATGCATTGAGCACCCCATGATGTGCAGTGATACTGCCTCTGAGGAATAATCAAAAAGCTGGACGGAACATCAAGTACAACCAACTATCAGCACAAGTGGTTTACAAACTTTCCCTTATGAGTTAAGTTGGCCTTCCTGGAAGCATTGCCTTCTACATTCGTGCTTCAAGCCTCACCTAACTCTACAGCTTTTGGTTTCATAATCACATCCTTCAAAAGTGTGATCTGTGTCCTGGAACACTATATTCTTAGACCCTTGCTCAAAATAAGCAATAACATGGGGATTTTGTACATTCCACACCTACCTGGAAATCCCAGATGCCTCGAACAAGCTCCTCTATTGGAAAGATAAGTGAAAACATGACTCAAAAGGCAGATAAAATGCCTGCACACCTGATGTGTCTGTCCATGTTCCCACGCTTTCTTCCTTACTTTACTGTGGTTTCATGATAGGCAGAATTACTGTTTTCTTGGATACGTCATTCAATGCTCTTGGCTCCTTCAGGTAGACGCCCAGACCACCATTTAGAAGATAGTGTGTGAAAACTGCCAAGCTGTGTTCTTGGTGGGCAAAGGTGCTTGAACCATGGCAAGTCTCCTTTCCCAGAAGAATCAAGCATTAGGCAGATACTTTTCCCTTAGGCATTCTGATATTCTTTTAACCCGTGCTGTATTCCCATGGATTGGAAACTTGGTAAGAGTGGTATAAGCTTCACAAACACCTTCAGAACAGGCGGTCATGAGCAAGGAAGGGGGAGGGGAATGGCAAGCTAGTTATGTTGTTCTAGTCACAGTCAATTATTTCAGGAAGCACTCGACTATGCTGCCATCTTCTAAAGCAGAAGATTCCTCAACAGACTTGGCCAGAACGGCTCTGGGATCCACAGGGGTTGAGCAGAACATGGCAGTCCTCCCACAAGCTTCTGACCCATGTCCTGCATGAAGCTCCAGGAGAGAACATCTCAGCATACAGCAGATCTACTCACTTCAGTTTGAGGGATAAGCCAGGCCATTCTAAGGAAATTCCTTTGGCAAAGATGGCAGTCCCAGAACAATGAATTCTTCCAAATTGGTTTAATAAAGTCAGAAGTGCTTTTTAATGAATTAAGAATACAAGATTCTCCAAGATTCTTCATAGGAATTAACAAAATCAGACCATGATTCTGAATTCTGTCCTGATGGAAGCATAGGAAATATCTATGAACACTGCCAACTCCACTTTGGAGACGCTGTAACCTCAAAATCATGCATTTGTTTCTCTAGAAAAAGAGAGCAGAGGGCAGATGGCCATGTTTATATAAAATGGTTTTCCACAATCTCATGAAAGAGGAAGAAAATAGCCAGAAAGGACAAACACTGGGAACGGTTATCACCAAAGCACAAGTCGGGAGTGTGACTGATGCAGACAGACCTGAGTGGCATCAGCACAGCCAGGGCCACCCAGTCGAGCAGGTCAGAGAGGTGGAGCAAGTGATTCCTCAAGGACGCTGCCTTGGCCATCCCTCTGGCGGCCTCAGTGAGCAGGTCCCCTGAGTAAGAAGATGTCTGTGATCTGGTGAACAGAGCCCAAAGCTTCTGCTCATAATCCCCTAGGAACACTCAGGGTCACAGCCTGGGACAGGCAAATTTAAGAGCCAAGCTCATTCCGAGAGGAACTATGTACCAAGAAATTCGAAACAATGGCTGGTCTAGAAGACAAAACAATTTAAACCCTTTGCCACAAGGGGGTCTATGTTTTAATTACCCTGATACCTTGCCCCTGAGTTATAAATCATGCCCGACTCTGATTTGATTATATAACCTGGCAGATCCAAGTCACTACATAACTACCACCAGAGATGGCAGGAGATGTCCAGACAGCAGCAATTAATGTGGGAGAATCAAGTGAAGTTAGTAGGACATAGAGGAAGTCTTCACTGAGACCCATTAGCAGGTACTGATTGCAATCTCACTATTTCAGAATTTGGGACCTTGGTCTTCAGACAAAATGGTATCCTATCTCCTCCAGGTGGTCATTCAAATCCTGAAGTCATGACTGGATGGTGGTCTTGATGGAGATAATCTCTTCCCTGTCAGCTGGTAACAGGCTGGGAGAAGCCCCTTAGCCCAGTGTATGTCATTCACTAGGAGAGATGAGTATCACACCTGTTTCCTCAACAAGTGTTGACACAACAATCAACCACCTCTTACTGCAAGCATTGTTTATTCAGAGAACCTGGGGGCCTTCCTATGGTTACAGCCCATATGCAGGTCGGCCCCAACTAATGATACCCAAGCAGGTCATTCTTGAGAAGGCCAACTCTGAGGCAGGTTTCCCAGTGTCTCCTAAGTTTGGATTGGCCTCCAGCTACTTAAATGTTTACCGACTTTGTCACACACCCTTATTGGTTTCTTCTCCCTTTCCATGTCTCACTTCTCCATTACCCTAGAGATGCGTGCAAGGATCAACTCCAAATAAACTTATACCCCGTATTTGTCTCAAGTTCTCCTTTGGAATCCAGACAAAGATGGCAACAGAACTTGACCCGGGACTCAAATGACTACAGAACCACAGTGCTGGTGCTAAGTAGGGTGGTGATATTCCTTGTGTGCCTCAGCATCACCATTCCCAAGGATGCCAAGATTAAGTGGAAAAAAGATGACATTAGCAGGTCCAAATATGTTAAGGCATTCAGGGATCCCATTGCCCTGCAAAGCTGGAGGAAATAGCCAAGCATGGCAAATCACAGACACTGGATCCACATGAGTTACAACACACTTGTTTTCTCTTAACATTGGACATGATCTGTCTTTGAGGTTGTGCCAAAGACCAGAACCAGAGGCATGATACCTACTGGATCCCATAGACATGGGCCTCAGCTCAATTAACTCCCATAAGAGTGATGGGATTCCTAGTGGTCCGTGGCTTGCCCAGTGACACATTCCCTGAAGACACTAGCCACGTTCAGTCATTTGAGTCAATCAGGTAAATATTCATTTTTAAAGAGACCTGGACACTCCTGTTCTCTGGTCATGTGAATGCTGAAATGCGGTAGAGTTCTCAGGCTCTTTTATGAGTTATGAACTGTTGTACCACCCAGATCTGCCCCTTCAAGGTAGGAAGGACATTGGTGTTTACTGCTGCTGCTTCCCCTTCCTTTCACTGACCATTTTCCCTCATAAAGCTTAAGGCCCAAACATTTTCTGGGATCTACTTCTTGGACCCTGCAGGTGCTAATAATGTGTAAAATCCACTTAATATCAGCAAAAATAGCCTTGTGTCATTGGGTCATAAAGACTTCAAAATGGAATCCTTGTTGCACTGTCTTCTTGTTTCCCCTTCTCTTAATGCCCACAGATTACTCATCTCTTCAAAGGTTCTATATATTGTTTCTTTCCTTTAACTTTGACTTCAGAAACCAAGTCTTGCAGTGACATCTTGGAGAAGGTCAGACATCCTAGAGTGACCTTCTCAATACCCTACTGGGGCCCAAAGTAGATGAACTTTTTCCATAGCCTGTCCTCCTTATTTCTACTTTTCTAATCCCATGGGCCACAATTGCCACTGAACCTGGCTTGCCCAAGCTTATCTGGGCTGAGTCCCTGTAAGTTCTAGTTTCTGTTCAACCATTTCACCCAGCCACCCTGTATTAGTCAGCCAAAGGGGTGCTGATGCAGAGTACTAGAATTCTGTTGGCTTTTATAAAGTGTATTTGAGGTAGAAGCTTACCGTCACAAGGCCCTAAAGAGTCCAACTTAAAGGTACCATAAGAGGAACTTTCTTACCCAGTCATTTGCCACATATTGAAGCAAGATGGCAGGTGATATCAGAGGTCTTCAGCCTTCCTCTTCCTCTTAAGGCTCTGTGGGCCTAGCCTCTTCTGATCTCAGCTGTAGGCTGAAGGGCTAGTCTTTCTCCTGAGCTCAGCTGCTCAGGGTTCTGGTCTCTTCAGTTGTAAACTATCAGGCAAATGGCTCGTCTCTCTCCCTGGGGCTCCAGCGTCCAAAACTCAACTGTTCTCCTCCGTGTGTTTACTTCCCTGTCTTTGAGCACCCATTTATATAGCCCACAGCTGTAGGCTAGCTGTAGGCAGGCTGTAGGCAGGGGCTCAAACCGACTTGCCCTAATCTTGATTCAATAGAGTAAAAGTGAAACCTCTGAATCTAATACAATCTAATATGCCCAGAGAACAGACCAGTTTACAAACAATCCAGAACCTATTTCTGGAATTCATAAATACTGTATTAGCCAAAGGGGTGCTAATGTGACATACCAAAAATGGGTTGGTCTTTATAAAGGGTATTTATTTGGGGTAGAAGTCCACAATTACCAGGCCATAAAGCACAAGTTTCTTCCCTTACCAAAGTCCACTGCCACGTGTTGGAGCAAGACAGCTGCCAACGTTTGCCAGGGTTCGGCCTTCTTGGGTTCCTCTCTTCCTGGGGCTGTGTTTCTCTCCAGGCTTAGCTCCTGTTTCCTACACAAGGTCAGCTGTAGACTATCAGGCAAACAGCTTGCTTCTCTTCTAATGGGGCCCTCTCTCCAACATCAAAAGCCACAACTCAGAAACTGCTCCCTCTGTCATTTGCCTTGCCTTTTATATTCTATTCCCCCACCGACCCAGTCAACACCCTAATCATAATTTAATCATGCCCAGATTAACAGACCAGTTTATAAGCATAATCTAATATGGATTTTTGGAATTCATAATTACATCAAATTGCCAAATGGCTACAAATACCAAACTGACACACACCCTCTCCCTCTTTCCTCTTTCTCTAGTCATGAGCCTGTGGGTAAAGCTTTTAGCTACCCTCACCAACTCTCAGCTTTTCATCCCCATCTTCATATACTGCATGTATTTTTATGGCCTAGAGTATTCTCTTGAACTTGTTTAAGATTTGTGCCTTTGAGATGCCCTGATCTAGGAAGACGAAGATAATTCATTATTCACTAATTATTTTACTCACTAATGTTCATTCTGTCAAGATCTATCCATAGAGTTTAATGGACGCTGACCAGCATGAAGCTGAAATTCCATATAGCATCTGGAGTCTAGGTTAGCTTATCTACTAAAGGCAAACAGGATATTCCACAGCTATATCCAGCTTAATTACACTCTCAGCTCAATTCATACAAGGTCAGGCAAACTACTGGAGGGAGCCTAGGCATTCCCTTAACTCCTGGGTGGTCTGGGAAATACACCTATATCCCTTGATTCTGTTCTAGTAAGAGTTGGGGCAGTTCCTGCCCCCTTCTATTCTGAGGAACCCAAATCCAATTAGAAGTTTTTTCTTGCACTTGGTTCCACCTTGGGTGGTCACCAGCTCATGACAGGTAGACAGCTGGCAATCCTTCCACACTACACTGGGGTCAACTATCAATATCATCGATGGCAACATGAATTGCGAGTTATCTAGCTTTCTTTGAAGATTCTTTCATTATCGAAGCACAGATGAGGCATTCACTGTTCCTTTCAATTTTACCACTCCAAATTTGCCTTAATTTCAGGGACTTAAAGGCTTAAGATAGGCATTTAAAGGGGAGCTGTCTCAGATGTTTACATGATTTAATAGGCTTTCAATGGCTTCCAGAGATTTTTTTTTTTTTTTAAGATTTATTTATTTACATTATCCATTTTAAACCCCTCCTTCTCCATTTGCTGTTTTTGTGTCCATTCGCTGGGCAATTCTCTGTGTCTGTTTCCTCCCATCTCTTCTCATCCTTCTCCCCCGGTCTTCACCAGGATTCGATCCTGAAGACCTCTGATGTAGGAGAGAGGTGTTCTACCTGCGCCACCTCGGTTCCTGGTTTTCGGAGCTTTTGAAACATCTCGTCTTGTCTCTCCCCTGCATCTCTCTCCTGTTGCGTCATCATCTTGCTGCATGGCTCCCGGGGCCTGGCGGCTCATCGGCACACAGAGCCTGGTGGCCCATGTGCCTTCTATAGATATATATTTTTATTTTACTGGGAGGTCCTGGGGATCGAACCCAGATGCCTCTATATGGCAGACGGACGCCCAACCATTTGAGCCACATCCACCCCCCCAGAGATTCTTTCATAGTTTACCTGGAGAAGGACTGAGAAAGCTGGAGAACTTCTAGTTTCTCAGGATTTGGGGTTTTAAGAAAGGGGTAGTTAAGTCTCTCATACCAAAATCTCAGGACAAATCCAACATTAGGATACGTTGTTCCTTCTTTCATTACCCCTATATATCCTGTTCCTCCTTTTAAAAATAAGACAGTATCACAAATCCTAAGCATTAATAGAAAAAGAAAGTCAAGCTGACCTTGAATATCCTGGTTTTGTAGATTCCAGGTCCATTGCCAGTTTTAGCATGAGCCTGTGGGGCCTGTATTGGCTCCAAGTGGGTTGAGCTAAAAAGACCCCTTCGATCCTCCCTTGCTGACTTTGTCACCCTAGAGACCTCAACCCCCAGCTTCCCCTTCTGCTTCTGATCTCTCTCTTCCTGGGACTCTGA
This sequence comes from Tolypeutes matacus, assembly GCA_026826555.1. Taxonomy (NCBI): domain Eukaryota; kingdom Metazoa; phylum Chordata; class Mammalia; order Cingulata; family Chlamyphoridae; genus Tolypeutes; species Tolypeutes matacus. The sequence continues at coordinate 27,940,957 of JAKSZT010054489.1, read as the reverse complement.
CCTGAGAGTGCTGTCCATTCTACTTCTAGCTTCCTTCTCCACATATGCGTTTTTATGTTTTCTAACTTCTCACCCTAGAAATATTCCTTTGGTCTCCCAATTCACTAGATCTTTACTTGTACTCTTTGTTTTCTCTCGTGGTCTCAAACTTCAGACCAAATGTTTCCATTTGTTTTAAATGTACAACACTTTATAATGTTGTCTTCCTATACTGCCAAATGTATCCTCATCTTCTAGACAGCAATTCCCTGGAGGAATTCAGAACCCTAGTGCTGCAGGAAATCCTCAAGGTAGTGAACCAACTGTGTTGGGGAAGATCAAGGCAGCATAATCACCTTCAGCGATGCCGGCAACTTGGCACATGGCCGCCAGGGCTGACACAACACCCTAAGCTACAGCTAGCCTTCTTCCAGGAAGCCCTAGCAACTCGCGCCAAAAGCCCTAACCCCTCCCTAGCAACAGCGCCCACCAATCCTAGACCCCACCCGTCCTTAGTAGCCACTCCCTCTTCCTTTAGCATATATACCCTGCCTCTTCAATAAACTTTTGCAGCTTGATCAGAATCTTGTCTTGCTGTCTTCCTTTGTGTCCCTTGTCCCATACCATTCTTCCCTCGCAGGAGCCGGCGCCCCAGGTTGATCGTCCCGCGGGTCGGGACAACTGTCGCCCAACGTGGGGCTCGAGGCTTTGTGAGGAGAAGAACGCCGCACTCAAGGAGAGAGCTCTCACAGGCATTACACCCGGGATCGCTGCGGAGAGACTCGCCCGCGAGACGGATCCATTCAGCAGTTGCTCAGTGTCGGTGAAAGAAAAAGAGAAGAAAAAAGGTAAGCCCCCTACCCCCACCATGGGACAAGCAACTTCCCAACATGAAATATGTATTAGTCAGGTCAAACAATCGCTCAAGGCACGAGGAACTAGAGTTAAGAAAAAAGATCTCACATATTTCTTTGATTTCCTGCTAAGAACTTGCCCTTGGTTCCCTCAGGAAGGTACTATAGATCAAAAATGCTGGACTAGGGTCGGAGATTGTCTGAAAGACTACTACCGAACCTTCGGTCCTGAAAAGGTCTCCGCCACCGCCTTCATTTATTGGAACCTCATTAATGAAATTCTAAAAATCCATTCCTTTGCCCCAGACATTCAAAAACTCTGTAGAGAAGGGGAAGAAGTTTTGAAAGAGCACTCTTGCCCCGCTTCAGAAAACAACTCAGTAGTCATTGACATGTCCGAAATGCCTGAACAGCCTCTTATTGATGCACCTAAAGAATCTTTAAACGAGGATCCAAGGGGAAAAATAGATCTAACACCCCTATCAGTCAAATTAACTCCTTGCCTGATCGATGTAGGAAGGACCCTAATAAAAGCAGATTAAACACCCCTTTCAATCAGGCTGATGTAGTACCCCATCAGTATACAAATGAAACAAAGGCTGCAGCCTTCCCCTCTTTGGAGGGCAACTCCCTTCCCCCGTTCCGGCCACCCCCTTATGCACCTGCCCTTCCGCAACCATCATGCCCTCAATTTTACCCTGTCACAGCCCTGCCTCAGTTCCATGCCCTAGAGGAGGCCACAGAGAATCTCCGGCTCCACGCCGAGAATTTCAGGGACGCCTTTAATCAGGAGCGTCTGCGAGCTGCCAACCTGCTCGCTGACCTCCGCTCGGCAACTCAAAAGTATCGCAGCCCTTGCACTCCCAGGGAATGCCCCCTCACCGCGCCCCCATGGCACCCATCACGCCGACGCTTCCCCAGTCACACGTAGTCAGACCCAACACTCTCCCGCCACCTCTCGGCGTAGCCTTCAAAATGGCGCCGCTGATTCCCAAAATGGCGGCTCTAGCAGTGAAAGCCAAGAGGATGATAAGTCAGAGGCCCATAACTCTAGTGAAGACGAGCAAAGTGAGGATGATGCCACTTCCACAGCAAAATATTAAAAAACTCAGCTTAAAACATTTAGAGAAACTAAAGAAGGCGGTGAATGATTATGGCGCTACCGCCCCCTTTACGCTCGCCCTGTTAGAAAACCTCAGTGAAAAGGAACTCATTCCTAATGATGGGTCACACTTGGCCAGAGCCGCCCTCTCTGGCGGCGATTTCCTATTATGGAAATCTGATTATGAAGAGCATTGTAAAAAGTACGCCACACGCAATGCTCGAAAGCCCGCCTCCAAAAAATGGACATTAAATAAATTTTTAGGTCAGAGCCCCTATCATCAAAATAACAGACAAGCTCAGTTCCCCCCAGGCCTTCTTGTGCAAGTACAAACGGCCACGCTCAAAGTCTGGGAAAAACTCCCGCAAAAGGGCACCGCCACTGCCTCTCTTGCCAAACTCAGGCAGAGGCCCGATGAGCCGTATAGCGACTTCCTCAGCCGCCTGCAAAGCATGGCTGAACGTTTGTTTGGGGCTAGCGAAAACGCAAGTGACTTTATCAAACACTTAGCCTATGAAAATGCTAACCATACCTGTCAAGCAGCCATCCGCCCCTTTCGCAATACCGATCTTACTAATTATATAAGACTTTGTTCTAGTATTGGACCCACTCAAACTCTAGGGATAGCTATCGGGGCAGCCCTCCAAAAATTTACGGTAGAGCCCAAATCTCCAATGTGCTACAATTGTAAACAGCCCGGCCATTTCTCAAAAAATTGTCCTGTGTCACGGAACAAACCTCCCTTACCCGCTGTCAACAAACCCCGGTCACTGCCATCCATTTGCCCTCGCTGTAAAAAAGGATTCCATTGGGCATCTGAATGTCATTCTCGAGCAGATATAAATGGCCAACCCCTCAAGCCTAAACTCCAGGGAAACTCCCAATGGGGCCGGCCCCAGGCCCCACCCAAGACAAATCCAGGGGCAATACGGTTTGTCCAGCCATCCCCAGCCGTGGTGCCTGCGTTCCCAACTATACACCATGCAGCCGCATCTCAGACTTATGGAGAGATACAGCCGGGAGCACAAGAATGGACCTCTGTGCCGCCTCCGAATCAATATTAACCCCAGAAAACAGTCCTCTCATCATTCCAACGGGAGTTTATGGACCACTGCCCCCAAATATTTTTGGTTTCATTTTAGGAAGAGCTAGTGCCGCCCCACGTGGAATACAAATAGTTCTAGGAATACTAGATAATGACTTTAAAGGTGAAATACAAATAATTGCAGCCACCTCAAATAATCTTATCCCTATTTCCCAGGGCACTGGAATAGCACAGCTTGTAATACTCCCCCTCCAACATATCAACTCCAACTTCAAAAACGTCCAGCGCCCCGCAGAAGGGCCCGGATCTTCCGATGCCTTTTGGGCACAGCCAATATCCCATAATCGGTCCACCTTAAAACTTAAACTAAATGGTAAAACATTTGAAGGGATTTTAGATACAGGAGCCGATGCCACAATCATATCCTCAAACCACTGGCCTAAGTCCTGGCCCCTCACAGCCGCTGCCACCCACCTAAGTGGTATAGGCGGGGCCACCGATCCGCTACAAAGCTCACAAGTCCTAAAATGGGAGGATGAGGAGGGAAACACTGGTACAGTTGTTCCATATGTTGTCCCCCATCTCCCCGTTAATCTCTGGGGTAGAGATATCCTAACCCAAATGCAAGTTTTTATGTGCAGCCCTAACGATACAGTCGCCGCTCAAATGCTCAAAATGCATTTTCTCCCAGGTAAAGGCTTAGGCAAAACTAATCAAGGAATAAAACAGCCCATCACCGTGGCACCAAAAGTAGATAAGATGGGACTTGGACTCTCCCAAAATTTAACCTAATGGCCGTTGACATTCCTGTACCCCATGCTGAAAAAATCTCTTGGAAAACCATAGAGCCAGTATGGGTTGATCAGTGGCCCCTAACTCAGGAAAAAACGCTGGCAGCTATAAGGTTAGTATAGGAACAACTTGATGCCGGACATGTTGAACCTACTCAGTCCCCTTGGAACACTCCTATTTTTGTTATAAAAAAGAAATCAGGTAAATGGAGACTGCTGCAAGACTTGCACGCTGTAAATAAGGCTATGATACCCATGGGGGCGTTACAGCCCGGTCTTCCTTCGCCAGTCGCCATCCCTACCGGTTTTCACAAAATAGTTATAGATTTAAAAGATTGCTTTTTCTCTATACCTCTTCACCCAGAAGACAGACAATATTTTGCCTTTAGTGTCCCTCAGATCAGTTTTCAAGGGCCTATGCCCCGGTTTCAATGGAAAGTCCTGCCACAGGGCATGGCTAATAGTCCAACCTTATGCCAGAAATTTGTCACTGAGGCTGTTAACCCTATCAGACGATCACGGCCACAAATTTACATTCTCCATTACATGGATGATGTTCTGTTGGCAGGGCAGGACGTGTCCGAGTTATATTCTTGCTTTCAGGGCCTCCTTAAAAGTCTAACAGCGAGAGGTCTTCAGATTGCCCCTGACAAAGTACAAGTTTCAGACCCCTTTTCTTATCTGGGGTTCGAACTTTGGCACCAGCAAGTCTTAACACCGTGCGTTCAGCTGCGAGTCTCACATCTACAAACGCTCAATGGTTTCCAAAAACTCTTAGGAGATATTCAGTGGCTTCGTCCCTACCTAAAATTACCCACCGGAACTCTCCTACCTCTCTATAATATTTTAAAAGGAGACGCAAACCCCTCCTCCCCCCGAACCTTGACTTCAGAAGCACTGCAAACCCTTACCATTGTAAAACGAGCTATCTAGAACCAAACTTGCTTCCAAATAAACTATCACCAGCCTCTAATTCTCATCATTCTTGCCACCACTCATGCACCTACAGGTGTAATTTGGCAATCCAAAACGAAACAGCCAAACGGACGGGGCTATCCACTGCTCTGGGTTCACCTCCCAGCTACCCCAACAAAAAGTGCTTTCGCCGAATGTTACACTTATTGCTGCCCTCATAATTAAGGGCCGACAAACTAGTCGCCAACTATTTGGGAAAGATCCCGATTCCCTGATAGTCCCATATACCCAAGATCAGATCCATTGGCTTTTCCAAACTGATGACAAGTGGGCTATCGCATGCTCTTCGTTCCAGGGCGACCCATTAATTCAGTTTGCTAAAATTCATCAGTTTACCTTTCCCAAGGTTACGAAAATGAAGACGATAAACTCAGCTATCCTAGTCTTTACTGATGGTTCAGCTAATGGGACCGCGGCATATGTTATCCGGGGTCAGACATTCTCCATAACCTCCCCCTATGCTTCAGCTCAACTTGTTGAACTCTATGCAGTCATACAGGTCTTTTCCCATTTACAAGACCAACCTTTCAATCTATACACTGATAGCGCGTATATAGCTCAGTCTGTTCCATTATTAGAAACAACCCCATTTATTAAGCCATCCACCAATGCAGTCCCCTTATTCTCAAAACTACAAGAATTCTTACACGGCAGCTCCCCTTTTTCGTAGGACACCTCCGTGCCCATCAATGCTTACCAGGCCCCCTAGCGGAGGGCAATGCGTTGGCAGATGCTGCCACTCAACTCATATGTCCCAATCTTTGTGATCCTCTAACCTTAGCCTCTCAAGCTCATGCCCAACACCATTTAAATGCAAACACTCTCCGCCTAAAATTTAACCTTACAAGGGAACAGGCAAGGGACATTGTTAAAGCCTGTAACAACTGTAACACAGCTACCGGTCCCTCACCTGGGAGTCAACCCAAAAGGACTCGTCCCAAGCGAAATCTGGAAAATGGACGACACCCATTTTGCCAGCTTTGGACAGCTTAGATATGTTCGTGTTTGTGTCGACACATTCAGTGGCTTCATTCAAGCCAGCCTACAAACAGGGGAAGCTTCAAAACATGTTATCTCTCATTTGCTACATTGTTTTACCATATTAGGCCAACCTAAGCTCCTTAAAACAGACAATGGACCTGGATATACTGGGAAAAACTTCCAAACCTTCTGTCAGCAGTTGAATATCAAACATATTACAGGAATACCATATAACCCCCAAGGTCAGGGGATGGTAGAGCGGGCACACCGCACCCTCAAAAACGCTCTGTGCCGATGGCCGAGAGTACCCTCAACCTCACTAAACAACGTCCCCGAGACCTTCTACACCATGCCCTTTTTGCCCTTAACTTCCTAACCCTAGATATCAATGGACACTCTGCTGCTGACAGGCACTGGCATCTTAAGACACAAATGCAGCAAGCTCCTGTTATGTGGCGTGACCCCATAACATCAAAATGGAATGGGCCTGACCCCGTCATCGTCTGGTGACGAGGCTCTGCCTGCATATATGATCAGGAAGAAGGAGGCCCTCGCTGACTCCCAGAAAGGCTGATAAGACATGTTAATTCTTCATTAGAGCCCGCTGCCAGTACATCCACATCTCCACCCAACCCCCCTTCCCACCAATAATAATTCTTCCAGGGTACAACCTTTCTCCCTTTCTCTCTTTCAGTACGTCTCCAATCCTACTGCGCTTTGCTCAACCTGCCCAGCAGTCAAACAAAGAACAAAATATCCTGCTCACAGATACCTCCTGCCGATGCAACTCTGCACTACCCTGGGACTTCTATGCGGCTTCGCCACCAGCCTTGGAACTCTCCTGTTGTATGCCGGTGCCCCTAGCGATTGGACTCCTGTACACAAGCTCTTGATCATCTCGCTTTATGTAACGTATTGCCGCCCTGGGCACCGGAACCGCTTCTATCGTTCCCCAACAGCAAGGCCTTTCTCAACTAAGAGCAGCAATAGACGAAGACTTGGCCCTCATTGAAACCTCCATCACCTACCTTGAGAAATCCCTTTCATCTCTATCAGAAGTTGTTCTCCAGAATAGGAGGGGGTTAGCCCTACTTTTCCTTAAACAGGGAGGCCTTTGTGCTGTGCTAGACTAGGAATGTTGCTTCTACGCTAATCATTCGGGAGTGATTAGAGATTCCATGACCAAACTTAGAGAAGGGATAGCAAACAGCAAGCGCCAGCGGGAAGCCCAAGGAGGCCTCTCTTGGGAATTTAACACATTCCTCCCTTATCTCCTCCCTCTACTAGGCCCCATATTAACCCTAATTCTTATACTATCCTTTGCACCTTGGGCCATAAAAAGAATACAGCTAATTAAGGATCAGATTGATTCTGCCCTAGGCAGGCCCATTCAAGTACATTATCACCCGCTTCACCTCGCTGACCAAGGTGTAAATCCAGAGTACTTAGCTGCTGCCCACCCTGAAGGGTAAGAAACCCCCTCCTACGGGAACAGCATATAACTAAAAAATATGCTACTAGCTTTTGCTATGATTGGTACCGCTGGGTGCGAGGCAAAGCACTGCAAAGGAGGGCCAAATAACAATCCAAGGCCGCTTTTGAGCTCCTTGAGAAGTATGCCTCATTTGCATAGGGGTCCGCTCTGCAAAAACCTCCCCTCCCCACAAAAACAGAGCCACAAACAGCCTGGGGAATGAGGCCACTACTTCCCCCAGCAGGTTAATGCCAAAAGGATGCTTCATCCACATCCTTCCTCCATCCTTTTGAAAAACAAAGGGAGGAGATGTTGGGGACGATCAAGGCAGCATAATCACCTTCAGCGATGCCGGCAACTTGGCACATGGCCGCCAGGGCTGAAACAACAACTCCCTAAGCTACAGCTAGCCTTCTTCCAGGAAGCCCTAGCAACTCGCGCCAAAAGCCCTAACCCCTCCCTAGCAACAGCGCCCACCAATCCTAGACCCCACCCGTCCTTAGTAGCCACTCCCTCTTCCTTTAGCATATATACCCTGCCTCTTCAATAAACTTTTGCAGCTTGATCAGAATCCTATCTTGCTGTCTTCCTTTGTGTCTCTTGTCCCATACCATTCTTCCCTCGCAGGAGCCGGCGCCCCAGGTTGATCGTCCCGCGGGCCGGGACAAAACTGAACTTGTCTGCTTTGGTTGATGTGTGGCTACTTTCCAGTAAGCTCCCTCATGCCTGTGAGTGCTAGGATATATGTTCTCATGGCCAGAACAGGCAATATCAGCAACCCCAGATTCAGTGCCCACCAACTAGAGGTGCACGCAGTATGAGGATAAGGAAGACATTGACACTTTTAAGTCATGGCACCCAGGTTGTAACTGGATACCGAAAATACACAGCCCTTTGGGGAATCCCTTCAGGTTCTTGCTCAGACAAGCTCTCAATTTATCACTAACCTTCCCAAAGCATTTAGAATAAGCCACAGTCCAAGACAGTCATGCTAGAATTCTGGGTGGTGAGAAGTTGACCAGTTCATAGGACAATCTATAAGGGCTATTCTTAAAGCTTCAGAAGGTACAGAATTCCAGTATCCCAGATATCTAGTATATAATGAGATCCATAGCTACTAGTAGCTCAAATAGTTCATTATACACACTACAGGGAAGAAAATATCTTTCTGGTTTTTCCAGGATCTATAGGAATCTCATAGTAGTTACATTGTATTCAATTATGGCAATTGCTCTTCAATATGGATTGTATCACAGTGAGAGATGCCCACTGCTGTGTCAAGGCCAATTATCAGCTTTCTTTTGTTGAGGCTTCTGAATGTCACACCGAATTCTTCTCTCATGGCCCATATCCAAGATCTTACAAGAGATTGTAACTTTATGTTTCAGGGCTAGTCTGGTTTTTCCTGGAGCAGCTGCAAGGGCAGACTTTTCCTAATATGGAAGCAGACACAGCAAACTCTGGGAGTCCCTCTCTTAGTTCCAGGAGTCCTATTAGTCAGCTCTGTAGCAAAAACTAGCTCCAAGGTTCAGCCTGTTCTTGTAACGAGAATACTGAACTGACGTTTTAGTTCCGGCTATATACAAAAGACTTCTGAAGACACACCCCAAGTTCACCATCTTTGCACCTCCCCTTAATGAAAGTGTTGCCACAGACCAGAGGTTTTACCTGTCCTTTAGCAGACCCTACCAATTAGTTCCTCCTCACAAGTTCTAGTCAAGGCCCCAGAGTCCCTTATTAGTTTGCAGAACTTTCCATCACCTTTATTTTTGGTGGAACCCCCAGAAACTCTTATTCTATGTGATTTGCGAGAAAGACTTCTTGACCAAATACACCTGCAGAGTTTCTTCCGGTAGAGCTACTTCCTTGCCCTCCCTGGATTCACAGGAGGACCTATGCACCCCTCTGGGCTGAACGCCAACCCTGCTCTACACATCCTACAAATGTACTACCCCTGTGGCTTTTAGTCTTGACGTTTTGTAGCCTCAAGAGTTTATCTGTACATGGACTTGCATCTGCCCCAAGGAGAAAAATTTTCAGTGTTAAAGACTTTCCCTCCTAGGCTGTGTTTGGATCTGGTTTAGCTTCTAGTGCCCTATCCCATTGACCTGGAACCACCAATATCCTCAAAGACAGGCTATAAAGTATTGCTTACCAAAATCTATGATCATCCTGCAACCTTATAAATTAGCTCAACGGGTGGATTCAAGCCCAGGAGGAACTTCAGGAGAGGGTATTAGTGGGGTGAGAGAAGTAAAAAAAAACAAACAAAAAAACCCAGGTTGAAACACATCAAGTTGAATGGAAAATGAATAGAATAGCACAGGAGATATGCGATGCAGCATAAAAGTCTAACATGCATGCAATTGGAGTTCCATTAACATCCTGTGATGAACTTCTCCCATATCTCATGGTCACAACCCTCCCCATAGTGTGCTAGCATTTCTTATCACCCAAGATCAGGAACCAGGAGAGTCCTCTCTCTGCCAGGCCAGGGAGAAACAGAGCTTCATTTCCTGAGGGATGAAGCATTTGAGGGATTCAAGAGGAACCTGCAGAGCCTTCATCTGCTCTTGAAGTTGGCATCTACCCAAAGTCCTCAGAATTGGCCAAGTCACAAAAGTAGACACATCTTTTAGGATATAAAACAACCTTCTTTAAATAGGGCCGGTGGGAGTCTCAACTCTCAAAATACCCCAGGAACCATCAGAACCTGTATGAACTGGGTACCGTCTACGCTTTGAGGCTGTTTTCCAAAGTCTTTTTTTTCTGATTCAGAGTCAGGAGACCCCATCAGAGGCCCAGCTCAGTTAAACATTTGCCAATGAGCCTTGAGCTTGACTTTCACTGAGGAGATTACATGGAACTGTCAATGCTCCCTGCTCTGCCAGAGTTGCCTTGTTTTCCGTTAGGGCCACATCACTGCTTGGCAGAAGTAAAAGCTTTGAGATTAGGTATTACAGGCTCTAGTACATGGTATTCTCCTATGGCCTCTTGTCTGCTAGATATCTTCTCCCCATGTCTCTCCATCAGAAACCTGCAGTCCCTGACCAGAGCAGGTGGGCCAGATTATGGCAGGACATCACCCAGACTTGTTCATCAAGGGTCTTTGCATCACCCCCTTCGACCCCTGCTCTGCTTGCTCCATGAGCTGGGGGCTAACAGACCTCTCCAACCCATCCTAGTTGAGTCCAGCACCACAGCACTGCCTCAGTAACTACACGAGAGCTTCGCTGTAGATTCTCGAGGTTTTCTACAAGGTGCACTGCTCATGATACTCCCTAAAAAGCTGGTGGTTTTTCTCATGGCATCATTTTTTCAGCCTGTTTTAGAGAGGCCACTTAGCAGGTCTTTCCCAAATTTAGTCAGGTATCTGCCATCAATATTCACCCTCATTCAAGGGACTTGAAACTCCTGCTGTCCAAATTTAAATACAAATATGGGCCAGAATTAAAATTCCACTGGAGATAATAGGTGAGAGGAAAATAAGTATACAGGTGTTGATTGACATCATGCAATGGGTACCACAAAGGGAGAGACAGCCAGCCAGAAGAGGGGTTGGGAGGACCAAAAGAAGTGGGGTTCACAAAGGACATGGAGTTGATGCAGCCACACAGTTGTTTCCTGAAATGTGTTGCATTTTGATAGGCAAATTAGCCTCAGAGCAGGTTGTGACATCATCTGGAAGCCAGTAGAAGGTCTGGGAGAACATAGGCAGACTCCAATTTTACATGGACTCTAGACTATCTGCAGACAAAGAAAAACTATTTAGAGAACTATATGAACTCTCCAGTTATACATAATGGGACAAGGTTATACATATCTGTAAGTCAGTGTGTGGGATGTACTGGACAGTATCTAGGAAAAAGTATCTGAGAAGTGGATGGAGAACGTCCCCAAGGCAAAAGCAACCCCCCAAGACACATGACTACCAAATGCTCTCCACGATCATAGAGAAATGCCCTGGGAGCACGGGCTCGGCAGGAAACAAAAGCCCTGGCAGTTCTGTGAGGGTGGCGGAGAGACTTGCGGTACTTCAAGAGCTCATCTGGAAGACGCCCTTCAGGGGAGCAGTCACAGGAAGGCTTTCCAGTCACCCTGTGACCTTCTGGATCATGAGTCTCTAGAAAGGAGAGTGGTTTGGTAAGATCCCGTCTAAAGATGTTACAGGAGGGTACCTGGGATATCAGTGTCCCAAAGAGGGGAACATGAGCCCAGCAAAAAGATGAGGGAAAGGTTTGGGCCACTCAGAACCAGAGGTTCAGGCACTATCTTTCCTTACAGCCCAGAGTCAGAAAGGCTGGCCAAGGGCATGCAGGAGCTACAGGCCTCCACCAGTCACCAGTGGCCATGGAAAGAGAGAGAAGGATCAGGGGAGAGTCCTTAAGCCAGTCTCAACCTTTTTTGTTCCACAGACCCCCTTGCCAGTCAGGTGAAAGCCACGGAGTCCTTCTCAAAAATGTAATGGCAGATAGTTTTATGACACCCAACATTGGTATAGCTTTAGTTTTAGGATTATTCAAAATTATGTTTTATAAACTTTCCCATAGTTTCAATACCTGATAATCTAACACTGTTCAACATCTGTTCAAAATGGTCGTTTCTGGCAAATATTTAGAAATTCCAGTTTTCCCCCGGGGTCAGAAAACCATCTCCAGCATCCTTACTAGCCTTTTTGCAGGCAGTTATCTACTGCACTCAGAACACGCTACATCAAAGTAAAAATCATACTGAGTCCACACTATCCTGTGTTTTATTTAATAAGTATACCACACCTGCACCAACACGTTCCCACGAGAGTGAGGTTTTGAACTTTCATTTCAAGCTCACAGACCCCTTGAAATCTTTCCACTGACCCCTTGGGTTCCCCTGGTTAAGAATCCCTGCCCCAAAGAAAGGAATTAAAAAGCCTCAACTAGAAAATGCTATTAAGCCCTGGGCCAAAAAATTGAGGTGATGATTTAGAGCTTGTCTGGCATTTTCTCAGCTATCCTTTGTCTTCTTCTAGGCATCAAGGATGATGTGGGGGAGGTGGAGTATTCACACATTCTGTTAATAACAGGAAAGCCATCGTTTCGTTCAAGCAACTAGAGGTTCCACCCTGCCTCTTTGCTCCTTTCTTATAGGACAGACTGGCCTGGGAAATTGTGCACGGACACACAAAAATACACTCTTAAGGCCATGCTGGAGAGCCCCGTGAGACACTGGCTTGTGAAAGAAGCCGACTGGGAGGAAGAGGCTCATGAAAAGAACCTGGATGAACAAGGCAGTGGAATGTGCTCAGAGGAGAAAGAACCCAGGTTTGAGGGAGAAAAAAAAAAAAAAAAAAAACACAAAAAAAAACAGAAGAGCTACTTCCACCAGCCCCCATACACTGCCCCAATTTATTTTCTTCTGGGCATCTCTCCCCTCACAAGGGGGTCTAGGACAGCAGGGACCCTGTCCCCCTCTCGGGCTCTGCCCCAGCATTCAAGACACTGCCTGACCTCCCCCAGATTGCTGGGAGAAGCCTCTGCAGTGCATGATTTAGGAAGTGGGAGGAGTGGGCAGGCCCAGGGGAGGCAAGTGTGAGCACATGCACTTGACTCTTGGGAGGCAGGAAATAGAGTTCTAATATGTAAACTCAAGAATTAAATTTGTAATCCTGAGGGGTTCTCCAGAGGACGAAGGGAGGGAGACTGTTTCCTCCTGGGCCTTAACTGGCCTCAGGAAGGAGAGCCTGGCTTCCAAGCACAGAGCCACACACCTGCTTTCAGAGGAAGCTGACAGGGCAGAAGATGAGCAGGCCCCTGGCGGTGCAGACTCAAGCAGGAGCACCAGCTTACGGGGCACAGCAGTTAGCAATGGGGCTCAGCTGAGAACCTGTGGGCCTCCCTGCTGTGCAGCCTGAGGGCAGGAGACCCTCCACTCCCACCCTGGCCTCTGGCTTGTGCACATCTCCAGTGCCTCCCCCTTCCCTGAGGGTCTAACAGCTAATGCCTCGGGGCACGGGACAGCTTCTCCACTGGCATCTCATTCTCACAGTGGGCCTTGTAAGCTTAGAAGTCCCTTACGTTGTGCCAACACTACAGTGTTGAAAGTGTTCATGGTTCCTAGTTCTGACCTTTGAATACTATAGTCCTTGCAACAACGAGTCTTCTAGAACAGCTGCATTATAAATAAAGATATAGAACCAGACCTGTGGGGCCAAGGACTCTACCCTAGATAAGATGCTTAAGAGAAGTCTGAGCCCTGGCTGCCTAGTGCCAGATCCCTTATCTAATCACTTGTTCAGGGATGAGAAAGGAAGCAAAAGACTTCCCTGAATCCCTGTGGATGGGACAAGATGAGGCTGCACAGGCAGAGCATAAGATCTATTCTCTTGCTCACATATGGTGATTCTAGCAATGCAAGAAATTATAACAATGAGGTGGAGCCAGTGACCACTTGACTTTTTGGGTAGGGAGGGGATGAGCATTTGAAATACAGGGGCTTCTTTGGGAGTTGGAGGTTGTCCTGAGTGCCGTTGTGGCAACAGATGTAGGCCATTTTAAATCAGCACACACCACTCAGAACTGAGTGGGAGAGAGTGTGGGCTACAGTGTGAACTGTGGTCTATGGTTGGTGGCAAGGCTCCAGGATGTGTAAGTTCATTGAGGGTGGTGGGCCACACTGTGGGAGATGTTTGTGTGGGATGTGGTGGGAGGTGTGGGAGGTGGGCAACATGGGAATCCCAGTGGGTTCCGTGTAATATTTTGGGTAATCTAAGCACCTCTTAAAATATATGTATATATATTATATATATAAATAACATTTTTGTAAGCAAATACATATATATGCATATATATTTATATATCTATTTATATATCATTTTGCAAATGTATGTATTGTGAGAATTTTGATTTTTACCCATAATAAAAAAATAAAAAAAAAAAAAAGAGATCTAGGGGATTTGGTAGGCTTCGGATTCAGCACAAGGGAAAGGAATTAAGTTGCATTTTTTTTTTTTTTTTAAACCATGAAGGGACTTCAGAGTAGAGCAGTATTTACACTAGGATATCAACTACATAAAATAGAGGCTTAGAAGCTTATAGAAATCTAGAGACGGTGTAATTTTTCTATAGGATTCCACTGAGTTCCACATTACAAAGCTTCCCTGCACTTGAGGTTTTCTACAATGTACACTGGTCAGGATACTACCTGGAGCAGCTGGTGGGTTTTCATGGAGCACCATTTTCAGCCTGTCTCACTGATAGGCCACCTACCTGGCCTTTACCACGAGAATATCCATGTCAAAACTTAGTCTGCCAGCACTATTAAAAATATTCACTTATTCAAAGTATCTCTGAAGAGGCTGACTTCATCTGCCTGTCTTGATTTATAGAGGAGAGCATTAGTGCCAGGTGTTAGCAGCCTGAGCTAACAACTGACTAGAACTTGCTCTTCTGTTTACAGATAGTCATGAGAGGCACTGGACGAAACAAGCACTGGGGTCAAAATCACTTCTACACAGAACAGTTGTGTTCCTTATAGTAAATCTCAACCAGTAAGCCCAGTCTTTCTTAAACATATATAAATATATACACACACACTCTGAATAATTCAGAAGGTAAATAGAAGATATGGAATTGTTTTTATAAAAACCTCAGAAGTACTAGGTTCATAGTCATGCCCAATGGAGGTATACTATAGAACAATGGAAATTGGGAAAGTTGACACCTTTCTTTTCCTGGATAAGAAGTGCAATTGCCCCAAATATACTTCACATCATACTTTGTGCTAAGAGGCTTAAGAACATCACTAAGATCACATGGAATGTTTCCAAGATATGATTTTCCTAGACAACTGGACTGTAATGGTTTGGGTCCCAGGTGTATCTTAAGTGACAATTTCTCACTGAATTGTGAGGAATTTTAGTTTCATTTCCAAGGGGACAGCCATAGCTACTGAAGTCACCTGCATGTCTGTAGCTGTCCATTGTAGTACTGACATACCAGAGTACTGTGGACCTAGGAGGTGCTTAAAGGAACTACAGTCTTAGGGGCTAACTTCAAGGAATACTGCACCTCAAGTTCTGGAAGGCATCTGCCCCATTAAATGGCTACATGGGTTATGCAGCTTTGTAGACAGTTCAGCTCACTGGACCTTAATACATGTTGATGTAAACATTTAGTTTGAGAAGGCTTCTAACTCATGACCTGTTTAAAGCTCAGCTACAAGAGATGTCACAAAATGACACTCAAAAAATAAAACCTGGCACTTCTTAGGCACAGGGATGGCAGCTAATTCCCATTACGTAGAACACGAGGGAGCCTGAAGTTAACGACTGTTCTGAGTTATCCAATTAGGGACTCACTGTCGCTTTCCCTTTAACCCACCAGTTCTTTTAGAGGCAGCCCAGCCCTGCAAGCTTCTTCCCACAACACAAGCAGAGAACATTAGGAAGCCACTTCCCCAGCGGACCTTCCACTTCCTCAGAAAGCTGCCTTTCCTAGCCCTCCCCCAAACCTTAGGGTGCTCTGGAGCAGCCTCGTGTGCCCCCACCCAGCCTAGTTCCATGCTGATGTGAGGCCTCCTGAGAGCTTCACCTGCTATACCCCCCCTAGAAGGCTCAGAGGAG